>JAWLRI010000319.1:5149948-5177242 GCA_034781795.1 Crypturellus tataupa
GCAGCAGACGCGGCGCCTAAAATTTTCCATAACTGCAGTTCTCCCCCCCCCACCTCCATCCGGCCTGTGACGTCACGCGCCTCATCTCCCCTCCTCCCCCGCCCGTGCCGCGGGGCCGTGTGAGGAGGGAGCGGCGGGAGCAGGGACACGGACGGGGACACGGATGGGCACGGGCACGGGGACGGGCACGGGCACGGGGACGGGGACGGGGACGGGGACGGGGACGGGGACGGGGACGTCGCAGCTGCCGCCGCCGGAGCGGGGAGCGGAGCGGGGAGGGGAGGGGGTGACGTGGCGCGTCCGGGAAGCGGCTCCGCGTGAGGCGCCGTTGGGGACTTCCCGCCCCGCCGCCGGGGGCCGCCATGTGGCGGCGGGATAACGGGCTGGGCGCCGGGAGGTGCCCTAGGGAAACGCTCTGCCAACGGCTGCGGGAGGGCCGGCGGCAGCGCCCTCATACCTGCAAACGTACGTTAGGTATATGAGGAAAAACTCAAAAAATACACTTAGAAAGGAAAAAATGCCTTCGGTTTTACCTAAAGGCCCCATTACTGGAAGTTGCCTTATGCAGCACCTGGAGCACAGGCCTGTGCCGCTCCGGAGCGCTCACTCAAATCCTTCGCCGCAGAACTCAAAAGATGGCTCAAATGGGCCTTTTTTCAAACTGCTCTAAGTAATGCTTCACTGATTGAATTACGGCTTTCTTGACTTTGTTTGTAATTGCTAAGAATGTCCTTGGCAAAACATGCACGCAATTTGTATTTCGTCCAAATTTGAAATGTGTTTTGGAATCACAATAATAAAAGTAATATTAATCTGTTCCTCCCACCATAATTTCAACAATTTATTTGTTTTCTTTTAGTCTTGATTTTCATTCTACTTTATTTTCTTCTGTTATTTTTCTTCCATTTACTTCATTATCATTTGTCCCTAAGCTTCCCTCAGCTTTATACCTTCATTTTTTTTATTCCTGACCGTCCCCCTTTCTCCTTTGTTTTTGTATCTACCTCAAGCTGCCTTGTAAATTGCAAGATTGTAGTGTAGTTACAAAGTGGTTTAGTGTTTTTTTGGGGGTGGGTGGGGGGGAGGGGTGGGTGGTGGTGGTCTGGAGAGTCAGTTTCTACTTTATTTATCCAAAAAATAATCAGCATAATTCTGGAGATGAAAACCACTAAAGGACTTATAAAATTACTGAAAAAAACACATTCCTGTATTTTCTTGAATATATCTTTATAACTGTCACTGATTTCTCTATTGTTAACATGCTAGTCAGATTCTTCTTGCTAAGGTACCTTAGCACCATTGGAGTCTTTACGCTTTCAAAATGAAGCAAAACTTGCTAAAAAGACTTACTGTTGGATGGATGTTGTGAGCAAAGCTATGAGTTAATCTTCAGTTACAGTATTGTGGAAATTGAGTTATCTTCAATTATATAAGCACAAGTGAACCAGAGTTTTGCAGGAATGTAACAAGGTTTCTGTAGTTGAAGAATTATCTGCTATGCCCTTCATATCACTTTTCAGCCGAGTTGGCACAGTAGATTCACCCCTCACTCTAACAGGACCTACCAATTCTCAGCCTGGCAGTGATTTCTTTTTAAATCAGGTTAGTTTTTGTGTTTGGAAAAAACAAGTACTCGGCAAGTGTGTGCGATTTTTCTTTGGTTGCGTTTGAGCAAATAAATAGCCTTCTAAATATAATATAGGAAGTTCTCATTTCATACTGTTTCTTCTTCCATACATAAACAAACCTTATAGAGTACTGTAAAACTATCTGTGCCACATGCACAGTGCAATAATTCCTGTTTATAGTTTGTATTGAAAAGTTATGTGTACACTAACACTCTAAATGTCAAGTCCATCCACATGGTTTTGAGATGATGCTTCCTAAATCGCCCAAAGGACATACAATGAAATACGTAATATGTCAAAGCAATCTGTATTAATAGCTCCATAACCTTCATTTTGTCAGTGCCTGGAAAGAACAACACGAAAATCCTTAAACGGCAGTGTGTATCTGGTGAAATCCTGGATGCTGCCAAGAGACTGAGGAAGGTTCGTGGTGCAGAAAGAAGTGACAGGGATTGGAGGGCCAGGCGATGCCTTGAGTAAAGTATCTGCACAGCGGTCCCCTTTGCATGGCAGATGTGTCGTAGGAAAAGGAAGTGCTGGAAACGGGCGGGCACCAAAAGCACCAGGATCTGCAGATTTGCTGCGTAGGCTCTGTGGTCCACGGAGGTGCAGGTGGGGCTGAGGATTCCACCTTCTTTCCAAGCACTTTGGTTTATTCTTCTTACCTCACACTGCCTGCCTGTGGCAGGCAATTAATGAAATTGTAGCTTCTGATTATATGCTTTCCCAAACAAAACTTCCACTGAAGCCAAGAGGAATTACGAGTGCGTAAGGAATGCAGGATTGCATATCTTGCCTCTTGGGCTATATGATGGTGAGTTGGAGTTACACATCAAACTTGGTTTAAACCTTAATTTTTTCCCTCTGTGTTTATCCTAGCCTAGTTTCAGTTTTGCAATATGAAAACAACAAAATCACTATGTTAAGAAAATAAGCAACAACATTCTTTTAAAAAATATTACATTTACTTTAATTATAATTTGGACTTATACCAAAAGCAGGGATAGATTGAGTCTGATTTTTTAAGCCATATGATTATGTTATTATACTACAATACATACAAAACTGTGTTGCATATTATATGCAATACTACTCGTCCATAAGAAATTGTCACTTAACAGACACTGCTAGCAGCTATAGAAATATTCTTTACTTTTAAGTTTTCATCTCAGCAAGATTTTCTTGGGAAGGAGGTAAAAATAGCATTTCGCCATTGATCTTGATTCATCTTTTGCAACCAGCAAACACTGGCTGTGTTTTATTTCCTGTGTGGAATCTGCAATCTACATGAATTTTTAAACTATACACACACACGCACACACACAAGTCTATAAAAGTTCCAGGAATAGTATTTGTTAATTAACAGATGATCGGTCATTGTCTATAGGCTGTTCCACAGATTTTTGTTTGGATCCTTGTGGGAATGACAGCTGCTATTTTTGTTCTTTCAAAATTTGCTGGTGGCAGAGACTACAACTTTAGTTATGTTTGGATTCCCAAAGATGTTTTCCACCGTAATTACAACAGTTTTGTACGTTGGCATCACTTATTATGTCAGCAGGTCTTTGAGTACACTGTTTGTCAAATAAGTATTGATTCAGATCTTGCAAAAGTCACTTGCTTTTTTTTGTGGGTTCCATTGAAAAACATTGTGAATTTAACAAATTAGACAGATTTCTGTAGGCAACAGTCTGTATGGCAGAGCTGTGTTCAGAAGGGACCAAAACTGTGAGTATTGTGTAGAATATCTGAGATGTTTCCATGCTGCACCTATTAAAGAGTAGGGGTGGATGCACTGATGGGGGCAGAGAGCAGTAAAGGACAAACTAGGGCAGGGAATCAACCAGGAATATCAACCAAGAATTTTTGTGGAAAACAGTCCCACTAAGCCAATAGGATCAGTCCCTGATTTACTTTTTCTTGACAAAATGTAGCACAAACTAATAGCAAGAAATAAGCGTTTTAATAAGATCTCCGTTCTGCAAATGAATATGTATAAATTGTACATATTATGCTGTTTTTGTAAAATAGCCGATCGCTGATACTCCTAACTGTTCTGACGATTGGATTCTACTGTATGGATGACATCCATTGTCTATTGAACTTAAATTTTTACTTTTCGTCCGCTCTCACGGAAATGTAAGAAGGCAGCTGTTTACAGTGTTACAAAAAGCCCATAGAATCTGATACTTTTCTCCCTACAGAGACCTGTAGAAGATTCCTCTGTGAGCAACATGTAAGAAAGAGCATTAGAGGAGAAGCATGGAGTTGTTTTCAGAGTTGTTTTTTTCTGATAGAACTGTCTACATGGAATTATTGAACCTTTATTACACTTTGCATAGCCCTCTTTCCTGAAGTTGGGAGCCCTAGTCAATCTGATGGATGGGAACTACTTCATATCTTTAGTCCCTCTTAATTCCTGTACTAGCAAAAACGAACATTGTTAAGGTGTCTTCTCATTTGCTAACGAGTAGCATGAAGACCTGGAGTCTTATGCAGTGGCAGCAAGCAGATTTTTTTTCTTTGTACACTTTTTGCTATTGCTCTGTGTTCAGTCCAATATATACCTGTATGCACACCCTAGTGTCACTCTTTTTCCCTCTCTTTTATTAGATTGCGCTTTTGGTGTAGATCCGAGTACTTCAAGTTGACCAGTGCCCACATGTGGGACATTGCACGCTTTCAACCTCTTCGTTTTCATTTGGGGCACTCTTGTTTATGACCGTGCTGGAGCATTGATGTGCTTGCGAGGGGCCGGCGCCGTGTGTTTATCTCTGGTGGGCAGGGTACTGCTGAGTCACGCTTGGCTGTTTCCTCCAAGAATGGGTGGATTTCCTGTGCTGCGCATCAGGCTACACTCCTCGCTTGGGAAATGAAAGGATGACACAGCAGTGTGGCTGAGCCTGCTGCAAAGGGCTCTCAGCAGCAGGACGGCAGCGCGCTCGGGCAGCCGCGCAAAGTAAACCAAGAGCTACTCGTGCTAAATCTGGCCGGAATGGTTCATTTTGTTTAAATAACATAATATAACAGTGTGCTGAATTTGCAGTTTTGCAGTGCGGTATTTCACAGAGGAAATTTTGCCTGGATGTTTGCATCGTTCTAGGTGGGAGAGAGGCAGGCATGGTTTCTGAACAGGGGAAAATATGTACATAACTAGAGCGGTTAAATCTAAATCTAGATAATCTATAGTTTATGATACTAATCTATAATATATATTGAATCGTTTTTGAGGCCACAAGAAGCCAGAAAAAAGCTATAAACATTGCTTTCCTTTTCATAAATGTAAGAAGGTTTTATTATGGAATCACAAATCTGTCTAATACATTTATTGCACCTTCCTATAGGGTTTTAAAAATGTTCTTCTCCTTGAATGCTCAAATACACGCTTGGATTGTGGCAGACAGAATGCAGGCTCAATTCATAGAAACATCTACAGCTGCTATTTCTTTTAAAATCTTGTAAGTAGCTGGTTTATATGACTGCTGGAATCACCATTATGTATAACTATAAATTTTATAAATTATCTGAAGACTTTAAAAACTGCAGACAGTTCTATAAATAATGGACATGTATAGAATACATAAGGATGTTTTGGTAGGTTGGCTTTTGATCAGTGCTCATGTGGAGCAATCTGCGTGACTCACAGCCGCCCCAAGTAAGGGAACACGGGACATCTTCACGGCTGCCTCTGTTGCACGCGGGAACTCTTGCACACACAAAGAAACACATCTACAAGTGGGTGGTTTTGGCTGTAAGTATTGAGCAGGGAGGCTCCAGAAAGGAATGTAGGATGACATTTCTTCTTCAGAAACTGAAGCCATTTAAAATATGATCTTGAGAGATATGGTTAAATAAACTCACCAGTTAGTGTTGAAACAGGGAGTATATTTAAAAAGAGAAACATGGTTTTAATGGAACTTTAGAATTAATTATGGCTCATGGTTGCTATTATTAAACACAATGTGTTCCTTTCTGTTCTGTTTGCTGAGTTATTTTTAACATCATGTTAGTTTGCGGAGCTCCTCAAGGAGTTGAACTTCTCCTGATCTATTCTCATGACTTTTTAGTAAACAGTCCTAGATGTAAAAACCTCACAGGAAAATAAAGATGTTGAGATCATTTCAATGTGAATTTTGTTATAGCATGAAACAAACTAGATGATAATTATTGTATCAGTGTGCTGATATGCCCATCATTAACTTTTTTTCCTTGCTTACAAATACTCTTTATTTTAGTCCTATTAGGAACAAATCCAAACAATGCAGTTTGTTGTCAAATGAAACTCTTTCCTTGTTGCCAAAATGCATTTAGAAAACATAAAAATTTAGAAGTCTTATTTTTCTCTTAAGGAAGATGTGTGAGATAGTATCACTGCAGAAAAAGAAATACTAATCTAGACAGTATCATATAGGTATTTAGAGAATGGAACAAAATGCGCATAATTGCCTTCCACATGTAGCATGTGCATTTCCCCGCTAAGAGCAGGCTTCACTTTGTCCACTTGACTTCTCAGTATCTACCTTGTGTCCGTGACCTTTTCTTCTCAGATCAGATCAGCACCTTGTAAAACCCTAATGACACTTAAAAAACCACAACTTCTTTTTCTGTAGTTTTTGATTTATGAAAAGTTTTGGAAGTTTTTTCCTTATAAAGCTTTATTAAAGACTAGAGCCAGAATGGAACTCGTAAAAAGGAGTCACGGAGAGGCGAGAGAGTCATCAAGAGTTCGTCACTTCATTCACTGTTCGACTCATAGGACCTTGTCACAGCCCCTGTGTGCAGGTGGTCAAATGCCATCTTGTCTGGCCCAGAGCTACTCTGACAACTCTCTTTCCATATTTTCCTGGTGTCCCTACAAGTCTGTGACCATCCAGCACCACTCGTGCACTCACACCGAGGGGTGAGTACCAGGGAGCCGCGCAGTGCAGGGCCCCGCAGGTCGTGGCAGCGCTGCGCATCCACAAAGCTCTCCCTTTGCCAGTCCTGACGTCGCCTTTCAGCCCTCTCCCAAGTGTGCTCAAAGCCTATTTGCTGCTTTTGCATTTACAAGCATATGAAGTGCATTGGAAAAAAATAATGAATAGACCATATTCATCCTCCTTGGTGCTGCCTAACTTCACCATTGAGCTTGGTAAGAACAGCGCCTCGGATGGGCCCAGCTTCCCATGTGCACCTTTGTAGTCTGCTAACCTTCATAATTCCTGGGAAGATGGTGCAGATTCATGCCAGTTAGCTCTGTCTTTCTTGAAGTATAGTGACTTTCAGTACACAGTCATGCAATAGAAATGAAAACATTTCTTTTTTACAGCACATCAAGACTTCTTTTACCACTCTGGGAGTGTGTATTTACATAATATTATGTTGGTTATAGTCAAAGGCACTCGGTAGGAATTTGGCCCCAATCCTGTAGTTAATAAAAGGAAGGTGTAGGAGTCTGCCCATGTAGAGTCACTGCAAGATTTCATGGGTAAACAAAATACTTTCTTACTGAGTACTACACATTTATTTTTATTTTTATTTTAGTTGTAGTCTGACGCGCCAGCTGCTTACAAATCACGATGGGGACAATATTAGATGTTGATGATCTGTTTTGGAACACGCAGCTTAGTTAATCTCTAAGTGAGAATCTAAATGCAGCATCCAGGGGACAGTCTTTGCATTTTTAAGTATAGCTGATCTTCTTTTGAACCAGTATAAATCTGAAAGCTAGAAATACTGAAGAGCAGTGAAGTCTTATACTGGCTTTTAGAGTATAAAACATGCCACTAACAAATAACATTTTCTCTCACTTAACTGAATGTTAAGCAACATTGTACTTCTGTAAATTAAAAGGAGGACTATGCAAAGGTGTTTTTAAAGCACATAAGATTATAATACTCTATGATATTGCCTTGGTTTTGTGCTTCCGTATACACAAACACATGCACCCACACTGCCATACCTAGATGGTCATAGCTGTGTGAGACCACATGAATATTTAAAAAAACATTCCAGCAGTAGAAGTAATGGCAAATACTCTTCTCTGGTATGCTCATAAAATGTATGAAGTTGTTCTAACAAATCTATGAGTCCTTTAAGCACTATCAAAACTTGTATGACTAATTCTGCCTTTTATCTGTCTTTGGATAATCACATGAAAACTAAGTACTCGGGCATGCTCCACTGATGCTGTGATGAGCTGGGTAAAGCGGAGCCAGAAGGCAGCTGGATTTCCTTCAGTCGGTTCTTCCTAGCGCTGCCTTTGGAGCTGATCCTTCCTAGCCAGGCCTGGTCGTGGCTCCCAGGCTCACGCTGAAGCCGCGGTAAGAGCCCCGCTCCCGTCGCCACGCGGGAGCAGCGCATCGCGGAACTTCCCTCCTCTGTTTCACTGCAAAATCTGTAGCTTTCCAGGATAATTTAAACCAGCCGAGCTGTCCTGTGTGGCATACAGCAGGAAAGCTCACGTGTCCTTCCCTCAGCTCTGCACACTTCATCTTTCACTACATTTGTGGGCACAAACATCTGGCAATCTTTGCTGCTTAAACCGACAACTGCAAATCCCACCACCTTTATGATTAGTGAGGATGCAAGAGAGCATTTGTTTGTCTTCACATATTTGAACAAGTACTGAGTATGTCAGATAAGTAAAAGGGATATAGGGAAAGAACCATCAGAACTGAAACTTCCAAACATTTCTGTGCTATTTCTCATTCATTTTTATAACCAGATACTTAATACCATGTCTAAGTATACAGGCCAAATACATTTCAAAAGTCTCTTAAGAGGAGCTAATATAGAGTTTCCTAATGGTATATGTATCCTTAAGTATAGTATTTCACAATTTCCAAGCCTATAAATAAAAAATTACATGAGTAACAAGTGATACTCTTGGCTTTCTGTTTTTATACATCTCTCATCCAACAGAGATGAAACAAAATAGCTACATTTTGATATTTCTATGGTATAGAACCAGTTATTTCCTCTTCTGGCCGTTTATGATAGTGTGTTTTTGAGAGTTAGTCTGCATTTTGGAGAAAACAAATACCTTACTGTGAAATTTTAAAATTATTTGTATTCTTAAAATTTCACAGAGTCTTGTTCAATGAATTATGTATATGTTTGAGCTTGAGTGCTAAGTGTCTAGAACATGAAATTCCTCCTTGGGTAACTAGTTCAATTGTTTTCTTATTTCTTTCTCTTCAAATTGAAATGCAATATTCTTCATAGGGTATGCTTCTTTAGCAAGCTGTTGTTCTAATGCCTAGATACCTTACTTTGGTGCAAAAGCAGCAACAGTAAGTGAAATGATTTTGTGTAATTTATCCTGTTGTTGCAATTCTGAAGCATGAAATTACTCTGCTAGTCTGGTGCTCTGTGGGTGCAAGGTACCGATGATAGGAATGAGACACAGGCACTGACTGACACCAAGTGCTATCCATACCAGTTACACAGAGTAGGACATTGAGGGAGATTCGCTCCTACTATAATATTATCATCTGTAGCTGATCAGAGAATTTATCCCAAACTATCCGTGCCATCCCCCTCCAAGTTTCTGCCTCTCCGTGGAAATATGCAGTTGCAAATAAAATCAGTGACAGAGAAATGCTCTTGTCTGTACAGGAGAGGTATTTGACCCAAAGCGCTACTTTCTTTTCTCCTGCCAACATAGGTAATACCAGGAAATATGATCAGTGTTCCCAAGCACAGCGATAATTAAATTCAAAACCCAGGTAGAATTTATCTAGATAAAAATATTTCAGTGAACCCACCCTGGAGTCCAAAAATCAGGACCTGGTTAACGGGAAGCCTGGGGAGACAGACTTACTGCTATTGCTGGTGGTGTTGAAATAGTTATAATAACCAATCTATCCTAACTCTAGCTAAAATTGTCCTATGGAAAAAACAAGATAAAAATAGCTTTGAATAATGAAGTGAATATTCTAAAAAAAAAAAAATGAGTCTACATGAGAAATGGTTGTTTTGCTAAAGTTTGTCGATTGATTTTATCATGAGGCAAGTCCTTGTAAAAACCCTTAGCCTTCGTACAAAATTGTTGGGCGTCAGCAGAGTCATGCATGCTTTTAGCAATCATGTTGTTATTGATTTTTTTTTGTCATTGACATTGGCAAATACTTCGCAAGAAGCTATTTTTATGTTTCATATTTTTTCTCACTGTTGCTGGGAGGATGTTGGTCATCTTTGACTTTTACTTTTAAGTTTTAAACTAGCCCCTCTTAATAATAGAAGTGTAGATATTTTTCTTTTTCTCGGTGTGTGTTTAAGTTAGCATGTCTCCAAAGCTGTAGATGTGTTTGGGTTTTGCTTCTGGAGAGATTCAAGGGTGTTAGTGAGTGTCTCATCACAGAAGTCACGGAAACAGGCATGGAGCTGCCTGAGGGAAGCCTGCTGGTCCCTCCTCCGTTCTCCAGACCTCTCTGCCTGTGCCTGAACCACCTTCTGGCCACGTCTTGTCCTCTCACTCCTCTCGGACCGGGGCCCAGCCTCCCAGTCGGTGCCCGCGTGCTCGAGGGCCCTCCTTGAGGACTACCCTCGTTCTCTCCCGTTGCCGTTTGAGCGCAGTGTGACCGCTCTGCCGTGGCTATGGGCCCTCCTCAGGACTGTTATTATGTCTCCCCGCAGTCTTATCTTTGGGAGACAGGCAGCCTCAGTCCTTCCGATGTTTCTCCGATCTCCCTCAGTGCTTTCCTCTGCGCTATCTCTACCGGATTCCCGGCATTCCCGGATCACGATGCCTCAGGCTGAACACGGCGCTCTGCCTGAACGAGGCCTCCCTATTGACGCTTCTCCAGGGTGATATTTGCTTTACTTGTAACCTTGGGGTATCGCTGACGTCTGTTCGGCCTGTGATCCAATTTGACCTCTCATCCTTTCTGTGGAACGGCTGCCTAGCCCTTCTCCATCTTATATTTATTTGGTGGATCACTCCCAAGTGTTGGACTTTGGATATGTCCTTAGTGAAAAGCATTTTATTTAATGTCCACATGTGTCTTATTTCAGTAATGCACCCTATCTGTTTCTCCAGTTTATCCTTTTGGATTCAAACCTTGCCCTACCTGGAGGGCTTATGGATTGTCCTAAGATTGCATCATTTGCAAACTTAATAAGAGTGCAGTTGATTCCATTATGCAAATCATTAAGGAAAACACAGAAAAGTGCCAGATACAGGGTAAATACTGTACAATGAGATGGGTATGGTATGTCCTGATCACCAGCTCCTAACTACAGGACAGGCACAGAAGGGATGCAGGATTATTCCAGTGAGATGCCAAGACTGATAGACAAGGACTGAAGTTTTGCCAAATCTCCTAAGCCAGGGGACCATTGAACACCTACCACAAACAACACTTCTGATGAGGGTCCTCATGAGACCTAAAGCTGGGAAGAAGCATCTGCAGCATCTGTGTCCTCTTCCACATGACCAGGGAGCTCTGCCTGTTGCATTTCTCACCTCTGCATGGCTATGGAGATCGGACTCGGATACCATACTAGGAATTTAAAAAATAGTTTCATAACTTAAACCATCCTATGAAAAATTAAATGTGTTTTAGCCTAGTTTCTCAAGAAGCTAGGTGTTACAGTCAGGGAGGAGGAAAGTTAGGAATACGGAAAATAATTAGAAGTATAATTGGAAGAGAAAAACATTCAGAAGTCAGAACTGTTGTGGTCTGAATATGAGATACATGGTACATAGGTGCCTAGAAAGCCAGTCTGCATATGGTTCTCTGAATAAAAGAATGAAACATTTTTGCTGCCTTTCTTCTATAAATAGCATGCCTGAAGAGGAAATCATATCTTGCTCGGGGGGGAAAAAAAAAAAAAAGAAAGATGGCATGGGTGTTTTTAATTTTCCTCAATGGTCCTATGTGAACATACAAGCCACCCAATATATTCATGTTTCACACAGGTTTTTCAAAATGTTATTTTTTTAAAACTAATTTTTCTATTGCACTTTCTTTTCCCCTAATAACTTTGAATAAACAGATACCTTAAAGCAGATACCTAATACACAGATACCTTAAAAGACAGAGTATCTTTGAAAGTGTCTTTTTTTTCCTACATGAGAAGTGCTTTTTTTCTTCAAGCTTCCTGTAAAATCCTTCCAAACTTGTGATGGAGATGAATTTGCTGCTCTTGATAACAGTGATTGCTTTCTTTTCCAAGGCCAGTTACAAGAAGATAAATAGTCTGAGCTGCACTGGGACTTACACATCCTGCCATTTACACCATCATATGAAAAAGCAGACATTAACAAGCAAACAGGTTAAAAATTTGTGCCTGTCCATCAACCTTGAGATTAGCTGCAAAAATAATGCAAACTGATACATGACTGTTCTGTTTTAGGAAAGGTAAAGAAAGGAATTTTTAATGTGACCAAACTGGGGTTTTTATAAGGGTTCTTTAGGAATACCTGATTATTCAACGTGAGGTAAAATTGTCCAATACCGTACCTGTTAGGTGTTGCAATGACTCTAAAGGATGCTTTTCCCTTGAAAGCAGTGAGACATGAACAAATTATACTAAAGAATGAAGTGTCACTCAGGTAATTTTCCCTTAGGACAGAAATGATTCAGAGAAGTTGACTTTTGCTACTTGGATTCCACCAACAGCAATGCAACCTATACAAAGCAAAATGCTGATTTATATCAGGATAGTTAAAGAAGAATCAGGTCTATAAGATCTTGTATATTGAATAATAAGTGATTTTTGCCATCAGAAAGGTCCATTTCTGCGTTTCTGGCACAGCCAAATTTTGCATGAACTGGTCTGGACTTAGCTTCAGGTTTGCTCAATACAAGACTCATCCAAAGGAGAACAAATATTATGTAATCAGTACCACATGACCAGAGCTGAAACATATTTGGTAGAAAAAGGAACTTGAGAAAGAAAAGGCAAGAAGGTAGATAAAAGAAGAAAGTAAATAAGATAAGGTAGTGAACTCTCCATATTTTATTATAGTTTGGAAAAGTCCATTCTATGAAACTAGTTTGCCTTGCAATTGCACAATTCTCATTCAAAGTAGTTTTACTTAAAATTTCTCACTCAAAGCAGTTTTACTTAAATGTCAAAGTTGAAACATAAACTGGTATTTTAGATTTTTCTCTGCATTATGATGTGAAATAGAAGATCAAAAATTATATATTTATTTGTTTATTTTATAGCTTTTTTCTTTCACAAATTCAGTGCATGTCTGAGCTAGGGCACTTTGGGGTTGTCTCGTCTAGGTTGTTCTTGAATAACTGATGCTCTTGAGAGGCTGAAAAAGCCTCATTCAGGGGTAACTGAGGGCTCAGGCCATATTTGGCTGGGCTGCAGGCAAGGAAGCTACACACGCTGCTGCTGAACAGAGTGAAGGGACTGGCTTGCCAGGCTGCTGCCACCTCCCTGCCACTGTCCCCCTCCGGGACATTTTTGGCCCTCCTGGGCTCCAGCACAGTTGCCATTAACATTATTCTGTCAAAAGGATTTGAAAGATTTTAAATACCTCATTGTGAGGGCTGTTTAAAGAAGTGCTCGAATCCGTTCTGACAGAACTGGGTTAGAGGAGGGCGCACGCAGTGGTGCCAGCAGATGGGAAGGTGCCACCGTCCCTCTGGGGACGGGCGCTGAGGCCCCGAAAAGCAGCTCGGGGAGGTCTGTGTGGGTAACCCCGGCCTCCCTCTGCCACGGCCGGAGCGATTGGTCTGAGCTTTTCTTTACATTTAACCTCACAGTTAAGGAAGATGCATAAGGTAAAAGCAGTGTCAGTAAAGTAACATCACAACATCTGAAGGGATGAAAAATTCGAAGAAAAGAAGGAATTTTTAGCTGCATTTTGTATTGGTTCAGATTTTTCCCCCCTTTTTGTATTATCTATGATTAATTAGCTTAGCTAATTAGCTTTGAAATTCAAAGCTGCTGTGGAAGAATCAACACCTCCTCGCTTTCACACAAGGTGCTAGGAGCTTGCGGCAGACTCCTTCCCACCTCCTAGTCGCTGGTCCCAGCCTGCCGGAGGACGTTTCTCGGGATGCAGGTCTGTGTCACAAGGGTGGCATCAATGCACCGAGTTCTCACGCCTCCCACGTTCTGCCACTCGTCCTGCATTCCCACCCTGGCACCTCCTGACGTGTTTGCAGCCTGGGATGAGTGAGGCAACCCGCTGGGACAATAAGCTTTCCCCAGTTATTCCAAGATAAATATGTAAAAATGTCCTATATGTGAATCAGAAGATAGGGCAGATGATGTGGCACAGGTTTGACATTTTTGTTTGACTTTTTGGGGTTCAACTTTTTTTTTTAATGGCCAATAGTGCATGAATATGCACCTACATTATGCTTTTCAGTATGCTAAAACACGAGCAACACTTTTTTTCTTTGGCTTTAAGATCCGGAGTACATTCCAGTATGATATATCAGATCCATTTTTTGCAGCCATTTACTTTGGAAAGGTTTTTCTTTATAACCAGAGGAATTGCAGCATTTATATACTATTTTATGTTCTGTTGAAAACTTGCTCTTCTCCAAAACCAGCTGTTTTGATCCTAGCTGAGGATGCCAGAACCATTACAACATTGGTTCATTAAAGCAAGTTGCTTGCCATTTCGGTTAAAGGTAAAGACTTCTTAAACCTGCATCCTCTGAGCTACAGTAAGCTCCTCTGCAGTGTTTCTTCATGTATGTATAAAGCTCCTGTTGTGATATGATCCCGTTTTTTCTTTTGAGAATGGCAATAATGTAAGCAACGATCTCAACTCAACTGGCTAAGAGCTGTTTTACAGTACTACAGTATTCCTTGTTAGGCAGATCTCTAACAGGCAACAATCCAAAAAACCTTAGTGACTTTAAAAAGTTTCCAAGAAAATGTTACTGATTCTATTAATGACTGTGCCATTTGTAGTAAGCAAGAGGTTGCAGGCAGGAGGTGAAGAGATCGGTGGAGCGTTTTCAGCAGTGTGGAGCGAACACAGGAAGCGATGGTGAAAGTGCAAGGTTAAATTGTTCTGTTAAGGCCAGAACGGAAATTGGTGAAAAAAAAAAAAAGAAAACACTGTGTCATAAATATGATGACATCTCTGTTTATAATAGGGCGATGATTCACAAATCCAGTTGTAAAAGGTAAGTACAAAAAGTTCCTATAAGTTCTCGAAAATTCTCTGGCTTTGAATCAGCAACACTCTTAAGTATGTTCTTAACTTTGAGCACAGACATTCCCATGGAGATCACTGGGCGATGACTCAACAACTTGCAGGATCAGGTCCTTAAAAATGTTTATTTTCTTTCATTATTTTTGCTTATGGTTTGCAGGTTCTCCTACAGCATTGTAGCAAGCTGCTGCACGTCCTTTTTAATCGTGGGTGCAGAAGAATTTACAACATAAATATTTTATGTTATAGTTTATGAAATCTATACCCTTCCCTCAGTGCCTTATGCCCTGTCCTGTAGATTCACTATAGCAGAGACTCATGTGCAGTCAAGGGGGACCAAAGATAGGGCACCCTTATCATCAAAAGACATTTCGTTGTGAGCCCTCGTTTATGGAGCAAGAGCCACGTATCACACAGGTTATTACTTCACATGTGAGGTTGGGTAATTAATTAACAGCTCTGCATTGTTGGCTGACTGAAGTCCTGGCAGGTTGTAAAGGAAAGGAACCGCCTATGAAATAATAAAGAAATATTCTGGCTGTCGCCATTGTAAAGGAAATAACTTGCTTTCGTTTCCCAATAGTGAAGAATTCTGAGCGTTACGCAAGTGTCCCGCGATATAGTAACTATTGAAGAGACAGAGTGTGACCGTTCCCTCCCTGATGTCCTTTTTGAGTTCTTCCTGTTTCATTTCACGTTAGTTTTACGGTAAGCCCTTGCGCACTCAGCTCTGCTCTGCCTCTGTGAGGAGGTCCAGCCGCTCAGATGCATGCGGTCTGTGGCCTGCAATGTATCAGGCGGCGGTTTCCTCGCTTAGTCTGCGTTCAGTTATCACTCGAGGCAGGAGAATAAGACCCTCTCCTCCCCCAGTGCTTCTCTTGGTTCTGTGTCCTGGCGTTTTGACAGGGAAAGGGGCTCCAGTCTAAAGCAAATCAGAATTAGCAATTGAGGGTTTCAAGAATCCAGAGTAAGCAAGGATCGCAGAAGTAGCCAAAGCAGCTCAGCTGAACGAAGGCCCAATGTTTCCCCAAATTTTCCTTTGAACTCTGAATCTGGCTGGAGCTAACTCTAACAACTGCAGTTAATACTGGCCTTGTTCCCCTATTCCTGCCTGCCTGCAGCAGTTTTGTCGCCTTTGTGCCTCCCGCCTTGTGCCAAGGGCTCCCAAACAACTCAGAAATGGACAAAAACTAATGCTAATGCTGCGGTCTGCAGTTTATCACACTGCTTTGAAAGATATGGAGTGGAGAAATGACTGGCGTGTTGTCCACCTTCTCCTTAGAAATGCAACATGAAAAGAAAAGCCAGGTCCAAAGTCTACTCACTTGGCTTCTGTCAGTAGCTCCACTGCAAAAAAAAAAATTGCAAATGCAAACATATGAAAAAAAAATCAATGCCCAGATTCAATGCATAACTCAAATTTTCCTACCTGGGTATTTAAACCGATGCAAAATGTTTGGGGCTTCTACAGCTCTGCTGTTCAGGTAGGCCTAATGCTGTGCACCTAGACAGAAGAAAAGGCTTTAATCAGGGCTGGAGAAGCAGGTAGTCTTCAAAATATGGACATTTGAATCACTGTAGTCTGTGAGTTATTAAACTTTTTATGCAGAAAAAAAAAGCCATAAACCACATCCTTCCTCATGCAAGCCAGGTTCTCATAAACCAGCACTGGCTGATATGAAAATGCACCTTCTACTTATTTTTTACATAAAAAGTAAGGGTAGTAAAGCTTGTGCCTCTCAAAGCATGTTATTTAGCGTCTGCAGAAACTGTCCTCCTTTAAGTTCAAGTTTCCTTCCTTTGAAAATCTTCCCTCTGAAAAATTAGCTTTCTGAGTATCCTCCAATTGGCTTGTACCTGCTATAATTTTAAATAATCTGGAGCAAGTCTGATAAAGGAACTAAATAAATTGGAGAAGTTGTCTAGTTTATTTGGGGAGTTACTTGGAAAAGTCTGTTTTATAAAGTAACTCTTTTCTGTGAGAGGCAAGATAATGTTCAGATCAAGTATATGGGGCTAAATCCTTTTCACCATCCCTGTTTTCACTTGGGCTGATTACAGCTCCGGAGCAGCAGAAAGCAGAGCCTGCTGCGGCGATGCTGTTGCACTTCAAATCATCTGGGTCCAAGAAGGAGGCTTTCTGTTTTGAAACCAGTGGTTTGTGCTCCATCCTTCACACAAATGTTATCATGTTCTCCAGGATGAATAATATGAAATAACCTTTGATTTTAAAGATTAAGACATTTTTGGCTCAAGGGAGCCTTGGCTGTTTTTATGGAATAATGACTAATTTAACCCTATCTCTGATAAAGAAATGCTCAATATCTGTGCTGTTTCAGTGATACCTTTCTATGCAAATTAGACTTTTTTTTTTCTTTAAAAATGCCCATTTATTGTTTACAGTTTTCTCAAATTTACTGTCAAGTTTTTTTTTGATAAGTTATGGGAATTATTTTTGGTCTGTGGATTCTTCCTAACAGATACATTTAAAAAAATTCCTTGAAATTTATTTTTTATTCTGATCAGTTCTGTCATCATTTCACTTATCGTAGTCTTATGGTGGGTGAATATACAAGGAAGCATGAAGACACTCAAACAAATTCCAATTTCTATCTGAGTGAATACTTTTTGAAGATTTGACCTAGCTCTATTCAAAATGCACTGCTTGTGAATCAGAAGCGGTAAACTCACAAGAAGGAATGCTGGAAATAATCCATGGACATCCTGTTCTTATTAGCAGTGGGCTAAAACATTTTGACAGATATCATGCCCAATGAAATATTATTCATTAAAATTTGACTTAGGTTTCAGCATTATTGGGAGCACATCTTCTGTATCTGTTTAAAGGTGACTATGAAAAAGGGAGAAGATAGAAATATATGCATGGAAAAAAAAGGATGAGAAAGAAGCAAAGGAGCTGACTGTTTGAAAAAAGAAAGAGATACCCTGGGAAAGCAGCAGAGAAAAGGGAAAGAAAAGAAATCCTAATTTTTGTAAGTATGTCTTTAGAACAGAGACTGTGCCAAACCTTGAACTTGGAGGCTGTTTTATCCTTAATACATTGCACATGATTGTCTGTAGCTAGAAAAACATTTTTGTGGGTTTTAAAAAATTGAATTATCCTTATATGAAATAAAACAAACTATGAGTTTAAATGACAGAGTAAAAAAGAGACCAAATTCATTTTGCAAGTCCTTAGAGAATTTAAAAATCCCTTAGGTTCTCAAAAACTCACACTCCATAAGGTTCATATATTCCCAGAGTGGGATGTACAATGGTTACTTCCATCTACTTTAATTAAGTTTTCATCAGACTCTTTCTATTTGGTTAACTGATTCTCCTCTCAAGGCATGTTTGTGTTAAGGGCGAGATCCAAAATAGCACAGAAACATTTCCTATGCAACTTGCAAAGAAGTTAGGTCAAGATGTTATAAAACCTGAGTACCAAGCTGCAAGACTGTAGGCATCTAAAGCTTTCTAATGCATGTTTAGGCATCTGTCCCTTATAGCTGCTCTGTCTCAGCTGAAAGTCTCAGATCATCAGGCTAGACCCACTGTTTTTTTAGGATCTGCATCTTGACCCAGTGGAAGTAGACGGGCTAATCTCCAGAGAGGTGTATTCTTGGAGTACAGTTTCCCATTGGATGCCTCTAGGTTGCTCCCCATTTAGTGAAAATTTGTTGCTTGTTCCTCAGGAATGCATTTCTCTACTGTGTATGATGTCTGGGCCCTAGTTTAGTGTCTTTACAGACTACCAGGGTCCATTTTCCAGATGCTGTGCTGCCTATTTAGTAGCTGGGAGTTGTATGCTGACTATTTACGTAGCCTGAAGATGGCTCTAAGTGAGCTCTGATAAGAAACTAAGGTTTGTGAAGCCCAAAGTTTCAGTGCCAAAGTATCCTTGAGTTACCTAGCACCCAGAGCGGACTGTGAAGCCAGGACATGCGTGAAGTTAGATATTCCAGCATGCCTAGTGAGCACTCAAACAGCCCAAGGAGATGCAGTGTAGCTGGGTGGACATAAGGATGGCCGAACTGGGTCAAAGCAGATGTTACCCAGCCCAATGTGCTCTCTGTGATACTCTCCTGGCAGGGAGATATCCTCATCAAGAAGGGTGCTTTCAGGGACTGAGGCTCTATCAGTCCTGACCTCTTTCCTCAGATCAAGGAAACTTGACTGTAAAATTTGTGGAGAGGAGGACAGTGTTTGCCCTTTCTCCTGAATTAGAAACACATTCCTATACCCAAATTCCCAATAAACTAAAGTGATGTCTAGGGAATCATAGGTTCTAGGTGATCTGATTGCCACTTGAAGCCATATAAATCTTTAGCATTTATGACATTGCTTGCAAGGAATTCTACCTGTTTCAAGAGATCCACTTTTTTTTTCCAGTTTGAATCCTCATTTGGAGATTCAGTTGATGCCCCTCATTCCTGAACTGGAATATTCAGTGATAAGTTGGGGCCCAACTGCCCACTGCATGACTTTCATGTTTTTACATCCTTCTGGCACATCCTCCCTCCATCATCTGTTTCCTAGACTGAAGAGTCCTGTATTATTCAATCATTTCCTTACGTGGAAGCAGCTGCAGACCTTTGGCCACTGGTCTTTGTGGTCTTTCTTTCCCTGTTGTTGTGCATTATAAAGCATTTTGTAAGCCCCATTTCTGTCCAAATTTGAGTGCTTGCTCTGGGCTGTAGGTGGGGGGCCTTCCTTCAGCCTGGGCTCTTCCTTTGAGTAAGCTACCTTCTATTTTACTGTAAAAAATATGTGGTCACTCATTTTCCTTAGGATAGCTTTATATAAGTATCTGTGTAGGGATATATGTGAGAATAGGAGATTTGCTTCCCCTGCTTGTCCATTGTGGATGACACAAATGTGCTTATTATATAATGATACCTAGTGCGGGGCAGGAAACTTAAGTGAAACAGCAATTGCTGTGGTATTTCCTCTAGTGCAGATGCCTACTGGTGTATGAAGTGTGTTCACGCTCCGTGCAGATTCAGGTATCTAGCATAGTAACACTGTAGATCCCATAGGATGCAAGTTACAGAGTCCTTACTAATGTGCTCAGACAGCAACTTGGGGTGACGTGCAAAGAACAGGACCATAAGTGGAAGAAAGCCCTGACAGAGTTGCCTATGGGATTAGGCAGCAAGGAAAGACAGTATTTCCCCAGACTTGCAGTCTGTGTTTAGGTGTTGAGTGTCCACTTATGTCCAATTAAGATGCATAAGATCCCATGAGAAACTAGTTCTTAGACTCATATATCAGTATACCTTCCTTATTTACACAAGCTGTTGCCTTCCTGAGGTGGGTTTGTGAACACAGGTAGATAAAATATGCTCAGTTTCTACTTTATTTGGGACTGAGTAAATCCACAAGATTAAATTAATGTATGTTAGAAATTACTCCATTGCACAGGAGGTTGTTGAACATCATCACTGCCTGCATCATCCAGTAGTATCCACCTGGATATGAGACTGCTAATGTCCCGTTTGCTTGACATAAGCTTCCTAGGAGAGACGTGTTGCACTAAGGACCTATCTCAGTGTTTCACAACGATAGCATTCTTATAATCCCTGTTTAGCACAGGGAAATTTTGCTGTGTCTAAGCCAAGGTCAATTAGGAAGTTTTGACAAAGCCAAGAAGTGACATCTGTTCTCTTACCACCAAAAATGTCTTTTTTTATTCATTATTCAAATATTTTGGAAAAGCTGTGACCACTGTTCTTACACTGTCTATTCTCCTCTGAGAGCAAACCAAATCCTTCACAAAGGAAACAGAGGAAGGTGTTGATGGTTGATGGAGCTGGGGAGGATAATCCTTCTCTTAATGACTTCTTTTTCTCCAAGCACCTCCAAATCTTACTGCTCCCCAGAGGGTAGTTCTGTAAAATAATGGGTGAGTCATATTGCTTCTTCTGTGAACAGAGATTCTTATTTAAAAAGAACTTCCCCTCCAAAACAAAAAAAATCCACATCCTTACTTGGGGAAATCTGTTTTAAAATATAGATGATAAAAGTTGGAAATGGAATGGAGATATTCAGCCTAGAAATGTATTAATAGGAGGCTAAGGTTGGGATTTATACTCATAAATAAGAGAAGTTTCAGCTGTGTGTTGTCAAGTTTCTGCTCAGTGTTATCATATGAACCAGTGCAGCAAGACAATTTTCTGGGCAAGTATCTATAAAATAACTATGAACTAATTAGGGTAAGATAGTGTACTGAGCAATATTAGTGAAAGGATGTGTCAGATTTTCTTGGTCTGGAGTTTGCTCACATATTCTTGTGGGTAAAAGCAGGGGAGGGATGTAAGAGGGAAGAAATTGCTTTCAGCTTTTCCAAAGTAAGAGTTGCAGTGGTTTAGATTCAGAGTCCTCACAGAGTGGGCAAGTCGCTTTGACTTCCTGCTAGTGGGTGCCCTCGGGGGGCTGAGGCAGAGACTCAAGGGGCAGCGGAGAACATCCCCTCATCTACCAAGTCCTGTTACCGATTACTGAGGGAAACCCTTCCCAGGGCACCCCTCTCTCTCAGGGTGTGTGAGGAAGTGTATTATTATATTCATATTGTGAGTGTTGCTGATCTCTCTGAGAGGGATGACGAGAAGGATATGGAAGGACAATGTGTTCTTCTGCTGCTGCTTGGGTTTCCTGCCCCTTGAGGACCTAGGGTGAGAGCAGTAGTAGTGGTGCATTAAGGTGAGGTAACTTTGTACAACCCCACATGGGAGCTCCTGCTTCTGTGTGCACCAGGGAATAGGGGCTAAAATTCATGGTAAAATAGAAAAGAATAGAAAGTTTGTTTATGACTGGGGTAAACTAGAAGGAAAGAGTATAAGAGTTTGTCTCTGAATTTTCATTTTTTTATGAGTTGTAAATGGGGTTTTTGGATGAGCTTTCCTTCACAAGTGAAGAGAGAGTGTTCTGTGTCACACTTATTTGTACAATAACAATACCTTGTTCTGTACAGTTTCTTGAAATAATTAAAACTAATATTGAAAAATAAAGTAAAAATATCACTAAATTAACTGTATAGCAGCCAGATCTTCTCCATGAACAGCATAACTGGTGCTTCTCTACTTTAGGACATAGGGACCAGCTGATCAATGTAAACGGATACATTACAGCACCATGCTGAGCTATGAAAATGTGAAAGGTAAGATTTTCTTGTTTTGACATTTGATCACAAATTTCCACATGGGATGGATTCCCTGCAGGAAATCTGAAACTAGATATTCAGAGATACCTGGAAGTAACTTTAAATCACAAGATAAAAACCAACCAACCAACCAAAACCTATTTGTACTTCACTGAGGAAAAAAAGAAGTGTGATATATAATTTCCAGTAACACCATTTCAGGAGGATAAATGTTTTAAGCACTTAAAACTGGGAGAAACTGCTAGTTTATTGTGTACTCAATGAGTCCCTATATGCCATGCATACAGAACAAGGAGTTTATTCAAAAACCTGTAAAAGCTCCCGCTCAAGTATCTGAAGATAATGCCACTAACAAAAATCCCATGCCTTTTTGACCCACTGACTCTTTATCCCCTTTTGAGTCAGTAGTGTTAGCAGCCTTATCCTTATATATGGAAGCAGGAGAGCTTTTGAACTCAGCTTTCCTACACTGAGCAGCTGAGCATACGTGAAAACAGAGTCACCATCATGCCAAAGAATGGTGAAATGACTTCTGCACAAAGTATTCTCTTGCCACCAAGTATTCTCCTTCTCTTTTCTGGAGTGTATTCACATAAATGGCCTTTTCAACTTCCTTTATCTAATGATGAATAAACAGCTACTGAAATTTTTCCTTAATGGTAAACCAATATAATATGCAATATACATGCTTGATTTTGGCTACGTTTTTACAAAAAGCAATAAATGAGTAGGGACATATAGAGTGACATAATTCTTGATGTTTGCCTTGAGTGCTGTAACCTGTTAACATCAAAATAGAAACTCCACTTGATCAACTCCTTCTTGCTTGGAAACTCCTTGCATAATGAAGATATAAGAGTAGAACTACCAGAAATGCAAAGGCACATAGAGAAGGGTATAAAATCTAAAGTTACTGTCTAAAACTCAAATAATTACTATATCGAGAAAATAAATAGATTGGGTTGAAGTTAATGGTATGTATATATGTGAAGTGAGGAATATATTAGTTTTAAAGAAAATCAGCAAATTCTATTTTATAGTACAGAGACTTTTGAGAACATAAACTGTGCAGTTCGTTGGCCAGATAGATTTCTTTGCATTCTGGTCAGAACTATCATTAGGATGGTTGGTGAAAAACATCCTGTAGAAATTGTTTTTCATTTCTTATGTCTATAAAGGAAGAAATGTTTTTATTTATGCAAGAAGCTTAATTGAAATACTGTATAATATAGTTTTGAACCAGATAAGGAAGTAGTATTTTTTGGAAGCAACGACAGGTTTATTAAACGACAATTTGCCATTAGTTTTGTATTTAAGCATTTATTATTCTCTTCTTGCTTTCCAGAAACACTTCATTACAATGCAATTTGTTTTATTGCTACTGTATCGTAAAAAGTTGGTATTTATAAATAGAAACTTAATATGTGCTATAGTTCAGACCAAAATTGAAAATAAACCCTCATTAGATTACAGTATCTCATGTGACAAATGATTAAGATCATTTCTGATCTTATGAATGATCTGCCTTTTCATCTGAGTGAACTGGGAAAGAGCAAGGACAGCACAGCTTGTTTTTCTACTGCACCCGGTTTGCAGGCAACGGTACTGCAGACGAATATGCAGTAAAAAGAAACAAAGTCTGAAAGTTAATACCCCAGGCGCCAAACACATGTCTGTGAAAGAGGAATGCAACCAGGCATTTCTATGTGCAGCACATTAATTCCTAATAGGCTTCTTCTCTTTTTCAAAGGTCAGAGTATTTTACTCAGCAGAGCCCAGTCTTGTACAATGTATTTATTACCTTACTCAGTGTAGTTTGCGTTCCTTGTTATGGCTCCCCTCCTCCCCCGTTAAATAATTGCTATTTCCGCCTGCCAGACACAGACAGTTCAGCAGATCAGTCATTTCAGAGTTGGCTACATACAAATCTGGCTTTTTATTTCGTGAAGTAATTCTCAGCTGCAAATGTCAAATGTAAGGATGCAGGGGTGGGATGTATGCTGAAGGACTCAGTATCACGCTGGATCATGCCCTGCCTGTTAAAATCTGGTGTTTTGAGCTACACAGCTCTTCATTTTTCAGTTGCCTATTTCCATTTCTGAATTGCTGAGGCTGTTGATGAAAAATACCAGATTGACAGTTCTTGTGTCTGAGCCCAGGTTAGAACATACTGACAGTGCAAGGTTTGCTGTCACCCCCAGGGAGTTCAGGACGTCACCCTTGAGGTTTTGCCATGGGACAAAGTGACACTGGGCACGGTTAGTAGAGGGTCCCTCAGGCCCTGGAGAACAGAGCCCATTTCTAGTCACCCTCCCCTGCCCTGAGCAAGTGCACAGGTTTGTGCCCCCTGCGGCCACGGTCCCTGCTGGTGGCCAGCTGCCCAACGGAGACCACCGCTGTGCTTCACATAAGCCACCAAGCAAGTGAGAAGATACGAGAGCTTTTCTATGCGGCCAACCACAGCTGAATTTATAGCAGAGGCTGAGAGGCTAAAAAGGGCTCATAAGAAGGAAGTCATTGAGTCATTGAATTTTCTGGGACTTTTTTTCCCCTCTAAATCCGAGCTCTTAATTTAGATTTTGGATTAATTATACACTGTTTTCAGATGGAGGAAATCAACCATACAGTTAAATTTACAGTCCTGGTTTGTCAACATTCCTCTTGGATTCAAAAGGACTGTTTCTCAACTGACAACTGCAAAATTTGATCATGAATCCAGCATTATGCAGAATTTAAACTATAATTAAAAGGTAATGTAGTATTATCAGATTAACTTGGGGCAAGAAGACTATGTGGAAGAATAACAGGAGAGTCTAGAATTTCCCATTGTATTTATTACCGTGAAGTTTGGCAAAAAACAGAGGTGGGCTTTAAATAGTTAATATGTTTTTGTCCAAGAAACAAATCTGTAGTATACATTGTGAATTTGTGTCTCAGTGACACTTTATGACCAAATTTCTTTACAGAGATATAGTCAATATATACTGCTTGTGATTCGTGTCGTCTGAAAATTACAGATTTCATGCAGTTGTGATTATTACTTTCTTATTTTTTTTTCCTCTAACCTTTTCAGAACTACTTGAGAATCTTAAAGTGGTTAATAATATCTCTCTACTCAGGTGATTCTCGATGAAAATGCAGTGTTTTGTATGATGTAGTGAGAATAAAAGATGTGAGAAGCATCTAATATACAAATATAATCATACTGGAGAACTTTAAGTCAGCTGAGTCTTGTAGACTCAGACGCTACCACCAACAGTGAAAATATTATGGGAGGAGAAGTGCAGGTTCTGAAATCATAAAGTCTTTTTCTTATGCCCCATCCTTCTGAGAAGAGGAAGATGGTGATTTACAAAAGGTACAGGATATAAAATCGCCAAATGCACAGAAAGACATATTTTAATCTTGCATAATGAAATTTGACTGGTGGAAATGCCCTTCAAAGGCTATTTTCTTCTCTAGAACAACAAATGCTGTCATCAGCTATCCTGTGAGTTATGATCCCATGAAGGCGATGGGGCTCAGGTTACAAGTGTACGCTCAAGCTGAGCAACAAGCACGATGTCATGAGCAACACGTGGCCATTTGCAATGACGTTGGCTTGTTGGCAGGTCCATAGCATACAGCTGGCTCAAGGCTCCTCTCTACTGGGCGTAGAAGACCCTGGCTGTGGTTATAATGGCTGGCTGCTCAGAAAGGCCAATGTAGTATCTCCCAGATAATCCAGTTTGGAAATATGGGAAAGTGGAAATGACAGATGCCTAACTAGCAGCAAAAAAAATCTGCTTTCATTTCCTGGCTACCATATATGTATATTTAAAGACAGAGAGGTTTTTTTTATTATTATTATTTTTTGGAGTAGGGGGAGGAGGAACAATCAGACTTACTGTAGTGATGTTACTCTTGGAGAAAAAAAAATGTGCCAGGATGTAAAAAAGTGGAGAACTTAAACATAGGATCAACAAACCCAGCTCCCTATTTTTCACCTTCAAACGAGACTGCTCAAGGCATGATGATTGTATTTCTTTACTAATGCACTGAGAAGAATAAGTTACCATTAATATTTCCATTTTCCTGTAGCAATCTAAACAGTTTAATTCCTTACTTTTCACAGTTTTCAAATACTTTGTAAGAGTAATCTTTTTTTTTTTTTTTTCTTTTCCCCTCAGGCTATGTGTTAATCTCTTTGCGCTCTCAGCATACATAAGTCTCTGTAGCCCTTTTATCTGCACTGTTGCTTTTTGCTGAATTCCTTCCAACCTGTGGCAGTCATTCTGGTCCAGAGGTATCTAGAGCTGCATAGAGGGTCATACAAGAAAGATCAGTGCATCCTACTTCTGCACTAACAACAATAAATTACAGATTTTTAGGCTCATAAATATGTTGACATTTAGTGTTAGCTCACATCGCTTCTTGTAGGGCAGCTTTTTCTCAAGGCACTGAGGGTTATTATTTCTCAAATGCACTTTTTTTTTTTTAAATATAAGCTTACTTGTTTATAATTCTTCCTTTTATTTGTGCAACTTTGGGTGAGTACCCAATGTTGATCTTTTCCTTGCATCTCACTCATCACTAGAAAAGCAGCCTGCTGCAATGAAGACGACTGGAAGACCTAGACTTAGGGTTGGCACCATTTCCAGAGAGAATTCCAGTGCTGTTCACCTTTCTCCCTGCTTCCTTGAGGAAACTAGATACAACCGAGCTTCTGGTCTGTGAGGCATCTACAGACTGCCTCACAAGCTGGTATATAACTTTATTTCTAGTCCTCCAGAAAATTTGGTGTCTACTGTCTGAACCAAACCAAAGAACACTATAGAAGTTAGAAAAGTAGAAGAAAGCAGAGAAAAAAAATGTTAACTGCTCCCAGTTTTCACAAGCTCCTGCTCAAGGAGCCAGAGTGACACCAATAGCAATTACAACTACTGCCTCTGCTCTGCCCCTACCCTTCCACGATGTGGAAAGCAACCCCCAAGACACCTGGAATACCTATGGTAGTAGTGCCAGGGCCCCTCTGATGAAGCCCTTCCTTGCTTGCAGCCCCTGGAGTTGCACAGCTGTTGATCTGGGTCTCCCAAGGCCGCAAGACTGCTCTCCCCAGAGGCACAGCAGCGCCGTGATTTACTCCCACGGGAGGTTAAGAGTTGCCGTAGACCTTATTGCTCACGGGGCTGAATGCGAAAATCCTTTCTTTGATTTAGTTACCCAAGTTTCTCCTCTATACAACAAACAGTAATTTCAGCTAGTAACTGGAAAGGAAGTAAGAAAATGTGATTGAGTATTTTGGTTGTACTTTGTTGTTCTGACTGTGTGGGTTTTATGCCTACATAACCAATCAGATATATTTCAGAATGCCCCGGTTAACCAGGTCATTTAGCTACTGT
>JAWLRI010000319.1:5177342-5193699 GCA_034781795.1 Crypturellus tataupa
TGTGTGGGTTTTATGCCTACATAACCAATCAGATATATTTCAGAATGCCCCGGTTAACCAGGTCATTTAGCTACTGTTTCAGTGAAGATTTAATTTAACTCATACTTTTTGAGCAAAGAGCATATCCTCTTTTTTTTTTTTTTTTTTCTTCTGTAGATTAAAGGACTCAGCTCTGTTCCTGTCTGGTAAGAAGGAGCGTGCAGGGCCTAGTCCCAGCACTACCTGTTGCAGCCCCCGTGCAGGGAGCACCAGGGTCTCCAGTCTGGTATGTGGGGAAGCTCCAAGAGCAGCGGCACCGATGCTGCTTGGTCTCTCCGTTATGCCCTAACTAGAGCAGAGGCGAGAGCAAGCCCTGGCTTTGCTTGGGAAGGCTCAATTATAGGCAGAGCTGGGACTCTTGGCTACGGAGCTGTTCTCTAACACACCGATTTTGGTTGCTGTTGGGAGAAAGAATGATGCAACTGCACAGCAATGCTGACCCCCCCCAAATGAAAGAGGTCTTTAAAAGTAATTGCTTCCTCCCTTTGTGGACTGTTTAAGCACTAGGAATCATTGTAGTTAATCCTTAATTCAGGCTGCTCTATCTGTTACATTGCTATGTTTACTTAGATATAAAGCATAATATTCTTTGCTAGGTAATGGCATTAATCCACTCAGTCTTTATGACAGGCACAGGCAGCTCTAAACTAAAACATTAGGCCGAGTGTTAAAGAGCTAGTTAGGTGCCAATATGTTAATTAATTAATCACAGGCATGTTTCAAAGCATTCTTCACACATCAGGTGGGGCTCCTGGGCGATTATGAAATGCCAAACTTCCCTTAGGGCTTTGAGGATTGCACTTCAAAATTCCTCAGAAGTTCAGGGAAGTAGAAAAGGGTATGTTTTTGGTGTGAGTCACTGAAGTGAGGCTAGAGATAAAGTTTTATTTTGTTTTATATTGGCAGCAGAGGGAAGAAGAAAGCAGTAACCAGCCAGCAGGCATCCCAAGAAGGAACAAGGTAGAGGGCAAAGATGAATTTTTTTAAACGCTAGCATAGACAGATGTCCCAAAGTATATGTTGCTGATTTAGCTGTAGTACTCAAGAGCTCCATTTTACTCATATAGTTTGAAGTTCAAAGCCTCTTGTCTGTATCAACCATCTTCCTTTCAAGTTCTGGGGAGAAATCTACGGTTACCCTTTATGTCAACCTTTCATGCACTGAAGGGTAAGGGAACATTACCAGCTTCTGCTATTCAATCTCAAGGACTTGAAAGCAATGAGTTATGCTTCCTCTTTCTGCCTTAAAACATTATTTTTCTCCCAGCTCTGTATACTGCGAGGTACTTGCAGGGTTGTTCCTGCAGATCATCCACTCCTCCCAGCCCCTGCTTTTCTTTCTCTAGTAAGAGAGAAGATACCCATCAAATAACTTCAGTGTATTTCAAAGGAGCTCTAAGCCCGTCAGGAAATATCATGGGACTTCAAAAAAAGAAATAAAAGTAGACTGGGTTATTATGGAGATTTGGGAATTCTTATTCTTCTGTAAGTCATGCAACCCCAGCTCCCTATGCGTGAGGGAAGGTGCCGTGTTGTGAGCATGAGCTGTGAGCCAACCCTGCTGTGATAAGGTAACCTTAGAGAGACTCATCCCTCCAAAGGACCATGCCACGCCGAGTCTGGAGCGTATCTCTCCGTAGACCATAACACAAGGAGGGGGATATGAAAATGTGGCTGGTGATGTGTGTGTGTCTGTGCCTGTGTGCAGGGATGTGTACTCCATCGCCCACGGTTTCATGCCAACCTCTCAAATCGAGAAGGAAAAAAGTCTCTGGACTATGGGCCACCTGCTTTGCAGAAAACTTTCACTTTAATTGGCAGGAAGAATAAGCGTAATGGAATTTTTTCAAGGGTTGGGAAACTCTGTTTACATCTGACTCACGCTGCATGTACATTCATGAAATCTAAAGAGATTCCTGGATTAGATACAGCGGAGAGGTGCCTCGCGTGTCAGGACAGAGCTGGTGCTCTGTGGCATGTTGGTGCTGAGGGAAGGTCACTCAGTTTCGAAGGTTCACTAATTAGCATTCCCGCTCGCTATCTCATGCTTCACCCGCGGCAACGTTGTGTAACACCCTGGGAACGCTCTCCCGAGCCACCGGAGAGGAGAGCGGCGTTCGGCAAGCCCCTCCTGGGTCCTGCACGGATCAGCCCAGAATACGTTCAGACAGGACCGTGGGAGCAGATCCAGTTCTGTGTAGGTATCGCTGATGAAGCTAAGAGATATCCAGGTAGCCGGGCTCTTTACTCTGGTTCAAAGAGCTCCAGTCCACAGGGGAAGTGAGGAAAAATGCGCTCAGTTTTTCTTCATTTGGAAATATCACAAAAGATCCTAACAACCACATCTCTGCATCTCTGTGTGCAGTTAAACTGCTCTGTGAAAGGTGACCTGTTTCTAAGGAAAACAGAATGTAAACAGAGCTTCAAATCTCTTTTCTGACTTCTCATTTCTTCCAGGGCTTTGAGTGGGGGCTAAAAATACCTTTGGGAAAATGGAAAAATTCAGATGAATCCAGGTGTGAAACTAGAGCAACCTTTCACCTGGATTTATTCTGCACTAATCATGGGAACGTGGGCATAAACTCAAACGAAAGGGAAAGGGAGTGGCTTGCTCAAAGTCTTATAAATAAAGTACAAAGGTATCACGAGGGGATCTTTAAACTTGGTAGAGCATTTGGTAACCAGGAAGGATTTGGCAAGGATCTCTTATTTACATTCTACCCGGTCCAGCTGTTCTGGGCTGCTTGTTGCCTGCAGCTGGAACAGCTAGATGAAAGCCTGCAAGAAAACTCCCCAGTTATCGATCTAGAATTGATCAGTGCTGCTTCATATTCCTCTGGAGGGTGTGGCAGGAGGATATCCTGTATTAAAATGTTAAATGCTCTAGTGAGCATTTATCTTTTTTTTTTGTTTCTATCATTGTGGTCACAAAAGAAGCATACAACAAATACAAGTCTGTGTTAAAGGCAGGGTTTAAATAATGTAAAAGGAAGGGATTAAGAGGTAACTGCTTTATGTAGACACGTTTTGACTTTTAATAATATATTTGATTTAACTTTTCTAGGGCTGTACTGCCAAGTGGCCCTTAATTTACTGAGCTGCCATGAACTTGAACTCAGCGGACCAGTTTGTTTGGAAAGAACTACAGAACAAAACTCGGGTTAACACTACTGAAAAGATGAGTGCTTTCTTTTAGTGTCAGCAGGCCATCAGAGTTTCTATGGGCCTGGTGTTAACAGAGTTACAACAGCATGAAACTGGAATAATGCAGTGATGAATGAGCCTGCAGATCAGAGAGGAAAAAAAAATCATGTGCTTTGGAACAGAAAGATGTTTGGTAGCTTGGAGGAGACTACAGCTATATATGGTCACTACTCTGTTTATTCGTGTTCATTCAGAAGAGCCGCACCTTCGTGGGCTGACACTGCGGGGTGATGACTGATTGTCGCTTTGCCCTGTCTGTGGGAAGAGCACGCTAATACAATACTGTGATCTGGCAAGCCTGCCTGCGTGCCACAGCTTGTGTTAGTTTTGTTTTGAGCTTGTGATCACAAATATGAACTGAATTTCTGCACCTCTGCCCATTCTCCATTGATGAAGTGGTGATTCTTGGCCAGCATCTCTGAAGCGTTCTGGAAGGATTCCTATCTGCAATGTGCTTATTGGGAAGCAGGAGAGTCTCTCTTTATTTTTAATTCATGTCTTATATATCACTTAAACTTGCACGTTTTCTTCCCATTAGTAAAGACAGATTGATAGAAAAGTTCTCAAAAAGTCAATGGAAATTTTCCCTTGGGTATAATGGAATTCAGGTTTAACCTATTGCCTCTAAGCACAGAGAAAAAACCAAGCAAATGAATTAGGTGGGAAAGAGAAGCAAGGATTGCATCTATTTCAAGATATGAATTTTTCTATAGTAGCTGAGTCCTAAGGCTTAATTATAATAAGATATTACATATATATCTATACTGCTCTTCAAAAGTGGCCTTGAGAACATACCTTGCTCCTGTTTTGGTCTCCCTTAAGCATTTGCCTGTGCTTGTTAAGCTATTTGAACCTGGAGTTGTGTGGAGCCACTGAGCGTACTTGGACAGACAGGGTTTTGAACCACCCCAGAGGTACCTCTGACTGCACCTTGTGTTGAGTTGGAGGTTTCCTCTTCACAGGGACCATGAGCATGGCACTGATGAGGCCCTTGAACAAACAGCCTAGCTTACCTATCATACTTCAGGTACTGGTGCTGGACAAGTGCACGAAGGAAGAAGGCTTATCTTCCATTCTGCGATTCAATCCTTACAGTCTGTTGGTCCCACAGGAATCCAGAAATAGTGCTCTGAATCGCTGAAATGGACCCTGACTCTATTTTCCTTGCACACAAGCAAGGGCCATGATAAAGTCGCACTTAGAATTAGCAGCCTTCTGCCTCTGCGATCAGGAGTCAGAAATCCTGCGTTTAAAAAGCTGGATATCATGTTCTGGAGAAACTTGATATACTGTGGCACCAACATTGCAGAGGGCAGCCGGAGAAGACAGAATACTTTCCTGGGTAATGTTTTGAATGAGTTTTTGAGTAATATAACCAACAAGACATGGAATCAGCTTAGGGAGTTTTCTCTGCATTTCTGGGGAGATAACACTCTAGTGCTTGCTCTAGTGTCTGCACTAAAGCACTGAGGACTTGCACCTTTATTTGGGTTGTATTTTCATCTAAAAATCTAAGGTCTGTGAGACCGGAGCAAAAACATATGTATAGCCTCTGTAATCCTTCAGAAGTTTCAACTTCTCATCAAGAGTGTATGGGAGTATAGGAACAGCAAAAGGAGGGACAGAATACCTAACAGTGGGGCACAGAGTGGCCAGGTCTATTGCAATAGATCTGCTAATGTTTGCTGGTAGGACAGTACTGAAGCTCGTCCTTCTTTCCAGTCTCTGTTGTACAGTATAGATAGAATAAAGCATTGCTGCTTCTGCATTGATTGTGTGTTCTGCACAAGTTTTCTCACATACATATAGAATTCAAAGGCCTCTTCCTTATTTGAAATTCCATCAAAGCTCATTTTTACCTAGTTATACTCTATGCAATGTCAGGTCTCTCAGGGTGTGCCTACAGAGCATTTTAGTCTGGATTAGAAATGCTCTTTTGAAGTAAATCTTCCTATCATCACCATTTTCTATACTTTGAATGAAGCTTCAAGGCAGTCTTGAAGCCCATGGCTTGACTGAATTCCTTTTGCATGAGACTAATGCTGTGGATACTCCCCAGAAACACACCTCATGTACTCCAGCTGTGAGTGGGTAAGCAGTCCACAGGGTCAGGCTAGAGCTAATCCAAAATAAACCTGAAAATGCACACAGTGTGGATACTGGATCCTCAGCAAGGACTCTTTTGCTCTACAAAACTGCCTCTTTTGGTGAGCTAGAGTTGCAAATGTAGATCTCTTCTTGCTGTTGCATCTCTGATTTCTCCAATTCCCTTCCATTCATTCTATATTGCTATATGCTGTCCTTCAGGTCTTCCTCCAAATCAGACTTCACATTTTGCTTCTACTACTGCTTTCCAGTCATGAGCAGGCTAGTTCTGAACTTAGAAAAAAACATGAAGCAAACCATAGAGTGGCCCAAAAGCCACAGGCCTGGTGTTTATATTGTCTGGAAGAAATCAGCAAGCAAGACAAAGGTGAGGGATGGGCTCTTAAGAATTGTTCTACCTCCTATTCCCAGTCCTTACTATCCATGGCATCTGCTTTCTCAGTGGGATGACTATTTCTATGTTTTCTATATATATTTTATTAAATTTAAGAAAAGCTAGGTTAAAAATGGAATACAGAGCAGAGGCCTCTCAGAGCCAATATACACACACAAGGGTGTGTTCATCATTTCCTCTCTCTTGCATGACTGAAGTGCACATATTTTTACTGATAGAAACCCAAGCACTCCAGTGATGCTGAAGATATTTGGGTCTGGGATTTACCTCTTGGAAGTGGTGGGGTGCCTTTAACCTTGTGCACTGGAGTGGTGCAAGTATATGTTGCCTATATACCTGTTCTGTAGGGGAGCAAGGTGGCTGGCTACTTAAGGATCATACGCATATAGAACAAGAATGATTAAGCTTGGCTGTGTGATGCCCCCTTTCACATCATCTCTGCGAAAGTGCATTAAACAACAATCTTCCAAACTAATGTGCTCTAGAGATTGGGATTATTTGAGATCTATATATTTCCCAGATTCTGGAGGCAATTATCATTTGGCCTTATCTTTTGAAGAGTGCTTGCTGAGTATCATGCTCTTATAACCGCATATCTCTGAAATATTCCTTGCATAACTCCCTAGTTATGAAAATACCGTGTTTAATTTTCACAGGCGATGAGATTGTTTGGTCTATTGTTTCCTGTTAAATACACTGAACCAAATTCCACTCCATGGGAACTAAAATCCATCAGCAACTGAGATGAGGATAAAACACAATTTTGTTAGAAGAGAGCAAGTTATTTTGCATCTTTGAAAGCGCATCTGTTTAGGGACAAATTCTTGTGCATTGTGTTGGCCATTTCTTGTGTATTACAACAATAATTTTCTCTCATATATACTAGCATTCCTATTCAGACTTGACAAGTGATAAATCTTGCCTAATAAGAAGAAATATATTATGTCTGTACTCATTGCTCTTTTGATGCCTTACCCATTGTGTTACAGTGCATCTGGAAAATGGACAATGACTTTTCTTAAAGTGCCAGGTAGTATTTGCGGCAGTTATTCAGTTAAGGACTCCAATAATAATTATTGGTGTATATGATCAAAACCTTAGTAAATTCATTTTCAAACCATGTCCAAACAACAACAGAAGCTATCAAGCTACTGTTTACTGCTTCCCAGTTTCTTGGGAGCATGTCTGACGTGTCGTTAGGGTGCTTTCAACACTGCATGCTTCACTGCCTGAACAGATATCCTGAGAAAGCACAAAACAAAGTGTAAAATAACACAAATATAGCAGTAAAACATATCTGTAAGGAATAGATGAAACTCTGCCTGTATGTTGCCCTAAAGGAAGCAGTATGTTGAGCTAGAGTGTACAAGAATACTTGTGCATCCTTTAATCATAAACTACACAGTTCCCAGGCAGCTGAATTCTGTGAGTTCAGAAGTTGAGCAGCAACTCTTTTTTGCAGCTTCTGATTAGACAGTGGAACTCATTGCCACTATCTGTTTCAGAAAATAATAGGTAGAAGGATTTAATGATTCATGTGAAAGTTCATGTAGGCAACTGCCAGATAGCAATAACCTGGGAGACAACGACAATAAGTATTGACAGAGAGTGCTGAACATAATCTCAGGGTATGAAATGATCTACAGTTCTTAACGTTAGGATGATAAGTTTAATTGGAAGCAGAGTCTTTATATCAAGCTGTTGCTAGAGCACTTGTATCCTTTCTATTCTTAACATATTTGGTGACTGTGTTACTTGGGGATAATGAACTAGCTGCAGTACAGATCTGACTGTGTATTGATAAACCCAGTATTTTCTTTTCATTTGCCTTTATGTTCTGTCCACAAAAACATGTCAGTTTGATTCTGCTGTGAAGAGGGTTTTATGCAGGCTTCATAAGAAGCATAATTTATCCGTGTAGCTTCTGAGGTATGAAGTTGCATGAATCTGCTGCCTTCACGAGACAAGAAAACCAGTGTCGAATCTCACTTCTCAGGCACTACTGGCAGTAAAGAAGGCAAAAGTAAAAAAGGTGGTAGTGCCTGGAGACTTAGTTGTAATTTTGTTTCTGCACCTAAACTGCGTGCCAAATGGATTTGATTAAAGCCTCCAGAAATATTGTCTAATGGTTCTGAAAGGACTTTGTTTTTTCACCCCTTAATTATTTTCTCAATAATGCAATATTTACAGCCTTGCAGCAGTTTTAAAGTAAGCTGTCCATATAGTCTAACGTCAGTAGCCGACTGATGCAACCATGGTAATGCTGTTGCAGGAACCAGTTTGGGAACTATTCGGGAAGCCAAGGGCCCGAAGTGCCCAAGGTCCCCATCTTCCACAGCATCATGGCTGCAGGTGGTGGTGGCGGTGGTGGTGGAGCTTCTCTTCTTCCCTTGGGGTAGAAGATAGATAAACAAGTGTGCAGCAGCTAGGAGTAACCCAGCTGACCCTGGATGGAGCTGGCCAAAGTCAACACTTTTGTCATGACAACTGTCTCACAGCATGTGTGGGCACAGGTAGGAGCTGCTTTATGTGACGTGGCACTGGGCAGAAAGTAATGGATTTTTATGCGTTTGTTCTGTGCCATATTTACTCACCTGGGATCTGAACTACAGAGTAGAAACAATTAAGCGGATGTTCTCTATATGAGGCTTACCGCGTGGGGGAGGTCACTGACTAGGTCTGACTGCTGCAGTGTAGTAGAAGAGCTCAGAGCACTCCAGGGGCCTTGCAGAAATGAACACATCTTTAGGATGAAAGGCTTCTGGAAGCTAATGGTTACAGAAGCTAGGACAAATGTAGAAAACTTGACCAGGTAGAATATGTCTAAGCCCACCTGGGGCCTGATCGGTATGATCACAAGCATTTCAGAAGGAGTGAAAGCAGAGGGCTAGGATGTGCCTGCCTGTGGGCTGTATGAAGCAGCATGTGGGCAGTGCAGCTGGGATCCCACAAAAGCAGGCTGAGGCCACCGCAGAAAGCCAAGCATGGCCAAAGGAGCTTTAGTAATGGGGCCCTGAGAGGCAAGAGGGAGAAAGAAATAAAAACGAAAAAATTGTTAATGTTTTTTGGGTAAAGTCCTGGCCGGTGAATAAAAGGATTGGAATAAAGAGCAAAGAAATTCTTTCTTACTGTTTGATGGTTGTATTAAGAGAAATACAACTTAATGCCAATTTTCAGTAAGTAAACAGACTTGCTACCCTGTTTATATGCAATTTAATCTTCAGTATCCTCAACAAAAATGATTAGAATATTAGCTCAAGACTCTGGCTCAAAGGTCTAGTAGTATTCTCTAGTGGGAATAAACAGAAAGTGGGCAGTGCTCTTTCAACCTGCTCTTTGAAGAGGGAGCAGAATATAGCCTTTAAGAAAGCTACAGGTACATAAATATTTACTTATTAGACCTCTATTCATGATGGCATTAAGCCTATTGTATTCATTTTTTTTCTTTCACTTTAGAGCTTTGCTTTCAGAGGTGAATGTGTTCGCAAACAGCAATGAACTGGGTATCCACCCACCTTGCCAGGTGTTTGTACATTAGCCTCTTGGGCTGCAGCGTAGAGTTGTCTGTGACACATGGGCAAAATCCTGTGCACTGCTCTGAACTGCGGGAGTAGCTTGGAAAAGGACTAGAGTGAACACAGGGCTGCTTGAGGCTGGGAGATATTTCCTCTTTCATTCCCTCTATTGCTCATTTGTGTCACAGGAGCCCAGGGTAATGTTAATAGAGGATTAGGGCCTCATTACAGCAAATGCAGGATGGAAAGTGCCATCTTTCATAAATGTCTATTCTAAGAGCTGCTTTTCTCTTTTACCTGTACTATAATTAAGATACAAATGTGAAAGGTATTAAGAAATAACTGCCACTTGCACATTGTATCTGTCATGTAGCTTGATCTCTGTAAACCATTTTATGGGATTAATTTTTTTTTTATCGTACATTTGCAGTTCAGCAAGATTAACCAAAAAGCTGTATTTTTTTTTTAACAGAACTGGGCAAATGGTTGAGGATTAAAGCACAAAATAGAAATTCTGCCTCAATCGACACTAGTCTGAAGGAATTAGCAGCATTGTTTCGAAGGATTAATTTGTACGTGGCAACATGCCAGGCTGCAGCATAGATGAAGACAGATGTTGGGTTGTGTCTTGCTGGCGTTGTGCTATGCCTCACTTTTTGTTTCCCCTCACTGATTAGGGCCACGTGAGGAGCAGCTTGGGGTCAGGGTGTTTTTGAGGAGGGCCACAGGGAGAGGCTTGGGTGCAGGACACAGAGCCCCGGCAGCTCCTGCGCAGCCCTGGACCAAGGAGAGAGGGAGGCAGCACCGTGGCCGGGGCACGGCAAGATGAGAGCTGCCTCCTGAGCCAGGGAATCTGTAAAGAAAACCACTGAACTGTGCGCCGGGCGGAGGTGAGGAATGTGAAACCGGAGTCGAGTCTTTTTAGAGCAGCGCCCTTCCAGCAGCACTCGAGCTGTTCCAGCTAGCGGCATGGGTACAGATAGTTACAGAGTGTATAAAGAAGTTAAACTGTAGTCAGATCAACTCATCTCTGCCTACCTATGCTGAGAGAATCTGACCCACGCGTTTCACCTGTTGGCCATTGCATGGTCATCTTCCCCATCCTGGATGCACTCAAGATCAGGGTCTGCTTGCAAGGCACGAAGTAAAATGACTCTTACATCCTGGCCAAGATTGTGCTCTTTCCTACTAGGGGTTAAGTTTCAAATGTGTTCTTGGACTTTGCAGCCAGGGATGAAGTTTAAGCTGTGCTCACGCAAAGCGATGGTCCTGCATTCCCCCCTCATGCTTTGCTTTGACTCATGTCTTCAGCAGGCTGGCTTTCCATACTGATCATAGCTGTTATTAATTTCTTGGGTCTTCTCTATGCCAGATCAGCTCTGATTCACCACAAGTAGAGTGGCTGGTGCTGGGGAGGCACAGGCAGTATGAGGGGCAGGAGAACGGCCCCCTTCTTAGGAGCTACGTCCCAAACGTTCTTATTTCACTCTTAAAAATCTTGCCACTCTAGGTCTTAAGAACAGTTGCAGTTGAGTAGGAAGAAAAGAAAGACCAAAGAGGACTGATTCATTTTAATATAAGACAAGGTAATAAGCAAACAAGCAAAGCATATGGCAGGTAAAGCTTTTAGTAACAACAAAATCTTCCTATCTGACAAATTTTGTACATCATCAAGTTTGTTTATGGTTCATAACGTTGCTGAGAGGAATGCTCTGATCTGAAACTTGAATGTTGACTATAATAGTAATGGGACAAACAAACAAAAAGACCTTTTGGATGGAATAAGATCTTTCTTTAAAAGGAAAAAGCCTGATTAATATTAAGAAAATGGAGCTATTGTCTAAACAGTGGTTTTAAACTTGATTTAACTTGTAACAAAATGTAACAGTGCCCACCACAACATATATTATGTCTAATCCTTCTCCTTAGGCTGAAATGTAGGATTAGTTCATGCCTCTAACTTGTTCCAGGTATAAAAACTATGCTACCTTTCATTATTTTAAAAATATGTCTAGAAGTTGATAGTATTACTTAGAAGTATCAGCATCTTTTGTACTCGGAAGTCCCTGAAGAGTGACTTCTCCTTTGTGGAACTAGACCACCTTTGCCAAAATTGGTCAGCCAAAGGGTTGAAGAACATAGTAAAAAAGTCTGTTAAACATCAATTTTGATTATCAAAAGTAGTTTACATGTCACTTAGTTATATTCATTTCACAAATCTCTTTTCAAATTAAAATTAAGTGATAAATCCAAACTTTTCAGTAATAATCTTGTTTCATTCTGTGTAACTAGAGTATTTTAAGGAGTCTGAAAAGCATTTATAACTTCTGATAAAGTTCTGAATTCAATTTCATTGTTTAAGAATTGTATTGGAACTTACTAATTATTTCTAGGCAATAAAAAGTATTTTGTTTATTTGTGAAGTCATTTTATTTCTTCTTTGTACATACTGGGGTAACTTGACTTATGCTAGGGCTCTGGAGCAGATGTTTACACAGCTGAGATTTTTTTTTTTCTTTTCGTTCAAATAATCTTGAATTGAAAAAAAAAAGACTTTCCATTCCATTGGCTGATATTAAGTCTTTGCCATTCTTATTTTTCCTGTGTTTCATGCTGCAGACTTTACAGCCGTATTCTGTGGCTTTGGTTACTTGGACACTGTTATCTGTGAACAGACAAAATGAATACTTTGCAAATTGTCTGTAGCCTAAAACTGTGTTCTTTGCCTAGTCTCTGAAATTTAAGGATAATCTCATAACCTAGTTATCTTTCCATGAACTTTTATAAAAAAAAGTAAGTAGAAGAAATGCCAAGGACTTTAATATGGAGCAGTTCCTTCCTCAGTAGCTTTTTCTCATTTTTTGAACTTGTAGTACTAGATATAAGTGAGGTGTGTTGCTTTAGTTCTGTATTGCCCTATCCTCATGTGTTTATTTGTTTTCAGTGAAATCAAAAAAAATGCCTATCTATCTGAATTGCCCTGAAAGAAGCTCTCTTAAGAGGTGCCTATGAATTCCGGTTTGCTCCAGGAATGTCAGTCTTTCCGAGCATGTCACATATGTTTTGTTCTTGCTCGTGGCTTGTGGGCCTAGCAATGAAAGTCCCAATCTGGCTCTGACCTCAGTCATGCCTATTTATGGTACAGCCAGGTTTAGACTGCAAAATCCTTCCTTTCCCCCTTCAAATGTAAATTGGTGCTGTATGTGATGACAGTCATGATGAAGTGTCTGAAAGCCTGTCTTGTGAAATGCAGAATGCAGAATAATTGTGAAATACAGAATAATTTCTACCTGCCTTCTCATACATGAAAGTCATTTATTTTGTAACTTTCAACCCTATCCAAAGATAGAGACTCTTGTGAAAAATGCATTAAGCATTTGGGGACCGAAACTCACAGTACGGTGTGTTGCCGTCCTGCCTGTGTTGCTTTGCCCATCAGCTTCTGAGAGGACAACCCCATGCTACTCCCTAAGAAGTTAGAAAGTTTCTATCTGTGTAATTTTTTCTGCTTTTCCCCCTTTTATTCCTCACTACTCCTTCCTCCTAGTTTGTCCTTGTGTCCAGAAAAAGCTGGACTGAGTGAGATCAGCTCATTTGGCTACTGGCAGATGTCTGCTGCTAATGACGTTTTTGTTCTTAACTCACTTGGGCTGTATGTAAATCAGTAAACTAGAGATGAAATGACCATATTATGTTTGTAATCTCCTATGCCATCTGATTTCCATTTAGGAATTTAGATTTAATTGTTCTTGTGTAGGCTGGTAGATATTCATCCTTGATGTGGGTTAAGCAGTCCTTAATATTGTTTTGGATTGTGCATTTCAATTTTTGAGCTCTTGGGCCTGGAACACAGGATGCACATCAAATGCTAGAGCTGACTTTCATTGAAGTCAACAGCAGCAAGGCCAGGGTCTGCCTCTTATGTAAGATTTTGTTAATATATAAAAATAATTGTTCATCCTCATTCTGCTTTCCCTGCTTTTAATATTACCTATCTAATTTTTTTTTAAAAAAGGCAATCAAAACAAAGGATTGTCTCATATAGTAATGCCTTGTATCAAAGATGTATCACAAACTGCAATGAAGTGTTGCCTTTTAGGATATCATTCTCACTGGCAGTCTTTGTTCCCAGGCATTTAACATTTAAATCAGAAAATATCAACACATTGTATAATAATATGAACCTTCTTTTGAAATATAAGCTTAAAAGATGAAGGCAAGGGGAAAATGGTATATGTGTGCATTTTTATATTCTTTTTTTCTTGTATTTTCTATTCTTGTATTTTTCTTTTTTTTTTTCCTAATAAGTATACAGCGTTGTGAGAAAACTACTGTACTTTCTCCATTCAGTTGGAAAAGAATCACAGTCTTTTATGTCAAAATGAAGTGCTTTTTTCCAACTCAAATGTTTCTATTCTTCCAAGTTGCTGCCCAGGAAGCTGAATAGAAGATTAACTAAGTGTTTAACTAAAAGGATGTCATTTAAAAACAGACTGCTGTGTTTAGAGTTGTGCAAGAGCAGCTAACAGAAAGCACGGAAATTAGAGAATGACAATCTATAGTTGTGGGAAATCCCATTGCTCAATATTCAATGTCTTGTAAAGGATGGGATTGTTTCTTGAGGATATTTGGTTGAATTTTTGACATTCCTGTATTATCTCATTCTGCTGGAGGAATGTAAACAGTGCTCATCTGTCAGTTTAGCTGTTGCAGCTGGACGACCTTTGGAACTGTGATTTTTTTTTTTTTTTAATGAATATTTATCCTGGATGTCGTGCCTATAAAGTATGTGGTGCCTACGAAGTGGCAGCTCCAGACAATAAAATCTCCGTTGCAATAGGGGAGGTATATCAGGCATCTTACTCTGTGTTGCCCCACTGGTTGGTCTGTTGTGAGTTGTGGAGGATTCAATTCCACTCTGGATAAGAAAGCATGTTTGAGGCCTAATTTCCTGCTCCACTGAAGTCACTAGTGTAAATGCCATTAACTAACAGTCAGCAAATATGAAAGCTAAAAGTCTGCTCACATTTTTCTTGCTTTTTAGTAGTTTCCTAGAAAATTTTAAAAACAATGATAGAATACATTCACTTTTCCTCATCAGCTCTCTCTACAACAGCAAAATTATTTGTAATCCTGCACTATCCCACATCTCTTACTGGATATGATCATCTTTGTAGCGGTGAACTTGAGCCTGTGAATTGCATAGATGTTATCCACTCTCCTTGTATTTCCCCAGAGCTCCCCTTAGTCGTTCATTTCTTTTCTAAATATTATGACTGTACTGAAGTCTAGTGTAGGTTTCTGAACTTGGTATAAAATAGCTAGCTCTGGAGCAGTAGAGCTAACTATGCCTCTCAGTTAAAACTTCACAAATTTACCCTTTGTGCATCTTTTCTTAATCAGAGTAGGGTGCAGCAACTTGAACGCTGGACTGCTGGGCTGCTGCCGTGTTCTTTGGACTTGTTCTCTGTCTCCATACTGCATTGCTCCTTTCTTCAGCCCATCCAAGTGCCCAACAAGGCACGGAGGAGGCTGCCCCCAGCTGTCCCTTGCCTTTCTCGAGAGGGTCCGGGCAGGGTGCGATAGGTGGGTCCACGCCTGGAGGGCACGGGGAAGGCAGCCAAGCTTGGTGCCCTGCCTGGCTGCTCACGGTTGCTGTGTTTCAGGTCAGGCTCAATCCGGGCTACAGGCAGAGTCTGGAGGTGCTCAGAGAAGGCAGAAGAGCCCGTGCCTCCTTTGACAGATGGGAACTTGGCCACGGTACAGCCGAGGCAACTGGGTGGAGACCCTTTGGATCACTTGCTTGAACTTGCACGCCCAAGTTTCTCCTAAATTGCTCTAAGTAACTATTTATTTATTTATTCATTCAGATTAGGCCTTTTCTTTCTCTCTGCCTCCATCTACATCCATTAAAGAATAAAAACAATAACATTTGCCACTACCTTTCCAGGATGTTGTGTAATGCATACTTAAAGGCTTAGAAAACACCCACCTGTGTTGACAGCAGGGGTTAGAATAGACATGGTAAAACTATCTAGTTGCTGCAGCTACTGATACAGGAGAAACAGATTGGAGCAACAGGGACTGTTGCCATTTTATCTGGATGGACCTTAACATTGATGACAATTTATGGAATAACAACTTTTTTCAGAGTATTCCTGCCTTTTCATTCTCTCCCATACACAGCAAATAGGAGCCACTCTCTGTAAATTTTTCGTGTTGCACCCATAGCAGATGAGGTTCTTTTTGGGTATTTGTTGTCAGTTCTTAATAAGTGAGATTTTCACCTTCTGCAAGGACAGTGCTTTGCATAAAAGTTGAAGCATATCTGCCAAAAAGTGAAATGTACGTGTGTAAATGCACCCTTGCACACAAAGTCACTACTGTGTATACATTTAGCACTTACTGTATCATATCAAATCAGTTGTATATTTTTAAGTTAGAGGGCTTATATATAGAGCATTTTTAAAAGTACAGTCCCCTCATATGCCTGTTTCATTAACAAAATGACTAACCTTACAAAATATTACAATGGAAGTGCTGACGAAACCTAAGCTCTAATCTGTGAATGCAGCATTATAATTTTACAAGAGTAGCTGTTCTTAATAAACATCAAAGTGCATGTAATTATTATGTGACTTCAGCCTTTTTTTCCCACGATACTATAGTTAATCATGACAACAGCTAACATTAAGTACAGTGTTTTAACTCCCCTGATGATAAAGTTTAAAAATACCTTAGGTTCAGATTGTTCCACTCTCCCATTATCCTCTTTTTATTGGCTTGGGAGACCTTCACTCTTCTGCCTGGAGACAGGGCACGGATGTGTGGGACCCTGCCCTTGAAGGCTATTCTGTCTGTATTTTTGGAGATGGAGCTGGGGCAAGGGACAGCATGAACCATGACCTGTATGGCAGCCCCAATAAATTCAGATTGCATGACTATTTGGACATTTCCTTTATGATTCTCTGGGATTTGTTTATCTTAAAGCAAAATACAACTAAATAAAACCAAAGTAATCCTAAGATTTGGAGAGGAGAATACACATTTACCTCCTCTCCTCTCCTCTCCTCTCCTCTCCTCTCCTCTTTCTTGTCGG
>JAWLRI010000319.1:5193799-5233922 GCA_034781795.1 Crypturellus tataupa
CTCTCCTCTCCTCTCCTCTCCTCGCCTCTCCTCTCCTCTCCTCTCCTCTCCTCTCCTCTTCTCTTTCTTTTCGGCAGAATTTGTGTTTCTAGCCTGTGTGTGGGTTAGAAGAGCAGTGGCTGGGAAGCTCTCAGCCCAGCTGTGCTGTCTACACTGGGCAAAGGGGTCAGGGGACAAATGTTGTAATTGGCTTCTGGAAAGAATTTTTTTAAATCTAAATAGTCTTGATTTAGAATTTGAGGTGAGGGTTAACTTAAATTTTTTGGCTGTTGAAAAGTGCATTACTCAAGAGTCTGTTGTTTAAGAGCTGGTCATGTTTTAGAGGAAGAAACATCTACATTCCCTCTTTGGAACAGGACAGAGTCTTATCACTTAGGATGTGTTTTCTTTTTCCTCCTTCTAATCTTCCAAGCCCAAATCTAAAAGTTTTCTTTGAGAAATTCCTTCCAACCTCAAAATAACAACAAACACCTGTGTACAAATTTCTGCACTTTTGCTGACACTTGCTGTCTCGCCTTTAGTGCTCTTTTTCACACAATTCTTGATTTTTTAAGGTGGTTTAAAGAGGCCAGTACACTTTTCTGATAAAATATCTTACAGTATGAGTCCTAATAGGTCATATTATAAAGCATAGAAAATCTAATGAAATAAATACTTATCATAGGCCTTCAGTCAAACAAATAAAAATATATTAATAGTAACAGTGATACTGTTGCATTTAACAGCTTTTTAATTTTATTTTCTTTCTGAATGGGCAGGTACTTCTGCTCTTTGTGCAAACAAAAGTGTATTCAAAAATCCTTTCTAGGAACAAATGATTACACATTGTAGCTGTATTTCTTGAACTGAGAACATAATAAAATCGCATGTTTTTTGTTAGGTGTGCTTAATATCTGTGTATTCGTGCACATAAAGAAAGGTGCAAGCAAGATCCTTCTCAAATGGCACATACGATTATTATTTTTTCCCAAGGGAAAGTGGTATTACAGCATCAGTATTATCCAGTGGTAATGAGGTGCTCACAGATGAAAAGAGGAGGGGAAAGACAGATATAACACGAGTGACTACCCTGTGGCAAATATTGCTTTAAAAATGTTTTCATAACACTTCAAAGACTCTGAGTGAGGGGATCATGTGGTAATACTGTCTAACTCTTGCTTTAAACACCGGGAACTTCCACCCCCGGTCCCGGGTAACTGTGTTAGTATTGCCAGTAGTTCCTTTGCTTGATGCCAAGTACGTGATTAAGACTCTGAATCAACAAATCAGAGGTGATCACTTAACCAGAAGGTATCACATGACAGATGAAAGGCGTCTGAAGGGGAGTGCTCGTTGCTTCTGCAGATATACTTTGTTTTTCTTCCTTACCACAGTGTCCCGCATCACTGTTCATATCTGTAAAGAACTCTGGAAACGAAAAAAAAATCTGTGGCAGCGGCTAAGCATTTGAGTAGAGATGAATGTTAGGTGCAAGTGTAGAGGAACTCTGCTGGTGAGATATATTCTTTGCTTTTGGTTCTCCGGTGTTACCTGGTGAGGTTACATTTTTGAGATAAAGGATGCAGACAGAGACCCAGACCTTAATATTTTCATGAGATGGCTTCCTTGGAGGCCTTGCATGTAGAAGGACTGATGGGGTCTACTGATTTTTGTAATACAGAAGCAGTCCTCTCCTGATTTCTGCAGAGTTTTAATATGGAAAGGATTTCTGAATAGGTCCCTTTGCTTGTAAGAAATACAAATAACCATTTGCTTGGGTTTTTAAAGCAGGTACCATTAATCCACTCTAAATCTTGGCACATGAAGAGTTATAGCTGTGTGTCTAGTCCTCATGCATATGTTGAGAGCTTTAGTGGAGGAGTTGATCCCTGTGGCATGGGGCAGGGATGGCAGATACCTCCTATATCTGATGGATCTGATGCATCTGATCCGATGTATTTCCTGCCAGGGATGGCAGATCTGCCCCTGTGGCAGATACCTCCTGTAAGCTGTCGTGGCTGGGAGTGATGTACTCTGATGGACGAATGTATTCAGGAAAGGTGGACGCAGAGTGCCAAAGTACCAGTGTCAAAATGGGCAGAGGGCTGTGCTGAGTGTGATTCACTGCCTAGTTGCTGAGGCAAACATCATGTTGTACTGGGAGTCTACTGGGAGGATGCACACTAGATGTGAGGTGAGCCTTCTGTTGAACCCTTGAGAAATGTGTGTTCAAATTTTAACCACTTTAAGAAATATGTGGGTCGACTGGAGATTACTCTTTCCTAGATCCTAAGAATGATCAAAGATATACTTAAATTATGGTGAAAGACAGAAGATCATATTTGTTCACTTTTTTTCTTAAGAGTGAAGGGAAACATGATGACAATCTTGAAAGCAGTAAAATGCTACTGCAGAACCATAGGGAATATGGTCTAATCCCTGTCTGCTGTGGCTAGGATGAGAATTAATGGGTTTGGACTTCAGAAAAAAGAGATTTGGAAAAAAAAAATCATCAACAGAAGGAATTAGGAAATACTTTCTCAATGAAAGGATAATGCAGTGTGGGAAGGGATTGCCTGAACTCTGTGAAGACTCACACTGAAGCCTTTAAAACAGGTCTGACACATATCTGTCTGGACTGATGTGTTGACAATCTTCCTTAAAGCACATGATGGACTATCTGATTTTTTCAGACTTATTCTGGCCCCGTTTCCTATGATGTATATGTTGTCTTTTTCAGCATTTAGTGTGAAAGCTTTATCCTTCATATTGATTTTTCTTTACCCCTTATTTTTTCTTTAATTCAGCCTTGTTCTTAGTATCCTCTTTTCTTATGACACTTCTCTTCTCTTGTTTATCTCTAAGAAATGATAAGCCATTTTCATAAAGGGCTTTATCATGCAAAATTCTCTCTGCAGTTTGAGAAGATAAAATTTGTTCTTATCATGAAAAAAATGCACATTCACAGTATTCAATCTGTTCTGATCCGCCACATATATTACAGAATCACTTCAGCTCTTGTAAACAGGCTAGATTCATTAAGAATACAAGTGGACCCATTCTAGATTGATCTGGGTGCCAATGGGACCAGCGTGTGGCCCTTTCAGTGTGCAGGTGCCCAGAGGTGGGTTCGGCTGCCTTCCTCGCTTTGAGCGGTGACTTCCCTCCACCAGATGTGAGTCCTTGCAGACGGATAATATTATGGGTGTAAGCAATGAAGTCAGCTTTGCAGTTTATATTTGGGAGGATAATGAATTATGGTACCTCTCACATTATCCAGATGACTTACCTTAATCATATTTTGCATCGGTGTTTATTGCTCTCTACCCTTCTGTGTGTCAAGCTGCCTGGTGCATATTGTTTGGTGATGATGTTTTTGTAGTCAGCACACGTATGTTTTGCAGTTAGTTTCAATAAAAAGGATTTTCCTCTCCCTCTCATCTTTCCCCACATTTAACAAGTAGCCAGCTGCCAACCCAAAACTTTTCTTCCTAGGAAAGATGAATGTCTGGCCTCTCAGATTGGCTCTGCTTGTACTTGACTTGCAACTTCCAGCCAATTGTCTCTTCCTAAAGTTTGGGAAGTCCTGAAGTTGTTCCACCCAAGTGGAATATGTGATACTTATTCATGTTTCAACTTTGCCGGGTAAATATGTTTACATGTTGTATTTTGCATATACTTTAGTATGGCAGCTGTAATGAAATGAAAAGGCCAAACAATCCAGGGATGGTGCTAAGAGTAAACCTTGGTAAACCAAGCCTCGTTTCTAAAAGAAGTAATCCAAGTCCTTCACCACATCTAGGCCCAGAAGGGCCTCCTTTCTGAGGATCGAATATTGTATCTTTACATTTGAAGTACTACATTACTTATTTCAGAGGCTTCAGTTGAAGAAATATCTTTGTTTCTATTTTCCTTTCCTTTTGCACTTTCTTAGATGTTCTTGCACCTTGTTTCATCTTAGCACCCTCTGCTACATAGATGTGCACTGCCTGAGGGCAGAGACAACCAATTGGTTGAATAACCCTCTCTAAGGTATAGATCAATGCAGAATTTTCAAGTATAGCAAAGGGGAAGGCCCAAAAAGTGATGAGTGTTATGACTATTAGTGAAAGTGGCTTGTGTCACTCTACATACTCTATTATAAAACTCTATTTCCATTTCCAGCAAAGTCAGGTTCTTTAAATATGCAAGAAATGTCTCAGTAGTGCAATGAAGGATGTCCCTGATGTATGTGAGGTTCTCAGCAGCTCTGAGTGCTGCCCAAATTGTTTTAGGCCAAAACTAAGAGGGTTTTAAAATCTATCTCTATAAGTTTACATTCAGCTTTTCTGGGATCTGAGAAACTTTTCTTTTTTTTTTTTTCTTCTTTTTCCTCCTTCTTTCAATAAGTGTGCTGGTGGGATTTCTCAATGTGAAATAAAATTAGGGTCTGTCACTGGAGTATGTGTCCATGCCACAGTCAGGAGTCACTTCCTAAGAAAGTGCAGGCAGTCATGTATAATGTATAAAAATAGCAGCTGGTCCTCCTTCCCCTTGTGAGCAGCTAGTGCCAGACGGCTGCCTTCCTGGCCTGCATGCTTGAGATGCAGAGTGAGTCAGATTAGAAGAAATTATATGGAAACAGTCTGAGTCAGGCACTTTTGCTGCCTTTGGAATAAAAGCTCACCTGATGTAGCCTCCAGTGATACTTGGGACTCAGTCCTTTAGGAAGTGTGTGAGAAGCACTAGTAAACTCCAACAGGCACCAAAGATTTTGCACAGTTGTTTTTTATCCACTGTTGCTGTGTTCAGAGTTTCAGCACAGGCCTTTGCAGGCAGAGGGCAAAGCAGCCTCACTAAATCCCCTCCTGTCCCAAGAGATCCCAAGCACTGATGCGGAGCCTTGGGGGTCCCTTGGGAGCAAATATTTCTGTTCCTGATCCTTTTGTGACTTTTTTTCTTCCTCTGTGACCTCTGTGAGTCCTCTCTGGCTTTCTCTATTGCGAAATCTCGATTTGATCAGGAGACACCATACTTCTGACAGACATTATTTCCCTCCAAGAGACCCATTGTGTAGATTAGGACTATTGCATTTTGGTGGAATTGCACTTAACTGGGAGGTTCTGTACTGCTTCCTCTGTGACTGATCCTGGGAGTTTTAATCCAACTGGAAAGTTAGAGGCAGAGAAGGCAGAGAAACGTGTATTCCAAATGGAGCTGGCAGTATGTTAAAATAGACAAAGGGATCATAAACTGTCATCACATGGCACGTGATGACAAGTACATTGATTGTGCTGAGAGATTCATCTGGGTGGCAAGCACCCTTTTATTTAATTATGAATATGTTAACAGATGACTCTATTTCTTAGATTTTTAAAATTGCTGAAGCCCTGGGTTTAAATCTAGTTTTTTTTACTAGTTCATTTTTCCCCCTACATCATCTGTTTTATCAAATGCTGTCTCCATAACTTTAGCAGTACTGATCTTCTTACAGTTTCTCTAACCAGATGGAAAATAAGATGCTGCTGGTATTTTTACTTCTACATTCAGAAGCAGGGATGCAAAACATTCCGAGTTGAATTTTCTAGCATGCTTCCTAAGGGAAGAGAGGTACTCTTCTACCCTTCACAGGTGTGAAGAGTATGCTCAGGTGTGAAGTGCCATCGGTGGCTCCCTGCTCTGTAAACCTCAGATGAACCATCAGCTACTGATGGACAGAAGATTGCTCCAGGTTGGGTGGGAGCACCAGAAAGCTTTCTAATAGCATCGCCTAGCCAGTAAGTGAAAAGGTGGACCAGAAAATAACACCTGCTCCTGTTACCGTGTGTCTTTCAAATTAGGAAACAATAAAAGGCAGTGGTCTCTTCTAGAAAGAAAAGACAGAGGTTCAGTACAAAATACGTGGTGGAATGAGGGGCCTCCTTGGCCTAAATACTGTCTGGAACATCTGGGCAAGGGAGACGGGGAAGAGAAAGGAGGAAGGAACTTTGATGTAATAGGAAACTCCTGAATTTATCAAGTCAGGTCCTCTGCACTGCTCTGGAGCTGAGGTCTTAAATATAGTCTATGCTATTCTTAGAGTATGTAGCAGAACAATGGTTCCATTTGAATAAGTTCTTTTATAGCTTGCCAATGTAAAGAAGGCTGTGCAAAACAATCTGATCATGTAACTGAACACTGTAAACAGATATTCTGACCCAAAAGATAATTTCACATTAACTCTCTTTCTGGTCAGATTTAAACTTTGTAGATTGACTAAAATGAGAGAGACTTGATTCATTTTTTCTGGATTTCTAAGTGTTCATCTTATAGCTGGTTTATAAAGTCAGTTGATTCTGTGGGACATTGATTGGAGAGTTTTTGTATTCTCTGAAGAAGAAGTTAGGTTAACTTTGATGCCTCTATTAGTTTGCACATATTGCATAGTTGTGAAACTCTGTGAAATACAAACCTCAAAAGTGAGGATGACCTTTTACTTTCTGTCATGCTGCCACATCTTCCCCTATTAATTAGGATTAATTGGGATTACTAAAATTGGTTCTGTGAAATGCAATAGAACTGGTGGTTCAGGATTGAGTTGGACAGGTGTAGTATGAACTTGCATTTTGAATAGCCACTGGCCAAAGCAACAAGCGACTGTGATGACCATGACTGTCTGGAACAAGCCACGAAGCTCACAGCTCACAACACTGTGTCATACTGACTGCTTTCTGCTCTGTGGGTCATGAGTGGCCTTGCACCAGGGGGTTGTTTTTGATAGTTCTCCTAACAGAGCCAGGTCTCATCCAGGGCCATGGACTCTTCAAGGTATTGCCAGTAGCAGGATGTTTCAGAGTAGACATCTCAGTCACCTCTTTCTCGCTTTTCTCTTGAGCGACGCCACAATGTCAGGAATTTAATCATAGCCTCATCAGTGGCTGCTTCGCCATGCCGGTTGCCCTGCGCTAGAAACAGGCTCTGCTCTTCACCATGGACCATGCATGACAGCATGAAGCCAATGTAGAGAAGGAGGTAATGGCGGGCCTGGGGCAAGGTGGCTTGAGATGCAGGTTACTGCTGCGAGGGGTATCATGAAGTCTCCTGGTCGTCAACATTGTTAAGGTGAGGCAGATCTGGGGCTTTGGTTTGCTGGGTGAGAGCAGGGCAGGAAAGGAGTGGGCTAACCAAAGGCCCAGGGTTCAGCTATCTGCCCGGAAAATAAGATCCCAGAGGGAAAAACAAAACTGGAGAATGACTGAAGTAGAAAACAATCTGCAAAACAGGTTTCTTGGTCTCGTGGCAGCCAGTTTGCATGCTTGGTCCTGGCATCCTTGTGGGTGCAGGTAGGACCTGCACCTGCTACTGGCCTTGGATAAAGGGGAATCTTTGTGAGACAGTTCCAAAATCAGGATGCTGCTGGCTGATGTCTTGTGTCATTCCTCGAGCACCCTTATCAGAGGTCTGGCCTGACCTAAAGCACATCGCTATCTCATCAGGATCCTCCACGCAGCTATGTTGATCCAACACCATGAACTCACACTAGATGAATGTCCTTAGCATGTTATTGCACCTCTTAAAAAGAAATCAATAATGTACAAGCAAAACATTCATTTTTAAAGCATTACTATACTGAATTCAAAATGCAGGAAACCTAGGAAATTATTAGAAACAAAAACCTACAACAATTTTAACTTGGCTGCTTTAACGACGCAGTGTAACACATACTTTCAGCTCCTTGGCTTCTGCAGAATTTCATTTTATTTCCCTGCTGTAGTGCTAAGATGCAGGCAGGGTAGCAGGTTTATATTAAATCAAGTTGCACAGTAGATGAAATGCTGTGAAAGACGGGTGCCCCTTTTGTCAGTAAGAAATGATAACTACCTCCGGGATGAGGTGAGTACCCAGGGCTTTGTCTGGAGAGAGGCTCTTTAGTTTGGCTGTGGTGTTGGAATGCATAAAACCCATGGTGGTGGATTGAAACTCTGTATTTTTTAACAGAACAGATAGCAACAGAAATGTGTGTGTTGAGCGCTAAGTGGGGAATGGGAACCAGAAGTCTGAGCTGCCTGACTTCTGTGTGTCTGGATTCTCAGCTGGAAAGCTGCCTTGTGTCTGTTTGATTTGCATTGATATTCTGTTACATCATATATATGATACAATAGATTAAAAAAGCCATGTGGCTCTTGTCAAGAAAAAGTGAATAACTATGCACTTCTAGTAATTCTTACCATATGGCACTTGTGCTGTTTCCACATATATGGTTGAGTCACTTATATCCCACTGAAATGCTTTTTATTTTTATTTTTTGATCTGAGAGACCAGTTGAAACAATATGTTCATTTCTGTAATAATGCCTTTTTTATTTTAGCTGCTTATATCTGTTTCATAGCCACATCCTATGTACAGAGGGGATTTTTATATAAGAAAGTGAGTGAGCTTCAGATATGTTTCCTTAATGTAATTAGAACAAGTTTTAAGCAAATGAATTAAGCAAATAATTCTCCTTTAAATTATTTTCAAACTGCAATAAACTGGTGGTGATAACACAAAACAGAAGCAGACTTCCATGTCTGGTAATTTGACATGGCAAGTTGATCTAGTTGTCACTTAACACACTGATCTTACATATCAAATCTTTTCTGAGTAAAATTCACATAACACTAGAGTATGAATAGTCATATTTAATATTGTCACTGGCATTTAAATGCTATGCAGTTTGAACTAACCTGATTTAAAGCTTTGCTTCTTTAACTCATGCTGTTATTGTCTGCTACAGTTGTTGACTCAGTAGATTTTCAGATGTGGTCTGGGAATGAGTTCTTCTGGACATTCACATTATCATCTTACAATATGCACCACAGATTATTTATACTGGGGGTTAATTACATCATCTGAGTGGAATTCATTTTCCATTGTATCTACAAGTTTGTATTTTAAAGTACTATTTGCTCTTATAGAAATTCAGAATAAAATTGCATTAATTCTTAAGGAGAGGAGTTATGCACCATGATTTTCAGTACATGGCTTTAAACAAACGGTCTTGGTTGGATTAATTAGCTGGGAATCATTTTTACGGAATGAAAAATATCACTTCTAAACTGTGATGAAACATGGAACCTATCCAGCTAAGTGCAGCAGATAAATAAATAGTGTTAAGCTTTCTCCAAGACACAGGGTTGCTAAGTGAAACATAACTGTGTTTAATATAATTTTAACTATTCCTTTCTCCCAAGCATTGCTATTTAATTTTAGAATAAAATCTTTAAAAGTTTCTTGGGATCAGTAACTTAAATACATAATCTCAGTCATGTGAAAAACAAGTGGAAGACAGAATGCCATTGTGTGAATACTTATTTTTTGTTTCGCTGTCAACACATAAATGTGAAAAAAGAAATGGAACGAACAGCTTAAAAAACATTTTTTTTTTGTCATGGTTTATTGATGAATTTAAAACCTAAAAGTTCATTTTGGGTCAAACAAACATCTCATTTTTTCCCTGAAACAAAGCACTTCATTGAATTGCAAGACAAGCTGAAAAAATGAAGGGTTAGATTCACAAAATGGAGGATGTGACTCCTTCCCTTCCCCCTTGCTGCTCTTACCCAGCAGCCGTGAGGTTATGGCACTTCTCAGGATGTGGAAGCCTCTCGTTGAATTGCCTCATTGAACTGAGCTGTTTTGAATTAACATCTTCCATCTCCCAGGAGAGCGCCCTGACCATAGATATTCTCATATTCTCGGGGTGGGCTGCTCTCACTGTCTAGTCTGTTTTGTATGAGGGAAAAAATGAAACATCTAGAGGATGGCAATAGTGCCTGAGCTGTACTGAGCAGGAGCAGTGTCCTGTCTTCCAGGCCAGACCCTCGCCTCTCAGCTTGAAGAACAACCTCTCTGGTTTAGTGCATGATCGCCTGGAGAGCTGAGCAGCCTCACAGCCTTACGGATGTGGCTCAGCTATGTGATTTTCTTGATCTGTTTAGTGAACTTAATCAAATTTAGGTTTTGATTCAGGAGAAACTACATTCTTGAGTGAGAAAGCTCTGTGTGTGTTTGTGTGAGAAAGAGAAGCATTACTGAAGCTCAATTTCCACACTTTTTTTTTTCTTTTTCAAAGCAATTCTTGTTGAATATGCTTTAGATATTAAAAATAAGAAAACTCTTTTCCTCCTCTTCATCCCAAAATGAAAAACAATACAGGAACTTTATTTTTTCCTCCCTTCTTATAAATAAAACAATCCCTTCCCTCAGAAGACCTCGCAGGAGACCCACTCCGGGGCCCTGTCTACACGGCACAATGAGACCTCTGAACTAGTGCCAGCCCGGTTTGCTTTGAAACTGGAAGCGGCAGAGCTATGTCAGCCCAGGAAAACCCAGGAGAATATTTCTGAGCGGTGCGGCACTGTGCCATGAAGATAAGTCCTTTTTGATGTTATTCTCACATTGTGGTGGACAGTGCATTTTCTGCAACCGTGCAGGGAGGCCAGGTCTACCCTGCCCTTCTCTAGAAGAAAGAAGTCGTGACAAATATTTGGGATTTTCACCTAACACATCACTTTGGCTTATGCAGTCTCAAGTAGCCTGAAAAGTGGTGGTTTTAGCTGAGGGCTAGTGACTTACAAATGGCATCTCTAGAGGCTCAGAAATGTTGGAATTTGCAGTCTTCAAAAGGCATTTGTAAAGACAGTGCTTAGCTCTTTCTGGGGACTTAATTATAGGTATAAAACAGGATAAAATTTACGTGAGTTGGAGAGATAGTCTGCCCTTACATGGCAATCTTTATAGGAAACAGCTGCACTCTGTGAGACATTCAGCTTGGTGCACACATGTTTAAAAATGCCCTCATTTGGACATATTTTTCACTGGACAACTTAGTGGCCTAGAGACCTAGTGGAAGAAAGATAATTTCTACACCACTTTTGTACATTTTCTTGTAAAAATCTGGGATGAATTGGAAATAAAATTGTTAAGCTTTCTTGCTTGACTCTCTGTTGTACTGTTGAAAACTGGGGCAAGAAAAAGGAAAGAGTTATCAAGAGGGGAAAAAAAAGTCACCAAGTGCATGTGTATGTATGTATATGTATGTGTACACAGAGCAAAAGAAAAAGGGTAACTGCAGAGCTGTTATTTTCTTAATAATGAGTGGGCAGTTGCCAAAGTCCAGTCTTGTGTTTAGCTACAAGGCAAAAGGACCAAAAGTGAGGACTCAGTGAAGTCCTACCAAGGTCTTTTCTGGAACGACATCGTAATTCCAGTCCTATATGATGCAGCATGTCAAAGTGTCATTAGAAAAGCCCCATCCCAAACTTGCTAGTATGCAGTAGTTGCTTCAGGATGACTAGAAGTATGGGAATGTAAGACACAGAAAGAGACTGAAAACAAAGTGGCTTTGGGTCAGGTTTAAAACTGGCAAGCGTGTGGACTCTAATTTAATACAAAAAGACTCCTTGTGAGAAGCATATTTTTCCCTTTGCCAATCCATCTAGAGGTTACTTGCTACCATTCAAAGAGCAAGCCATGTAATAGCCTGGGGCCCCAGCCCACCTTTCTCTTTGGCTGTACAGGGGTGCATCAGAGCACTCCCTCCTGGACTGGGATGGACGTGGGCGAGGAAAGTCAAGTACTCAGTGTACTTCGCAGCGAAAGCTGTCCTTTGGTTCTGATCTTTACTTTTAATCTAGGAATGAGGTAGAAGTTCATGGAAAACTATGAATCCCTTACAGGTCAGGTGGCCTAAAATATTTAACTGTTATTTTAATAATAGGCAAACATTTTCTATTAAAAAATGATTCTAAAATGCTAGCCTATTCCCTAGAGCCATTCAACAAGTTACTGACAAGATCAGCCTGGGATGTGGGATTTACTCCATGAAAACAACCTTTTCCCTTCTTCAGTGGCAGAAATTCTCTGTAGGTGCCAGCCACCACCGCGGCCCAAGGTGCATCAGCCAAGATGAAGGGGAAGCGCTTTAGCTAAAACAAATATTTGCCTTGCCCATAAGGTGTGTTTTCCTGATAAGTTAGGAGACTGTAAAGACTGCTTTATTTATATATTTATTTATTTTTGACGTTAAGGGAGGGAATCATGCCTACTGAGCAGTGGTAGAGGTTACGTGGAGTGATTTCTCCGCGTTTTCTCCACCATTCCCTGCCGTACCTCGCCAGCCATCTGCTTCGTGGTGCGCTACCTCTGAGAACACGCGTGGGTGTTTGGGGAATGCTAATCTGTGGCTCGCGCTGCTTGGTGCAGCGCTGATGGTTAACCAGGTTGCCATCCTCCAAGGCTGCTAATAAAGGATGTCCTACCCACCTGCCCCTGTTTGGCTGGAGCTGTCGAGACCTGCCTGGATGATTCAGCTGCTCCTCCATTGGTGAAGTGCACCTCAGCCAGACGCTTGGTTCAGGATCCTATAAGCTTTCTAGATCCTAAATGGGGAACTAGTATGTCTTGCTGGACTAAATCAAAGCAGATGAAAAAAAAAAAAAAAAGAGTTGTTTGTGTTTTAGAGATATCATATCATTCAGACTTCAAAATATGAATTCTGTTTAAAGCTTTTCCACCCCCTGTGGTTTAGATTCATTAGTTGCTAGACTTCCGTAGTCTCGGCTACAGTTTTAGTACACGTTAAGAAAGAAAACAGGATCTTTGTTTGTGTTATTAACGTGCCAAGATTGTGCAGTGATTGCCAGTGCATTTTTCTTATTCTAACCATGTATCAACTTGGGATGAACACTTCATTGTCATCAAGCCATCTGTACAATCACAAAGCACCAGCTGAATCTGTCAGTGGTGCAGAGAGGAAATGAAAAGACTTCAATACACTGAACAAAGTCCTTTGAAGCACCTGAAGATGTTGATTTGGATTAGCTTTGGCTATGACCTTCAATATGAAAAATTTCTAAGCTTTCTATCTGCAGCAGAATCAATCTACCACGGCTACCAGAAGATTGTGTGAAAATGAGTTGTAGTGCTCTTGTGTGCTACAAGACTCGCCATGCACAGTGGGGTGCGGCAACACAGTGCGAGTGACGGGTAAGCTTGTGTTCCCTCGGCCCAATATGTGGAAAACAGGCATGACCGCGGCCTAGAGCTCGGGCGCGTAGCTCACAGCTTAGCCTGCGGTTCTTCACCTTGGTTCACCTCTGCTATTTTAGTGACACGTGAAGAGCTGCAGTGTTGGAAGTGCTGTGTGTTCTTAGGTTCCTAAGAGAAATATTAGAGGGGATAATTCCCCAGTGTAGGTAAGAGTAAGCATGTTTTTGTTTTGTTTTCTCCCCTTTTGGAGCTGTCTGGATTTCCTTACCTTCCAAGCTGCTGACTGAGGTTCAAGTTAGGGATCACTGTGTAACTGTAGTGTCATGGTCTGATGTAAGTGCTAGCTTTCCCCAGAGACTGTGGTTCTGTTCTCCACTCCCAGCTGCAATTTGTCCAGTCTCCCCTATACTGGCATTAGTGCCTATGTGGCCTGCTAAATTGGTAACCTGTTGTTTTGCTGGGTTAAGAAAACAACTAACAAAACTGCTGATGAGACTGCATGAAAAGGGTGGCTCTTCTGGCTGCATGCTCCCACTACCTTCCTTCCTCCTTTGGGTATCTCCAGCGAGCTGAACTGACAGAAAACTTACACAACCACAGCAACAAAACCTAAGTAGTTTTAATTTTCTTGCAGTTTAGTTTTCCCCTTCTTGCAGACCTAAACAGCAGCAAACCAGTATACAGGTAGGACAGGGACTTTCCCTTTTGGCATCAGCTCAACTCGGCTCAAACCCAATGAGAGGCCTTGCTACCAACTCCACAGCAGGCACTGGGTGACATTTAATACCTAATGTTAGGGATCTGTGACTTGTGTTCCCTAGAACAGGTTAAATTATACTCCCTCAGCTCCAGCCCACTTTGCTCTGCAGTGGTGCTGCCATGGCTGCAATGCATGATCCATCCTGCCCCTGGGCAACAACCCCCAGCAGTGGGGCAGGGCAGGAAGCAAGAGAAGAAACTTCTCCAGGCGTCACAGCTGCACTCACAAGAGCTCATTTCTCAAAACCCTTCCTGTACGATGGGGACCAGCTGCAGGGGCTCTGCTTGGAGCCCTGGGATGCTTGGCCTCAGGTCTGACCAGTCTTGCTGCCAGGTTGAGCTCTGACTGCAGTGTCTGACTTCTGCACTAGATCCAGTTTTATTTCAGCAGAAGCAATATTTTTATCCTGCAGTGTAATATGAATGTGTTGCAACTGATGTACTCAGTTCACTTTTGGGCTCCCAATGCAGTAATGGCCCCTTTTGTGTGTGTTGCCTCTTCTCTCACTGTCCCAGCAGTGCTGTCTTTTCCAAATGGTAATAATTCAAATCCCCTAGTTTCTCATCCTAGTTGAGTCCTTTGAACTATCTAGTATTTCTCTGAACTTTTTCCAACATTTTTCTAGTCTTTCCACCCCACAGAAAAAGTAAATCCTTTCCTTAGACACAATATTTCTCACCCTTTATTTTATTTTTTATTATTATTATTTTTTTATGATCACTTACAACACTTTGCATAAAACCTAGATGGACATTTCAGCTTGTTCTTGGCTTGGGGCCCAACCAAAAGCCCATTGAAGCCTTTGGTGGGTTTAGAGCAATGTCTGTTTGAAAACTTATGATGCTTCTTATTTTGGATAACTGCTCTATCTCAGTTTTACTACTTTTATGATATGGTTTCCTTTGCTGTCTCTCTTATCACTTGAGGCTGACACAGTAAAGGACCATTTTGCCTGCTTGACTTGTGTGTAGCATTGAGGATTAGGAAAGAAGAATGAAGGTGCTGTAACTGCCAACGAGTATTTGCTCCTGTCTATGCCTCCTTGTGAAGTAGGTCCCAGAAACTTAATATTATTACTGCAGTCTGTCCTCAGACCTGATTCTCTTCAGAAAAACCTATAGGCAAAGATGTTCAAAGGACTTCTAGCACTGCTAAAACACACATTTTAACATTACACTTCTTTTTCTCCTCCAATATTATCTCCTTCTTTATTCTCTTCTCAGTGTAGCTTGGTCATGGGTTCATACAGTTGTGCAATGCAAAATATATCAGATTTAAAAACAGAACAAAAAATCCTTATTTGAAATTACCCCTTTAAATCAGAAGCATTGAGTTTGGCTGTGATCCAGGCTGGAGACTTTCCTTGGCAGTGACTGTGACAGAGACATCTCAGTTTGAAATTGCTCTTTAGGACACAGATTCCCTCAAGAATACCAGGAACACGATAAGTTCAGTTTTGCCAGACAGCCCACTCTGCCAGAATCTGGTAAAGTCGATCTGCCTGTTCATCTCCTATGGATTCCTCTTCTATTGCTTGCATGTAAGGGGGACTGAGGGAAGGAGATGAGAGGATATAAATCCTGTGTAACCGTGATTTTAAATCCTCAGGTTTCTGAAGATTTTCAGTCATGTAAGAGAAATAGTTCAAACTCCTTCTACTTAGGGAAAACGAGTAATTTTGTTTCACATGTACTTTTTGCTCTGCCTTATTACAAGTGCGTTTCACTGTTGGACTATGCTGAACTTTTACTGAGAAAAGTATTGCTTTGTGTTTTCTGGCCTTATCCATCCGTCTTCACAACAAAAAAAGAAATCTATTAGATTCTATAGGTAAGAGAGGAGGTGGGAATAAATGATGCAGGACCAAGTATGTGCTCTGAGTGATCCTGAATGGTAGGCAAGAGATCTGAGGACTGAAGTCCCTTGTGTACAAGCAGAGGTATAACTGAGGAGCTTATTCATTTCTAATTCGGGCAATGAGAAGTCTGCCCACTTCTTACTGTCTGGCTTGGAGTGCCAAACAGGTGAGTTTGTCCACTTTGTTTTCCACCAGGACATTGCTGGTTTGCAGAGCCACCTCAAAACCGATGTGTATTTGTATTGCTCCTCACAACAACACTATGTAGGGGCACAAACACTCCATTGCTATTTAAAGCATCAGCAGCAAGTTAGTGTCTCAAATGCTACCTCTGACCTGGTTGGCAAAACTAATGTGGTCTAGTATGTATAGATTAATATCTCTCTTCAATGCATTAACTAGATGGACTAAGGTCTCATCCTACATATCTTGATTCTTAATAAATTTGTTTAATTTTAATAAATTTGTCATTGTATCTTGGTAACAAGAATAAAGTGGCCTCAAGGGCTAGTGTAATCTCTGCTCTCTTTTTTAGTCCTTTTCTGCTGGGAATGAAATATTTATTTCTGTTGCTGAGAAAGCCCAGCCAAAACTAATCCATATTTCTGACGTTGGATGCAGTCCATAAGTGAATCATGATTTAGTCCTACATGACATAAATGTTTTTTTCTTCTTTTTAAAGAATATAGGCTATAGAATTGCATATGCTAGTTCTTTAAAAGCCCATCCACTGAGCTCTTTCTTCATAGCACTCGAAGGAGAACACAGTGTTTTCTGTATTGTTTGGGATAGTCTGGGAAACAATGCCTCCCAGTGTGAACAGATCTCCTTCAGTGCGCTGGCAAACTCATCTCAGAGGAATGTGGTTATCGACTAACTCATGATTTCTGATAGCAATAGCTAAAAAGAGTGGAAAAGTACTCAGGGGCCTGCAGTCTAATAACATAGCAGTATACTGACGTGCAGAATAAAGTTGGTTCTATTTAAAACGGTCATAAATCCTATTGGCCCAAACATAGCACCCTGCCTGTCCAGTAGTGGTAAAATAGCTACAGACCAAGGCCTTTGACGGTGTGAATTGGTTTAGCTTGTTAGTTCCAGTGGAGCTGTTCCATCTACACCAGCTAAATATTTGATCTTACTATGCAGTACAATAGCGTTGCCTTCAAGGACAATACCCTGAGCTGGTGCTGCTACACGTGGGAGAACATTCACATGCACAGTGGAGTTCTCCATTGTTAAAATGAGTATCTGGATCTGATGACCGAAGGCTGAGCTCAGTTTGGAAAATATAAAACAGGGAACATGCAGAACAAATACAAATGTAGAGAGACCAACACATATTTTCTGGCTTCAGGCTTGGAAGAGAACAGGTTCTTTCATTTCTCTAAGGAGTGGAAGGGAGTTGAGGAATTTTAGCTCCTGGAATACTATAAAGGTCTGTGACAGTTGCCCTTGCCTTGGACACTAACCAAATTTTGGGACTGAATTGCTACTTCTGTCCAATATTCGGTTTGATAAATTTCTGAATGTGATAGACTTGTTGGTGGCATAAAGAAAATTTGCCTTCCACTTAGCAACTGCTCAGAGTGTCCGCTTGCATGCCTATTTTCTTCCATGAGCCACTATTAATGGGGAATTCTTAGCTGGAAAATCACCCTTTTGGGAATCTGCTGGTGATGGGGATGGCAGTGAGCTGTTTGCATAAGATGATGAATCAGTTGCCCAGGATTCAGCCCGAGGTTCTGATATGTGTTTGCTTTCTGAGTCTGGGTCAGGAACAGAATGCTCCTGTTTCTCTGCCTTCGTTTCCCATGCAGTGCAATGGGACTTCCTTCCTCCAGAGGATTGTGAAAACTAAATTTCCCAGTGTCTGTAAATCAGATCGACCTTCTCGAAGAATAGGTACAAAGAGGAAGGTGGCAACAGCATACTGGTGGAGCAGAAACAGATTGTGCTTTCTTTACTCTTACTGGGTCTCAGAGAGGAGCACTCTGATGAATAGCTGGAGAACAGTGAGGTTTTGCAAACTTGCAGGAAAGCACATATACATACAGTAAGGCCTCTTATACCTTAGAGCTGGTTGCATTTCAGTTTGTTGCATCACATGATTTAACCTAAAGAAATGAGATTCTTCAATGCCCAGGAAGGAACAGAGAAGTGACCCAGAGGTGAAGAGACGTGTCTGCACTCCCTACCCCAGTGAAACTGCTTCCTCTGCATGGGAACTGCACTCCTGTGCACACGGAATGAGTCGCCTTCACTCTCCGCTGCTGCTCTTCTATAGAAGCACTCAGGAGCTGACTAATGCCCTTGGGTCTGCCTCGTGAAACTTGGGGATTGTACAAGCAGAGAGTCATGTGTAGCACTGCCAGGGCGCTCTAAGTTTAGTATCTCATTTGTTCATTTTTGCATAAATAACTTTCATGAGAAACATTTTAAATAACTGCAACACAGCAAAAGAAAAAAAAAAAACAGTCCTGATGTAACAGCTGTGTATTTCATCAGGAAGATTTCTCATATCTAGCACAGTCTCAGGACCCCCTTTTTCTAGCTACAGATGTCTCCTGTAGCTCAGATTTTAATACTTCAACCTCACATTCCATAGGGTTGTTTCAGTTTCCTCATACGGATCTCAACCTAGATTTCCTGGATTCTAGGCTGAAGGAGATTTTTAGAAGCTTTTTGTCCTGAACACAAGGCTCTGAAACAAAGGATTTTACATTCCATTTTCCAGCAGCTCTGAGACAAGGGGCATATACATGATAAACCGTAGTAACAGCAAGCAGCCACACCACGGCACCAACAGCAAAAACAGGCTCTTGGCCAAAACCTAGAGCTCATGTCAAGACCTGCTACAATAGCACATTTTACTACAGCACAGGAATGTTAATGTGGTACAATTAAATATTATGTTGCAAGGAAATTACATGTCCCAAACCATTGCAATATGTATGTGTGACCCTGGGGAAGCTCTTTCTCTCCATGGTCTCTGCCTGTTCCTGCCAACTTGCTTTTCCAATAACTCCCCTTTCGCCATCACCCTGCAAATGCAGTACATGCTCTCAGCTGGTCCGCAAGGCTGTTACTTTCCCTCCCTCTGACTTCCAGCTTCTTGCGCAAGCTGGAACCAGGCCAACTGACCGAGTTCAGGGAAGTCACACACAATTATCGCAAACTTGTTTCGAAACAAGAGATCCCCAGAAAAGTACTTTTTACAGAATATCTATGGGAAACTGCAAGGCCTTGCATCTCGCCCTCATGTAGTTTGCTTGTCAGCCTGATCTCACTTTTCTCCTGCCGTGGCATGGCTTGCATGTAAGAATACTATGACCAGGTGCAAATGTACCGGGAAGGCTCTGGGGCAGTTTGCTCTCCCGCAAGCACTGGCTGGTGCAATATTTGCTGCTGTGCCAGGCGAGGCGGCTGTGGTCTGTACGATCACTCCCTGTTCTCCAGCTTAGACGTGGCCAGGTCTGACCTGGTCTGTCTTCCCTTAATTGCGAGTACACAGCTTAGCACAGCTTTGAGAGCAGAGCATGATTTGCTCAGGCTCCATTTGCTAAAATGGTGGATTAAGAGATCCAGCTGCAAAGAGGCTGGAGCTAAAGGTGCTTTGCAGCAGGGAGAGGTAGCACTTATTTTGTGTGGTTTTGCATCCTTTCTCCTTTATTCTTCCTTGTTACTCTCAGTGCTCCTGTGCTCTCCCGGCCACGTGGATGGTGAGAGGCCTTTGAAGATCGCAGGTAATAACCCGCGTCCGTGGAAGGAGCACAGGGGCTTTCCAGAGAGGGGCTGCTGACAGAGCCCTCTTCTCATGCAAGGTAAAAGCAGAAACAATAATTAAATTTTCCATGTGGGACAAACGTCTCGGATATCATTCCACTGACTGATTAACTGAGGGGGAAACTTCTTAATTAATGTGTGTTATTGCTGTGCTATGTCAAAATGTCTTTAGAAGTTGAAACTTCTTTCTTATTGCTTACAGACTGGGAGAGCGACATCATATGGGGAAAATGATAGATTTGCAAGCCAAAGCATTATTTAATCATTAGGTATCTCACTTTGCTGGCTTTAAGTTAGAAGACTGAAATAGACTATGAAATTAAGAATATTTAAGCTAGTTGTTAACATTATTTCATTCTGGAGATTTGTAGGCCCAGCTTTTCTTATTTCAGTACAACCACATTCATTTTTTTCTGGAAAACACCTGTTTTTCTCTCATACTGCAGGAGAGTAAAGGATGGAAGGAGCCCCAGTGGAAGACGTGGAGCATCCAACTCCTCACCTGGGGAAATATCTGCGGTAGTGAAGGAACCTGACCCAAAATGACTCTCCAAAAAGTATAGCTGAATTAAAGCACTGTCCTACTTCCACATCTCACTGAACTCTCCGGAGGGATCCTGGATATGCTGAACAAGGTTGGATAGCTAATGAGAAGTGTCATGGCCAGCCAGGCTGCTGCCGCGCTCCCTCCAAGAGCGCACACAAGGAGCTGGGCGCTGATCCACAGCTCGGGAAGCTGATTCAGCCGTGCGAACCTCAACAAAGACAGCAGTGCAAACCTCAGGATGTGTTTGTTGCCACAACTTGTATGATTTTCATAAGTCACCCAAATTGGAGCCAGTAATTTCCATTGTTGGCGGGAGAGATGGTTGGGAAGATGGGGAGAAAGGCTGTGCTATGGCAAAGCTTGGATTTTTTTTGTCCTTTCTCTGTCAACCGACATTTTTTTTTGTGGTCAGAGCTACTGAATGTTTAATTTGGGGGGTTTTCTAAGGATGAGCTGCTGCTTTGAGGAAGCAAAGCTGCTATGAAAGCTGCAAAACCAGTATCCTAATTTTCTGTCCAAGAGGGAACAAAAGTCATTATGCCTAATCCTTGCTTTCACAAGTCACGGCCATGCTAATATTTTAGCATGGCTTGTCTGTAAACCTGACACTTCCGCCCCTGGGACCAAGCCTGACTGCTGGCAGCCCAAGGAAGAGCAGCAGCTCAAAAAAACCTCCTCCAAAGCCAGCGCTTCCCTGCAGCCCTGCGTCCAGGACAAGGCTCCCTGTGGCTCCCATCGCTCGCAGGTCGCTACCTGGCCAGCTCCGCAGACACTGCCTCTTCTGTTTTGCTGCATAACTGAGGCTTTTTTATTTTTATTTTTTGGCTCAGTTGAGTTAGTTCCAGAGTGGTAACAATAAGGGTATTCAGGGTCTTTTTTTTTTTTCTTTTTTTTTCTTTTTGGTGACATTTTAAACTTTAGTTTTTTTTGGACACGGTGCCTGAATCCAGGGCATGAGGTGCAAAGAGGCAGCTGAGCATATAGGAGCTGAAGGGATCTTAACCTGCTGGGGCCACCAGCCCGTGCCTTGTCCCCTGGCAGTGGCTGAGTGTCATGGCACCTTTCCCGAAAGAAGATAGAATAAAATTGGATTTAGCTGGAATCTCTTGTGTGTGGTGGGCCCAGGAGAAGGAGGCCTCCTTCACCCCTTCCCTGCTCCCTCTGCTGCCTCGCAGGCCTTTGTGTGGATGCCCAGCCATTCGGGAGCTCTTCTCCAGGGAAGGGTGGTGCTGGAAGCACCTCTGGGCTAACCTGCACAGGGAGCCAGGCTGGGAAAAGAGCTCCTGCACGGGGCCCTCTTGGAGGCTCTGTCCTGGTGGGAACTGCTGAAGTGGAGATCCCGCAGGAGAGCAGAGTTCCAGCCCAATGAAACATTTTTGTGTGTTGCAAGTTAGAAAGGCAGGAGACCCAAAGATTTGTTTCCCAGTTCCTGAAGGACTTGTCCTCCCATAAAAGAGCATGTGGAGGGACTGGGCCCTTCTCCAAATAACTGTGGGGTTTCTTTGTTACCTTGCAATTTGCTTCCTTCTAAAGACATCCAAGGTTCAAGGTTGAATGTTCTCTGCTTCACGGAGTACAGATAGTCATATTATTTTCTCTTTCACACAGAACAATTCAAAGTTTCCACTGCAAGATTAGTGCAAATAATCCCTTCGAGTGAGCTCTCTACACAAAAGATTGCCTATGAGCTAATACCATGAGGGCAATTTCTCCATCTGTAATCCAAGAAAACAACCTGAAATTCTAGGAAAGGAGAGAGAGAATCTTTGAAGTTATGTACAAAAAAATCCTAGTTGCTGAGTTTTTAGAGATCACCAAACAGGAAGGTCTGCATGGTCTCTTTAGTGGCACTTGTACCTAAGTCTATATTAAGTATCCTGCTTCTGACAACATGTATAATTAGATGTAGTAGGCTCACGGGCTTTTTAATCTTTTAGCAGCTCTTTGACTAATATTCATGTTAGTTGAAATTCTAATGCAATCACACCTCCTGCAAGCCCATGCACATTTGTATGCACATGATGGGTCAAGTTCTTTTCCACGGTCAAGGTCTCTTCGGTGACGGCTATTTGGAGAGCAGATTATCACTAGCTACCTACACAGCATCCTTCCCTGCAGCACCTGAACAACATGAACACCAGAACGGCCACTGTGTGACCACATCTTCTTGCCTTGTGCCTGGCTCAAGGTGCCCGAGGCTCGGAGGGCAGAGCTACCGAAGGAAGGTGCTTACGCACCTCTCCGCAGAGCGGCCTCGTGCTACAACACAGAAATTCCCACACCAGCTGGACTCCAGGGCCATGCAGACCATTTCCCAAAGAGAAGGGGCAAGGAAGCTCACGTAAGACTATTTGTTGATTACGCAAGTCGATTTTTGCAGTTCAGGTAGATCAGTGGTGACATAAGTGAGCTCCTCGATACGATGCAGTTTATTCCTGCCTCCGGTAAAGTTACATGGTGTGCACAATTTCTCCTTGACACTTGACACAGCAGCTGCCAAGGCCGGTTCCTGGACAGGCCTGTTTCAGGAACAGTGTGTGCTGCCATCTGCACAAAGGGTGCTCAGACCAAATGTGTGTCTCTGCTTGCCCCTTCCACTGCAACTTTGTTGTGGTAATTTAAATGAAACCCAGACCAGCTGCTTCCTAGTTTTACACAAAGCACATCAACAGGCTTTGGCCAAACAGCAAACTCCTACCTGTAGGAGTTGTCTACGTACGATGCACTTCTCCACAGATTGCAGAAGTTTACTTCATCCCAGAATTCAATACAGGGACTATTAAAGTTTGGTAAGTGAAAGAGTTAAAAAAAAAAAAAAAAAATGTATTGAGTCCTGCATGTCCCTCTACCTACTAAAAAAAGATGCTGACAGATCTGATTCCCACTCCTTGGTGTAACATAGAGTGCCAGTGAGTTCTGTGTCTGTCACTGAGTGTGTTTTCTGGTTGCCTTTTTAGTCACTTAATTGTAGAAACTGCTCAAAAAGCATGTTGTGAACCTATCTTCCTCAATAATATGCTTTGGAAGGTTATCAGGAACTAAGAAAAGCAACTCCCCAGCTACAATTGGAGCAATAGTGCAGCTGTAGGAGTGGGAATTTTTGCATACTTTCCCTATGTTTAACTTGTTTATGTTTCTTAATGCATTTTTAAGAGAAACTCACAGATCTATAAATCTTTAAAAACATGTTAATTTTTCAGAATTATTTAAGACATGCCAGAAGGTACAGTGCATTTGGCTCTCGCAATGACATCTTTTATTTTTGGGCAAATTGTTCCTGCATTAATGAGTTTCACATGGCACCAATATGAAGCGCTGCCCTAAGCACGTGAGCACTATTGACTTCAGGTCGAGGGTCACTGTGGGAACCCGGCCAGACTGCCCTTGGCCTGGAGCGACCTCCTGAGCCCCTGAAGTCACAGGCACAACTTGTCTGACTTTAGCAACAGGAGTGAAGTCCTAATCCTCGTAAGCACCTTTTCCAGATAATCCCCATGGTGCCCTGGCGGGTTTGTTACTGTGACCGTGTCAGCACGGTTAGAGCAGGGTAATTCTCCAAGTGCGGCTGCCTGGCTCCTGTCAGTGCAGGCAAACTCAGCTGTAACAGATCTGGAGGACGAGCTGTTCCCAGGCACAAATGACCATCTCTGTCAAATTCAGAATGACGAGGGTGAACAGTGTGAATGTTGCTGAGTGTGAGATCTGCTATTCAAACTGCAAGCTGGAGGAGTTGTGCAGATGTGCATCAGAGGGATGTGCCAGCTGAGCACCAAAAATGCAAGGCTGAAGCTAAAAGCTTACAGACCACAGATATCCATGTATCAAATATGGCAAGCTGCATGATGGCTTGGTGGCACTGGTTTCAGTATACAGGCAGTTAGTTTCACTGCCAAATATCTTAGCTTACTGACCTTTGTGAGAAATGAAATAGCAACCAAACGGCTTCTGTGGTTCAGAAGCATCAGCTTGTTTCCCTAGCATGGCAACCACACTTTGCTGCTCTTCTCCAGTAAGGGTGCTTTCTTGGCTAGTAACCTTATGGCAGCAGCCAGAAAAACAGCAGCAACCGTATGCCTCAGTTAACTCCACTTTGCAGGACATTAAAGAGCATGCCAAGCCAATGGGAACGGGATCCTGAGCAGTGGTAGGCGGTAGCCATTCATCTTCTCCCTGATGTGTGGCTCTGTTTTCATTGCCTTAGAGCACTCTGTCCTTGTCTAGTTGCCTCTGGCAATAGCAGGGTAGATAAGGCCCTGTAGAAACAGCAGGAGAAAGAGCAACCTATTGTAACTGCAAGTTTGTGTTTGTGGCTTGTGCTGTCATGCAAAGAAATTGTCCTTGTTTAGACAGTGCACGGAGGGATTCTGCTGGGGGTTGAGAGCTTTATGAAGTGCTTGGGGTCACAGATAGGCCCTCTTTCCTCAAATGAAATCACCAATTCATGTGAGTTTAGGTCTGGCCCATGCTGATCATGGCTTAACCATATACAGACACGGGGTTTGATCACAGCTTGTGGAATGATCTGAAACGAAAATAAATAAACTAATGTCTCATAACTGTGTCCAGCTCATATACCCTGGCAGTATGTGAACAGCATTTTTGCAAGGTGTGAAAAAGAAGAGGAAGGTAGAGGTGCTTCGTTCCAGGATGTTGCATAGAAACCCATCCCACTGCTGGAGGATTGCAGGAGTGAAGATGAGAAGTAAGTGTAAAGGCGTAGGACAAGGGTGGAGTTTGTACAGCTGGCGGAGGTGCGAGTAGCCAGAGAGAAGGGACAGCAGCAGCGCTCTACCCGGCTGGACGGGAGCCAGCCTGGGGCTGGAGCTGCATTAGCAGCACCGGGGGCGAACGTGCCCTGCCTCTCAGCAAGGGTTATTAGCTCAGGTACATCCTTGTGCTAATGCAGCTCTCCTTTTGGTTTTGGACTTTTAATATAACTTCTAGATATTCGCACCTAATGCTACAAAGATACTTAAATTCTACCTGAACAATGCGACTCACTGGAAACTAAACAAATACTCCTTGATTAAACTACTGCCATATCTCAGGGTCTAAAGGTGTGTGGGGTTTCACTAGCAGTTGCACAGAGCTGCTTTCAGCTTGGTGACAGTGAACTGTATCAGGCTGAGCCACTCAATGGAGAGCTCCCAGCTGAGACCATTCAACATCAAACAGTGAGATTTCTCTAGCTGCAGGGGCAAACATTTTGGCTAGTCATCCCAGCCTCCCTTGCTAGTGGAAGAAGAGAATTGAGAATTTGCAGAGAGAGGTTTATTTTATATTAAGTTGGCTGGTATTTTATATTAAATTGGCTGGTTGCCATCCTTCCTGTCCAGTAACTCCGTGCCTGGAGATCTGCTTGGAACGTGTGAGACACCGTTTTGGGCCCCCCTCTCTGCCTAAGAGGGTACCCAAGCCAACTTCTTCCTGTGAGTCCCTCAGCCACCAGGCTGCAAACCGTTCTGTGGAGGAAGGAGCGAAGGGGGAAAGCGCTATTCCTCACCGTGCATTAAAAGACCACTGCATTTTAAAAAACTTGCCCAAAACTGAGCAGCAGTAATGGGCGGACTGAAGCACCTCTCCTCAGCCAGCTCTCACCTCTGAAGAGATGGTCCCAGCTGAACGATGTGGCCTCGGGCAGGAGCTTCCCACCACTTAAGGAAAGCAGCGCTATTAGGCTGTTATGTGAAAGGCTACAGCCCGGCTTCTTCTTCCACCTGCCTTTTAATTGTGGGGCAAGTACATGATTAGCTGAGTCAAAATGGAGCTGCCTCAGTGCTACTAGAAGCAGCATTTCCATGCACTGGGGAGAGGATAAGGTGCAGCGTGTGCAGCAGGGACAAGCCCTTCGGGGCACAGCAGAAACTGAGAGTGACCTGAAAACCTGCCCTTCTGATGGAGTTAGGCAGTGCTTGGCATATCCTGTAGCCATGGAGCTCCTTAGCTGATGGTTCTAGCTGGGCATATATGTCCCCAACCACCAGCCTGGGTTGCTCCTGCAGCACCCTGAGCCTCACTGTTTCTCCTTGGTCCCTCCTGTAATGTGCAAAGTTATTGTCCTTGTTGAAAGTGGTGCCTTTAATCTGTGGAAAAGGGGTATGTGGGGGGCCCCTGCTTGCCCCCCTGCTGTGGAGGGCAGGTTTGGCTGCAGAAGAGGCTTGCAGTGGCACCTTCTTGTCTTGTCATGTGCTTTCACAAAGGCCTGGGGTTCAGGAGTTACCCTTTCCATGGCATCCTCTCTGGACCAGGGTCTGCACACCCTGTTTGGGCACTGAGTCCCCAAAGCACCTCTCCCATGGGGCTGAGAAGGCCAAGGTGCCACCCCAGGACAAACTGTGTCACCCCATGTGGGAGAGCTTGACCCCAAAGCCCTGGCCCCAAGATCAAGTGCCCTCCTCAGCTGCCGCCATTTCACCAGCTCTCCACTCCCTTGAAGACACTTGTTGATTAAAGCTAGATATAATGATCAGCAGCAGCCAGACTTCCCCATATTTAGTTCTACATGTGTAACACGCTCATGGTCCTGGGCCGCTGCTCCACTGCATGCGGGTGGCAGTAGCTGGTAGCTGGCCTGGCTGCTGGTGGTGCCTGCCAAAGGGCCTGGACGCAGCACGGAGCCCTCAGGAGCAGCCTTCCCGGCAGCTCTGACACGTGAGTGAAGCAGAAACCTCCACTGTCTCTTCTCCGGCCGTGTTTCCCTGGGATAATATTAGGCCCGAGGTTTTCCTCATCGCGCTTTTCCTTAGTAGGCTGCAAGCGCCGCTCCCTGAGTCACGGGTGAGGCACGCGGGGGCACAGGAACCGGGGGCGGGAATTGGCCGCCCGCCGCTGTCGCCTCCCGCGCCGGGCAGCGCCGGGCGCTGCGGAGGCCTCCTGGTCCCACGCTGCTTCTGCAGGGAGGCCCTCGCTCCATGGGTCCCCGCTGGCTTCTCAAGCCCCTGGCTCGTGCTCCGATGTGCAAATGCAATCTGAAAATGAGCAGAAGTAGCAGACGACCGAAACCGTGCTTACATTTTCATGAATACGATGCTGTTCGTTTTTTCTCTTTTTCCTTCGGTATCCCCTCTGCTGCCCCAGGACGCCTTGAAAGCTTGTGCTGAGACGCGAGATTGCAGTTTATGCGGAGACCTAACCGAAAGCAGATGCTCCGTTGGCTCCCCAGGCCGGCGGCAGTAGGGCCAGGGCAGGGGCCGCCAGCCCGACGTGCGGGTCGTGCGGGGAGGGACGCGGAGCCCTTCCCAGGCAGAGAGCTGCTGGGTGAATCACCCTGCCCTGCGCCGCTCCCGGGCACTCGTACTGATTCTTGAGTTTGGTCGCTTTCCTCACACATCCCAAAAGGGAAAACAGAAGGCTGGCTCCAACTTTTTTTTTTTTTCCCTTAGTTAATGTTTGGGGAAAACATAATTGGGCACCATCTCAAATTAGTATTCCTCGTGCATGAGGACATCTCCACCTGAGAGGGAGTTAGCAATATTTGTTTTCTTTTCCATGGGACCTGATTCTTCCTGGCAGTGGGCAGCATTTCACTGGGCAGCTGGAGGGAAGGTGTCCAAATCTGGTGCTTCTACAGCCAAGAGTTGGCTCGTGCTTCATCATTGCAATTAAAAACGAAGTCAGTAACATGATAAACACATTTATCAAGTGATTTTTGCTCCTTGCTTCTCTGGCTTTTTTTTTTTTTTTTTTTTTTTTAGCAGCACTTTGCTGGCACGAGATCCTGTTGAGACGATGGGAACATGAGTCCTGTTCCCTGCTGGATTCAACCAAAGTGATTTGAGCAGCCCAGGACCACAGGTGGCAGGTCTTGTGCACAGAAAGCAGCTAGAAACTGGCGGCACTGCATGCTCTCTGTGCCTTGCTAGCTGAGGGCAGGGCTGCCGAGACCTTCAGCTGCTGGGATGAAATCCAGCCCTGTCATCAGTCGAACTAAGACACTGACGCCTGGTCACCAGCCGACCGCACAGATAAAGCTGGTGCGGGACTGGCGGCTGGGGTCGTGGGTGGCTTGGAGAGCATGGTAGCTTGTTTGCATTGACTCAGCATTGAAATTGCAGCTCGGGGCTTGCAGATGTCCTGCATCTCAGCGATGCTGCTGGTGGGAATGCGGCTGCATGGCTGCGAGGTCTGCGCACAAGGCTGACATGCAGGTCCCCAAGCCGTCCCTCTCACCTCCGCACTCCCGACGCGCTGCACATCACCTAGAGAGGTAGTTACTCCAATCTGTGAAGTGAACAGCTCTAGATGTTTGTACAATGGCAATTACTATACTGGTAGTGTAATAAATAGTGATGCAGGCTGTATTTCTTTACTTTAAAATATTTTATCCTTAGAAGAAGTATTTTCAGACCTAGAGCTTAGATTTTGAAGCAGGTCCGTGTGGGCAGAGTCTGGTTCTCTGGAAATGGGGCCAGCCCAGGATTCGTAGTGACCTGATTAGTAGCTAACTGTAAGAAAGCCTATTGACTCTCTCTTTTCCATTGAAATATTAAAACAAAACACTCCAATCCCTTTAAAAAATTCTCTTTATTTTCTAGATGACAACAAATTGAGTGGGAGAGGGTTGAAGTGCACCATTTCTTTCTGTGAGCTGTGTGCTGGTTAAAGCTGAGATGCATGAAGCATCACTGCAGATGCTAAAGTCTGAAGCAAAGGATGGATGGAGAATAACTCCTCCTGAGACAGCTACTGTTATTAAGGCTGTCTTTTTACATTTATGTCAGAAAGTATCCTGGGCAGAACTGTTGCTGGGCTGTGAAATACATACATGTTTGCTTTGTGACCCCACTTCTGTGTACATACCCTTTTTGCTGTTTTTGTAGGATGTCTTCCAAGCAAAAATTCATGTTTCTATTGCAGGGTAATATATCTACTGAGGGTGAAATGATTTCCCACTGGCATTTGTTAAATTAATGTAAAATTTCATATTAGGCATGCATTCCTTTAATATCATTGCAAAGTCTTATTTTAAAACATGTCTATTTTTGTTTAGGTAAGCATAGCAAACTTAGTGGTTAGGAAGTAATGCTCATTATTACTATTATTATGTTAGCTAAGCCAAAGATTTTGAATATGAGTGGGTGAAAATAGAAAAAGATCGTGTACTAGCAAGTCTTCATCCCATGACAGGGATTTCTTTTTCTTTTTGAAATTGTGCTTTGAAAATCTGTGTGTTTGTGTGTATTGCATGGGTGTAATTTAAAAAGCTGCCTTTATTGCTTTGGTTATTGGCTTTATCTCAGAAGTGAATGCCGTCAGTGTGAGTAAAATATGCATGTGTGTGTGCTCTGGACGGAGTTTGTTGGGGTGCATGCTGGTTTGCAAGGCGAGGTGGCCGTTTCTGCATCTCGTGAAGCCCAGCTGCCTGGTAGCACAGGACCCAGCGTGGGAGGCACAACAGAGAGCTGGGGATCTGCCGGCACCGTGCGTGGGGCAGCGGGAGCCTCGATGCTGCCTGCCCAAGAGGCACGGACGTTGTGGGAAGGGAGCATGAAGCAGGATCTGAGACCCCTGTGCTCAGTGTGGTACCCCGCAACTTTGCTTTGTGGTTCTGCTTGCCTCATTTTCCCACTGGATCTACGACTTAGTGCCCATGTCATGCAGAGATTAAAGTACATAAAAAGACAGGGTTTTCTTCTCTCTGCTGGGGACAGGGAAAGGAAGTAGCCACAGGGGAAAATCAGTGGGGATTTTGAAACTGCGGGTCTTGTGAGCAGTCACTGTGAATTTTATAAATTGTAGCATGGTTTTGGAAAGCTTTTTATATGGTCTGAAACCTTCCTCCAAAATAATTATAGTGTTTATTAAAAATATGCTGCAGGACTACGTGATATGGAGAGAAACTCATATGTAGTAGGGAGAAAACAGGAGAGGTTCTTTGGCAAGAGTTATTAATAAGCTCAAAGGGGAAAAGACTGTCAGAAAAAGGAAATTCTCTGGCATGGCAGAATGGCAGATAATTAATAATTACTGCAATTATAGTAATAACTAGCATATATTCTGAGTGTTCATCTGTGACTTGCCAGGCTTCATTGCTAGCAGATTCTTTCTGGTGAAAAAAAACAAGCAAATCTCATCATGGTTTGGTGTGTTTTCAACCTCTTTATGAATTCTGGAAAATGATGTTTGATACTGAGCCAGCACATCTCCCTTTTCTTAAATGGGAGAGAGAAAGCCTTCACCCAGTTTCCTAGTGGGTGAAGCAGCATTGCCAAAACCCTGGTGCCTTGTGCTGAACCCGCAGAGAGCATTCCTGGAGGGTGGTGGGACGTGACTTCTCCTCAGACCCATCAGGCCTGAAAATACTCAGCACCACATTTGCCTTTCTAAAAGACAGCATGGCTTAGTTCTTCAGAGTCCACAACAACTTGTCATTTCTGATGGTGGAGTCTAAAAGAAAGTGTTTTGCTATTCCAAGCATTAGAGTAAAGATTATAAAGAAGAAAAAAAAAAAAAAAAAAACAAGGATTCTTCTGAGGCAAAAAGTAGATACATATTGTGTGATGTGGGACAATGAGTAGTGCTGTTAAAATAGACTTTGAGGAGCACTCACATCGTGTACAGGTTGTGTAAGTAGTTCTTGGGAAAACTGTCTACAGGCAATAACTGTATGGGAATATTGCCCACATAGGCAAGTTAAAGCTGTTTGAAGAGTATAACATAAAGGGGCTTGAGACTCTACAGTCTAAGAGGCACAGGGGCATGAGAGCATGAGACCAAGAGCTCAGATTTAAAGAGGTAGTGAATAAGGGTATAGCAATGAAAAAAAATTACAGCTTTGGATAATGATAAAAATGGGATGCTGAAGCTATCAAGAGCAAAATAAATGTTAACACAGAACTGTGATTTCTGATGGATGTTAAAACTATGTGAGGAGAATGATTCATTTATTTACATTCACTAAAACCAAATAGCTTTTGCATGTTGTAATCTAATAGTATGGCTAAGAATGGATCAATCAGTTGGCTTTTGTGGGAATCTAATGAAAAGTTGCCCAAAGACTTCCGCACTAGGATGGGAGATGACTCAAGGAAATTAAGGTTTTTCTTAATCAAGGAGAAGTCAGATGTATTACCATAGCCACAGTGAAACGAGCTTGGATGCTGCTCTTGGAACAGTATTCACTGACAGGAACCAGCAGCTGTAGCAAGTTTTGGTGATTGCCTTGGAATAGTGTATTTGACTAACCAAGAATATCCACAGTGCCTTGTAATTATTCTACTGTGTAAAACTTCTGGAGTATTGAAAAAAAATGTCACTCTCAGTGACAGTTCTTTTTGAGCTGAGACTGTGTAAATGTGTGATAGCTGTTTTAATGTGTGTTATTTGTAGATAAGTGAGCCCCAGTGACTCAGGACAGAAATGACTACCTAGTCTATTGTGCAATGGGTGTTGATTCTCTTTGTAAAGCCTTGATGATAAAGGATGGCTTCTGAATACGTGAAGAAATGTGGTCTGTCTAGCATACAATTTAAGGCTGAAAAAGTGCCTGAGACCATTTTAGCTATGGTTAGTTCCTAGTACAAATGGCAGTGATACAAGCAGCATTATTCACCGACAGATGCTGGAAAGCAAGAAGTAGATGTAGACTCCACAGGAAGGAGGTAAATTTTAAGAGATGATGTGAAGCCTTAAGAAGAGTTTGTTTCCTCTATAAGCTTCTTGTCTACAATGTCTGGCTAACAACACTGAAAGGACCAGCACTGGTTCTAGAGGTATAAAGACCAAAGAGAGACTGGGAATATTCACTAACCTCCTAAGCAGGAGTTTAAGAAATGATGGTATTTTGTAAAAATTGTACAGTTGTTGACAATAAGCCAAGAGATTTTGGAAGTGAGAGATGTCATTCCCAGGAGTTTGCCACCTGCCATGATAAAAAGTCATGGAGTCCCATGGAGAAGAAAGCATCTGGTCATTCCTGGGCCCATTTTTATCTGAGAAAAGGGAGGTCTGTAAGATGGTGAGACTAGTTTGGGAAGAGGAATATGAAAAGGCAGATTTAAGATCCACAGACTTTTTCACCAAAACAGAGCTGGGCCAACCAGGGTGTCTAAGACTCTTATAGCATTTTCCCATTTATCAACTGAAGACAGATGAACAAACCTACTTACCATCCTGAAACTGCATCCATTCAACACCATTGAGTATGTTTCTGGATTACCTAGATCTGTTATGGTGCTTCTTGAAGTGTTTTGGGATTGAGAATATGCTGAAGGGAAGAATATCTTTCTGGGAAAAGGAAAGTTGCCAGTTCATCTGCATGTTCAACATTACAACAATCTGTTATCCCCAGTAACAAGAAGAGTTCCATGGGAGATTTCAATGTGTCCACGTTAGCCAAAAACATGGTATTTGTGTGGCATTTTTCTCAGAAGGCTAACAAGGTGCTTCCTTGAATTACCCATTTGATACAAGCAAGTGGTATTAGGGTTTCTGCTGTAGTGATTAGAAATGGGAAGACCCAGTGTCCTTGATTCTTAACCAAGACAGAAGGATCAGATATTTGAGGGTTTTGTGGAGTCCCTTCCAGGGACAAAGAAACAAAATCTGAAGGGTGCATGCTAGCTGGCCTTGGGACTGGGGAAGAATGGGAGGGATTTCTTCAACATGGTGAGGATCAAAGATTATCTTTCGAAGCCCTTAACAGTAATTTTCTCATCCATCACTTTTTAAGTTGCCTGTGGACCTCTATCTCTTCATGATAGTTTTCTCAAGAAGGTTTAATCAGTTATAATAAACTGCTTAAAAGCCTTCCCTGTTTAATCTGTAATTTTACAAAATAGTTTAAAAGACCTTGGGAGTTCACTGCCCATCTTGTCTTTTTAGGCTCAAGGCCCAGGTATTTTTGGTAGACTGCCTGTCTCGTTGCAGATGCACTTTGAACCACAGTTTTGTTTGGAGAGATGCTGCATACCTTCACCCTGGAATCTTTCCCCCATTGTGAATCTGGAGCTGGCCCCTCCCATTGCTTCTTATAAAACTTACTTTTACTGGTTTAAGGAAAGTATAAACAGTCTACAACTGAGAAAGCCATGTCTTTACCTGCCTTTGAGTTACAATTTCTGGCGGCTACAGAGGACTGAAGCCCTTTCAAGCTCAGAATCTCACTGGAGCTGCAGTAAGTCTTGGTGAGATCCTTCTGTGTAGACAGCTCTGGTAGTTGTAATGTCATCTAAAAATGTCAGGACACAGGAGTTGCTCCTTCTACACGCTTTGACATCATCATAAAACACACCTTTACCAAGCAGTTGCTGAAAGATAACATTTAACAACAGCCGGAGAACAGACACCTCTGCTATTAGAAAATTAAAAGCAGGGTTGATTGAAACTATACTTGCTTTACATGGCCCCCTAAACACCCATGCCACTGATAGAGACAAAAACTACTGCCGGAAGAGGGAATACATGCATGGATTTTGAGACATCTACAGTCCATGGACACATTCAGTGATAAGTGTGAAAAAAAGATACTAGTGAGCCACGGTGTTGGATTTGGTTTGGCCAGCATTGTTTCCTTCCCATCCATATCTTCTTCTGTACTCTTTTTTTTTTACTTTTTTTCTGCACAGCCCTTTTGTTCATACCATACGTGGAACAGCAGCCAGCTTAAGGTAACACAGGGCCTGACCTGTGCATACGGACTCCATACTTGTTAATCTCCAGTCCTGTGAGCCACAGCTCCCCACTACCCAAAACTGCTTCCTCTCTGCTGCCTCTTAAATACGTTTTAGAGAAGATTGGCATTGGGAAACCCTAGGATACTCTATGCCACCTCTGAACTTCCCCAAAAGCAAAAGCAGGATGTTGGATACCTGGCCATACGTGGCCTGTGCCATCCTGTGCCATCTAGTGCTAACTGGCTATCTCAGAGTTAAGAGGTACATAACCTGCTCAGATGCATGTAGGCCAAACTGGTATATATTTCACAATGCTTTAATAAGCAGGGCCCCAGTCTTGTACTGTTGTGCTCAGCCACAAGCCAATATATGTCTGCAGTTCCCCTTCAAGAGATACTGATGGGGCTGAGTCTGTCTCTGGATGAATGTTGCACCAGGAGAGCTGTAATCATGGAGCTATTGATCCCTGTTAGAAGCTGTTTGGGAAATGATTTCAGAAGGGAGAGAGAAAGCAAGGCTGGCGGCTGAATTTATGATGCAATCAATAGTACAAGAGGGTTAGATAGCATTTTATTTCTACTTGCAAGTTCTCCTTAGAATGAAAAAAAATCTGGGTATTTTTGTGCATTTAAATCTTTTGGCATGTTTAAGGTCTTCAGGTCTTCCAGACAGTTCTATGTTTCTTTGCCTTTGAACTATGACAGTTTGCACTAGCTGAAGCCTATCATGATCCAGATTCAGTTTCCAGATCATTCAACCCAGTAATAGAGGCAACCTGCTACAAAGAGTTTGCGTCTAAAATATTTGATTACTTGTTTGTAACCAGGGCCAACATTCATGTCTCCTCCACACAACACGCAAATTTAAAAACATTGTCTGAAATCTCTTCCTACCTAACAAGTCTGATCTTCCTGTCCGGATATTTAACTGTAAATTAGTTGGGTCAGGAATTTTCATGTTTCTTTTTTTTTTTTTTTTTTTTTTTAATTAACATCAGTTCAAGGACAAGCAGTGAATGAATAATCCTCATAATTTCAAGCTTGTATATTTGATTACGAATACTCATCCCATAATTGCAGTGTATATCTCTCTTAAAAATCTGTTCATTGCTTCTGAATATGTTCATGTTTCTGAATAACAGAGATTGTAATAGTTTTTCAGAGTTTTAAAACTGATCAATCTGGGGGTCCTCAAAGTCCTATAAATCTCCATCTTATGCAACAAAACTGACATCAGAACATGACATTAACTTTTCTTTCCCCACCTTGAAAATAGTCTATTCTGACTAACATAACAAGAGTGTGAATATGAGAGCAAACTCTAGTGCTATTTTAAACTGTCAGTATTTGCTTTCCTATTGTGTGTTCACAAAAACTGAAATTAGGCAGAGGTTGAATACCAGCAGGTATGCTAATTTTAATTCATGTTTTTAAAAGTTGTCCAGAAGTGAATACTAAGAAATGTGCACACATTTGCTTCTAGGAAGATACTTGATATTTTTGAGAGAACTATTTTAGTTTTAGAAGTTTTAGAAGTTGTGAAACTTATTTTTGGCCGTCAGTTATTCCTATTTCAGTTTTCTGAATAATATTACGAAGCAAAAGAGTTTTGACAGAGCAAAACATCCTTTATATGTTAATGCAAATTCCAGAAGGTCTGTGCAGTTTCAATATAATGCGTACTGGGCAACTGCTCTTACTGACATGGGCTCCAATAACAAGAGCTTAATAGTTAGCTTTGGTACAGTGAGACTCACAGGAGCCAGGAACTTCCTGAGAGCACGAGTCAAAGGGGCAACTTTTTAGATTTTTTCTGCTAAATATAGCTCTTTCGGGCCATCCCAGAAGTTAAACAAGCATTAAGTGTTGTCATTAGAGATGCTGGAGCGAGGCGCTGAGGTATGCGCCTGGCTCCACCTTGAACTCCCCTGGACTTGGAGGCCAGAGAGCAGAGGTGAGGAATGGGTGAGCAGGGGGGTGCACCCTCATGGAAGTTAGTTAGCGACTTGAAGCTTAGACATCCCAGCAGGAGTCTAACTTGACACAATCCTGGGAGGGGCTGGAGAGTGAAAGAAAGTATGAGTTACATCAATAGAGGATTTATCTAGAGTCCCTCTAGGCTCTTGATTTTGGCTGTACATGACAAGGATGTGCAGGCTCTCCTCTCTCACGCTGTGATTTAGAGCAGTATTCTCAACTCTTGGCAAATTTTCCAGAAGTATATTTCCTAAAGTTTACCTCCTTGTTTAAGTTTAGAAAAGTAAATTGCTATTGCTTCTCTTGCAATCTAATTGCATATTAAAGCAGGCTGGCTGGATTTTTTTTTATCTTATCGAATAGTTAGTGCTCTGAAAATGCACTACTGGGTTACCAGTGGTGCCTATAGGTTGGGGACAAGCTTGGCTAACAGTATGGATGAACAAAAAATGGAAGAACTATTCATAGTAATCAGAATGGTTTGGATTGATGTTCGAGAAACAAAAAAAAAACTGCTAATATGGTAAGATTCAGAAAAGGAGCCAAGAGCGGAGGGAGACAGCTGTGGAGCCAAATTCTTCTTTCCCCTCTCCCATTAAACACCCAGTAGTTTTCTGGCTGAGAGGCTTCCTGAGATGGGGGTTTGCAACCCTGCTCTGAGTCAGAGCTGGTCCCACTCTGGGAGCCTGTTCTGTTCTGTGGGCAATGGAGCCTGGATGAGGCTCTTTGTCAGTTTCTACAATGACAATGTGTTGCTGGCAATAAGGGAAAAACAGTAGTACAAAGCTACTGTAATCTTTACAGTAGCAGAGTAAAGATTAAAATTTGACCTCTAATTTTATTTATCTTTTAATAAAAACATTTTCTTTTATTCCACTCTCTCCTGTTCTCAGTGTACCTCAGGTCCTGCCCATCATTAGAGAAGCTGTGGGTAGTTGTTGACAGGATCTTTTCTCTCCTCATTCTCCTATGGACTTTCCCTTTTCCACTGTGGGTTTTAGTAGCCAGAGATGTTTACTGTAGTGATATTAGGTGCAGAGACTGCTCTCTTAATGGTGAAGAACAGAAATAATCTCTGTCCAGATGTGTTTGTTCAAAGACAACCAAGGCATAGAAGTGTCATAAAGCAGCATAAGCTTCCTTCTGAAGTCAGCTCCGAGGCAGTTCATGCCCAGCACGGAGCAAGGAAGCATCTCACCAGCTCAGTGTGGGTTTCTAGGGACAGATCTGCTGTACTGTGAAAAGGGCCAAAGGGACAACCCCGCTCTGATCCATGAGCAGTGTTGCACCACACAAGTACTCATCCTTCTTCCCTGTCACAGAGCCCGTGTCCTGCTTTTTTGGAGAACCTTTTTATTCTCTTCCCCCAGAGTTGGCAGTGGCACCTCTGTGTGTTTCACACAGTGGTTTAATTTCAATGATGGGTCTCAGGGTTCTCCTCAGACATCTTGCAAGGGCTACAAGCCACCCATGAGTGGACTTATCCTTTGATCCCTTGTGGACCAAACCCAGATTGCTTCTGCCTTGGGAATGGAGGGCTGTTGGGAAAGGAGCAGCTGGATGGCAACCTGAGCAAAAGGAAAGTCAGTGTTGTCAAAGTCAATATCAGACTGACCTATTTGATTTACCTTCCTTTGGCAGTGGTAAATGCACTGGCTTTCCTGGGGGAGGTCACGTAAGCAAGAGCCATGTTCATTTTGCTCTCCTCCGCAGTCTCCTGCCTATCCTGCCTATATCTGGAGCTAGCCCTGCTGTTGATACACATTTGCAGTGGCTGTCAAGCAGGAGTGCTGGCGTCTGGAGTGGTCCCCTTCAGCCAGATGCATCAGAGAAGTCGCTGCTGGAGAGTGATACCTTGCAGGCCCAACGGCTGCTCCCTCTTGGGAGCAGGCATGGACGATTAGAGGGTGCTGCATACAGTTAAAAAAATTCTTCTTGAATGGACTGGACTTATTTGTCCAAAGTACTTGGAATGGATTTAAAACACGAAAATATATTTGCTGTCCTATATTCAATCTCATAATCAAAGGAAAAACATGTCTCCTTTGGAGACCAAATTCCAGCCTACCTAGAGCAGACTTTATGTCTCTATCAGTCAGGATGAACCCAAAAGAGCTTCCTCAGCCCTTTCTCTCCTGCCTCTTCTGCAGGCTTGATCTTTACCCTTTGATCTCCGGATCTGCAGTCTTAGAAAAACAAGGATTTCATTGGGGCTGGGGCTGAGCCGTCACATCTTCCAGGCTGTAAATCTAACTATTGTGTTTGAGAGCTGCCTGTGATGCTTCTTATCGAGATCATTGTTCCACCCTTTCCTGTTTGGTTTCTTTCACAATTCCTTTTGAATGGACTCCCTAGTAAGGAGCCCATCATAAACAAACATCCAGGTCTGCACAAAGCAAAATAACGGCTGATTTCCCCATTCTCATCTTCCGCAAGTATAAGCATCGCACCCCAAATATAAAATGAAAGAATCTCAAAAGTCTGGAAAAAAATTCGCAGCGCCTGGTAGTAAAACACCTCCAGGGTAGCTGGCAGCTCCACAGACCATTTTTCACCTTTACCAGAGTTTTCATGCGGGGGGAAGCAGTGATGCGGCCACCCCTGCGCCCCGCCAGCGGCTCCTTTGCTCCAATCAGCCAGCAAGGTCTCATGTTGATTCAGTGTCCTCTAGTGGCAACTCCGTGGCACAGGCGTGGTAGCAATGGTAAATGCGGACCCCTTTTCACCTGCCTGCAGGAGAATCAGCATAATGCAGCATCGGATCAAGCATCTTGCGGGGTGGAGGGAGTCTGTGTGTGTCTGCCAAGCTGCATGTAGTATGTGCAGCACCTATATCTGTTACCCAAGCCATAGTTCCACTGTGATCTGCTTGGCATTTGGTGTCAGACATACCAGAGAGACTTCTGGAGAGTGCTGGAATAGTTCAAGATATTTTCGTAGCTGAGCAAACTAACCAAAATTTATGAGGGTAGTTCACTGTGAATGACTGAGATACCTTCTTAAGAGAAGAATTTACTTCTTTACGTGGGTTAAAATGAAATAATAATAATAAAAGCTAGGTTGAAGGAGTGAGATTGAACTGTTTCCATTTGTGCAGCTGGCATGGAGCCAGGTGCGTTTCTTAACGTCAGCTTTACTCTGGAGGGTGAACTGCTCAGCCCTAAAATCCTGCTGTTCTTCCCCACAAGTGCTGGGAATAACACACTCATTCTTCATCTTTTCCAAATGTTGGCGCAATTTCTTGTTCTCTCATTCAGCAGACTTAGAATTGCTTAAAGAAATATCATAACCATGTTGCATTTAAAGCACTTCCACTGATCTCTCTTTTTTCTAAGTTCTGTGCAATTCTTACTTTTTTTTTTTTGCTTTTACTCGCACCCTCCCAAATTCTTCCTAACTGTGGTATTTGGTGTTGTTTCCCGATCTATGATTTAGTGATTTAAAATCCCTTCAGACTTTGGGTATGTTTTCCGTCTGGAGATGAACTCTGGCTAAGCTCATTTCTAGCGGTGACATGAAGGCATGACTTGTTATTTTGGCATGCAGCACAAAGTCGATAGAGAAATCAAAAGATCAAATGGATCTCTGCATTAGGCTAGCTTCCTGGAAAAGATGATGCACTTTTATTTGTTATCAGCACAAGCTCCCAATTAAAAATATGCCGTAACACTACTGCTGAGGAGTAATGATTCAATTTCTCAGATAATGGAGCGTTTATTCTCACCAGAAACACATCATTTTAGTGGTTGCAAGTCTACCAGAATATCTGTATTTCAAAAACACATAGCAAACCTTTGGCCCTGTTCATCCTTCCCCAAATGTGAAGTATAACACTATACAGTGTTCTCCTTAAGCACACATGGAAAACCTTTTTTATTTTTCATGCCACTTGTCCTACTTCTGCCGTCCCCAAAGAGAGAAAAAAAACTTTGGAATGTCTGAGGCTTCTCAGATGATGCTGGTTGGTTGATTTTATTGACTGTATTATGAGAAATTGGGAATGAAAAAATAATTTACTTCTAGTTTGGCTTGTGGAATATTTTGCGTCAGACCAACTTTTCGGAAAACCTTGTCCTTTTTTTTTTAAGATCCCACACTTTTCAGATAAAATGCGGAGATGGTTCTTGGAAGTTGTATGGGAAGCCAGGACTTCCCCTGCCTTGCTACATGTTGAAAAGCTGAAGAATTCGCTGAGTGCATCCCTCCGTCTCCAGACTCTCTGATATTTCCTTGCAAAGAGCAACATTTTCAAAAAATAGACTTAGGACTTCAAAGCTAAAGCCCAAGCCCTAAGAAGACAGGTTGGCTGTCTTCCAGTATTTAGGGACTCAGGGGTTTGTTGCGAAGCTTGGACCTGGTCATTCAAATGGTCACTGTCACCACCTGCCCTGTCCCAGTGGGCTGCAGGATGGGACTGCCCCACACCATCACCTCCTCTTCCAGGGGCAGGAACAGCCTCTTTCCAGCCTTTCAAATACAAGATGATGAAGCTCACTTTGCCTTTGGTGCTAAGAAGTATGGAGATGGATCTGGCCATTGTCTCTAGGCATGTGGAGGACAAGAAGGTGCTCAGGACTAGTCAGCATGGATTCACAAAAGGGAAATCATGCTTGA
>JAWLRI010000319.1:5234022-5256223 GCA_034781795.1 Crypturellus tataupa
CGTGTGCAGGGGGGTTGGACTAGATGACCTCTAGAGGTCCCTTCCAACCTTAGGCATTCTGGGATTCTATGATTCTAATGGAATCTGCTGTGTTACTCATCCTTGAAGAATGGGTGGAAAAGGCAGGGCTCATCCTGGGAAAAGACAACAAGGTGTGGTTTAGTGCTCAGCTGGAGCTTTTATTTGACTTGAAGCATTTTGCCACTTAATGCTCCTAGCTGAATGTGGAAGCCCAGGGGAGCTAGGACCAGCTGCCTCTGTGCAATCTAAACTGAGTTGTTTCTCTATGTCTGCAAAAATCATATTTTTTATAGCTCTTGGCAATATTTCCGTCTTTCCACCGTGTTCCTTAAGCCTATCTATAGCACCCTGCCCTTTTACCTAACTGCTGGCTGGACAAGAGGCAACACATGTTGTGTCTGGCTTGAAATATGGTCAAAAGGCATATTGGTCAGTAGTCAGTTGGTCGTTCTGGCTTTAAATATGGTCAAAAGGCAGAGAAAGCAAGCTCATTTTGTAATCTTTTCTCTGGTAAAGACCCTGATTTGAATCTCTCTTATCTGTTTAGATACTTATTTTTATACAACTCTCTTATTTTGTTTAAGACTTCTTTGTTCAGGAAGAGCTGGTGGACAGAAGGACAGAGAGGTATTGCTTATTCTTATTTTCAGTGGGAATCCAAGTTAACATGAAATGGGTTCTCCTATCATTATGAGTACTGAGAATAGCTAAGAGAAAATATGACTTGTGGAACTGAAGGCCATAGTTTCCATCATGTCTTTATGTCCTTATGATTCTCTGCCATCTGCTGCTCATTAGCACCCCGCATGACCATCCCCTCTGTGCCAGCAAAGTTGTCTCCTTTGCCTCTCAGAAAACCAACCTGCAGAATATATATACATATATATATATATATACAAATATATATATATTTGCCTGCTCTTGCTTCCAGCTGCAAGATATGGCAGCTCCAGAGAGGTCTGAAGATATGAGTTTTTTGCGTTAAATGTCTAGATCCTACTTTTAGCTGCATGAGTCTTTTTTTTGTTGTTGTTGATGGGGCACTTGGACCAGAGCACCTGGATGAGAGAGAGATTCTCTACTGAGAGTGTTTCTATTGGATTTTATGGGAGAAATCCTCACGGAGTTGTGGCAGTCTCCCTTGAATATTGCTGATGGACTGTGACGTAGTCTTCTGCTTCAGACCATTTAGAAAGTTTTGGTACTTATTTGCTCTCATAGTTATGTAAGAAAACATAAATAGCACTCTGCTCTCCTATTCTTTCAGCTATCTCTTCTGTAGTCTAGAAGAGATGAACATCAATTTAATAGCCAGGAAGAAGTGGAAAATTTCTAGACTATTCCTCCAGAGTGATGTTTCTCCTTCTTAGATAGATAACTGATGTGCTGCTAGTGCATACGCGCTACTTCAAAAAGTGGTTTTGATGATCGCTATGGATTTGATAACACATGGACCTGCTTGACCGAGGTTTTAAAAACATACTGCTGCTTCTTAAGCTGTTGGAAGAGGGAATAAAGAAAATCAGTCATTACTCTTGCTGATAACATTTTTTTCTAGGCTAATCTAAAATACTGGAGAGGCTTGTGAGGAAGTAAGTAGTCAGAAAGACCAAACTAAGGCAGCCAACCCAGTGACAGAATAGCACATTACATACTGTGTATGCATATGGGAAGAGTAATCATCTGAGTTGCAAATGATTTGTAGCTACTCAGGAAATCAGATGTCCTTGCGGATAGATCAGTGAAAACATCTGGTACAGAGGATCAAAAGCAAATGCTATTTTGGGTTGGAGTAGAGTGCTATTGAAAGTAATATGATACCATAATGTTTTAATCAATAGTGTTTGGTTGGGTGTGCTCAGCTTCAAGCATAGAGGTACCGTCAGAGAAGCACAGTGGAAAAAACTAGACCTTTAGAGGCCTCTATTCTCTGCTGAATAGAGAGCTCTACTCTGGGACTGTGGCATGGCTGGGTCTGATACTGCTGCTGGATTGTAGGACACTCACATTGATCATTTATTTAGCTGGAATAATGTAGCTACCCTTGGAAATTCTTGATTATTGTAGTGGTAGGTACACTGGTACCTGTAATCTTTACTTTAAGACTTTATCTTTTTTTCTTGCAAAAATTTGGGGAGTCTTTTGGTGTGTGGTCTTCAGAGATGAGAGTAGATAGCAATCTCTTAAAATCTATCAGTTAGGATGGAACAAAAGGGGAAAGATGAACACAGGCAGTTTCAGTATTTCTAAAAAAACACTATCCTCTTCATGTGGGACTACGATAAGAAAGATAGTGCTTGAGGATTACTTTAATGACTGAAAAGTACAAAAAGAAAGACAACAAGAGTATATCTCATGAATGTTGCCTGCACAAGCATGTAGCAGTGAAAAGCAGACACCAAGCTAAAGGCAAACAGGAAGTCACAGCTCACATAAAAGATTCTAGAAACACATTTGAATTATAAAGTGAAGATTAATTTCTTTATGAAGAAGACTAGTGTACCCAAATAGAACACCTACCTTGCCAGTTCACCTACACTCACATGGCTATATTGTCCAGCTTTAAAATCCCTAAAATCTTTTGCCTAAGGAAGAAAACTTTTCCTTGTCCTAGGGTGAAATAACTCCTATGTGCCAAAACAGCACCAAAATTTCTTCCTTAGTCCGGTTTGTATGGGATAAGAGAAGGCTGAAATATTCTGTGTGTTGTTTTGTTCCAGATTTATATATTCAACACAACTTTACCCATGAGGCACAGAGCACGATCTAGAACAGCAAAGAATAAGAAATATTTTAGTAAATTAATTATCTTAGCTGGAACTGATGGACTTCATCATTAGGTAGTGGAAAAACTCAAGGTACTAACCCAAGAGGGAATGAGGATTGCCGTGGAGAGCAGAAGGAATATTCCAAATGAAAGCAATTGGAGAAATGTCATTATTAAGTTTCATCTGATTGATTTCATGACAAGCCCAAAACACTGTGCCTGGCAAGGCAAAAATCAAAGGCATAATTACCAATAAGGAGTAAGTGCTTTTGCAGCAGCAAAGGAAAAAAAAAAGAAAAAAGGATCACAAGCCAAATACAAGTCATCCATGTGTGGAGACAGAGTAGGAGGCATTGCTCTTCTTTGCTGCCTGCCGTAAAGTGACTTGATTGCGAAGATAGACGGCTTAGCTTTTCTCCCATCCTATGAAGCTGCCATATAAAACTATTGTTGCTATATAAAGGGCTGAGAATGTACTTAATGAGTACATGAACAAGAATCCTGTAGAATCTGGAATACAAAATGCAAATAAATTAGATGATGTCCAGAGATAGGCAAGATAAACTTCTAACTGTTTAAAAAACAGGTCCTGTGAAAAAGACTGAGAAACATATATGATTCTTTGGGATGAATGTTCTATTAAGGCAAATGAGATATAGAAAAAATAGTGTAGAGAGTGGCCATTAGAATGAGCTATTTTGAATATTTGGTTTGGATCGCACTGGGCCACAGAATTTCCGTCTGTAATACCTGCTTCACGTTTGACGTCATGTGGCTGCGTTTCAGAAGGGCATACCACCTTGATTAAAAAACTTGGCAGGAGGAGAACCCTGCTAGCATTTATTACCATTACCTCTGTGTTTGCTTCCAGTGTGCTGTTTTGTAATCTGTGAAGAGTCTTTTGCTTTTAGAGCAAATACTCTGATTTAGAGGAATGCTCAAGTAAGACCCACCTTGGTTTTCTGGTGGAAGGCGCTTTCACTGCATGGCAGACTGGCGGGTGGAAGTGCCTAATGCTGTGTAGTTGTGTAAGGAAACATTTGCAGGGGAGCAGGTTTTTTTTTTTTTTTTGCACGCTGTTCCAGCCTCAGTCTGCACTTGGACGCCTACGCACAATTCCCACTGGAGTCAGAGACAGCCCTGTGCTGGCAGCCAAGGGACCTGTGTGTGTCAGTTCTTCCAGGATTGAATCCAAAGCTAATTCTGTTCCCTTTTTAAAGAAATCTTTATAAGGTACCGCTGCTCAATGACAACGAAGGGTTTTCACATTGCATGCTCTATCTTCTTACACTCTGCACAATCTACAATGTGTGCACATGCATGGACACTCCAGGTGCCCCTAGCCCGTCCTATACACAACCCTGTGCTGGCTTCAGCCCTGCTAGAGCCTGGGCCTTGCCAGACATGGGACCCCACACTGGGGATTGGGACCTGGACTGGGAGGAGGTGATGATGAATTCTTTCCAAGGTGGTGGTGGTAGACCACAGCAAGGGTACACTAGAATACCCCAAATACACAGATTTGGGGGCTCAAAAGGTCTTCTCAGTCTCCTTTGTGTTGGGAAGTCTAATGAGCAGGGAGTTTAAAATGCAAGGAGACTGTCTTGGCTTCAAAACCAAGCAAGCAATTGTTGCCTTTCGCATTGGCGTGATGGCCTAGCTCAGAAAGCGGCTCAGCGACCCCCCCAGGGTCGCTCGGGCCATCTGCACCCGGACACCAACGAGGCAGGTGGCAAATGGCCGTTTATTGATAGATAACACGTGCTCATATAGCAAAGGCTTATACGTCACTTCCGTCCGCTTATGTCATTAGGGGGAGGAATTCCATCTTCCCGTACATCGCGATATCTTCCGGTCGCCTGACCCCTATCAAAACTGAAACATACTGCAACAAGGAATGCTGTGTGAACAGTGTGTAGCAATTGCCCACTGATGGAGTGGCCAGTTTTCCACAGCCTGGGAAACACAATCCCCTAGATGGATGGCTCTAGAGGGCAACATGTCTTAAACTGCTCATTTTAGGATTTTAAAGATGTTACAAGTGTGTCACATGCTATTTGTTTGATCTTAGCTTCCTTTCACTGTTTTTTAAAACATGCTTAATGCTTGTATATATCCACAAAATCCTGTTGTGATGACAGATTCATCAGTCTTGGTTATTCAGAGGCAGAACTATAAAATGAAACCCTCTAGGATTCCATGTCTTTGTGTCTATTTCATGCTACCCTACAGCAGCTTAATGCTGTAGATTAGTGCCCCTGACACATGCTGCTAACCAAATCCCAGAGGCTGCAGCTTCTGTTTAATGTACTGGGATCCTACATCTTTGGTTTCAAGTACAAGAACAGAAGAAACCTTATTTAGCAGCTCTCAGTTGCTTTAAGCCGCATTTTTCACTGCCATCCAGAATGAAAGAATAATTCTCAGCTCATTTGTGCCCCCTTTAGCCTGGTAAGTTTGCACCCAGCCAAGCACAAATTCAAAGAAGTAAGGTACAAGCTCAGGTGGCTTTCTTCAAGGTTGGTCCTTGCTGAGGTGCACCAAAGCTCATGGTAAAGCGTGGAATGGCAGTACTCAAGGAGCAACAGGCACCCTGACCCTGCTAAGTATTTTCAGTCAGAGGGATGTGGTGACCAAACAACAGGACCTTATTTTTTTGAAATTATGGAGGGGATGCACAGCTTCTTCCTGTTTGTCAGAGGAGACTGTCATTCGGCGGGCGTGTTGGTCCAACTATGTACAGTAAATGATTCAAGGGGTTTGACATGGAGGAAAAAGGCTACCATTAAAAAGTCCCATATGTTGCAACGTTGAATGTATAACTTAATTCCTGGCAACTAGCGAAACCACAGTGTTGAGACCAATGGCAACAGATACTGTGGGATTTTTATTACTGGACTTTTTAAAAGCAGTTCATGATATACTCAGTGCGGGTTGAAAACTTCTCCCCTTTCTGCAAATGCCCTGGATTCGGAAGCAGGGCAGACAGCTCTGAAGAATCAGATCTGAAAATCTGTAGAGATGGACGCTTTGGGTTATTTTTCTCCAGTCATATCCTAAGTTCAGAGCCAAGGGTGTTGAGCTATGAGGGCAGACCTCATCTGGGAATGTGTCCTCCTCTACTCCAGTTTCCCAGTTTAGGGGACCAGCAGTTCTCTCTCCACTGGATGCAGTGCTGCTGATCCAGAGCTTTGAATACAGGCTGAACTTGAGCCTGAGCTGTAGATAAAGTCAACAGTGTGGCGCTTAGCCTAGTGGAAACCAAGCTGGCTGCAGCCTTTTAGCACAACAGCAGTAAGAATGTTAATAATAAATCAGTGAATGGCTGAGAGATTTGCCCTAAAAGGCAATCTCTCCAGCTCTATTCTTTCCAACTATGCTGTTTCTGGGAGGTTGGTGTGCTGTTTTCTTACAAAAAAAAGGCTCTTTTTATGCTTGACACAAAATACCAAGACCTGAGGTCCCACTGCTCTGATTAACTGAGAACACAAAGTCCTCTCTTACAATGTGATTTAAACCTTGTGATCTACTATGGTATTCTGCTATCTGATTCTGACTTTAAATGACTAGATTTTGAATTCTGTGTGAGTCTGAGTAAGTAGTTACTCATACATGCAACCTGATTTCATTGAACAGAGCTAGCTGAGCATGACTGCTTAGCTGCTGGCGTAAAGATTAGCACATGACCTGCCTGAAGTGACAGTATGGTCATTTTTAGCAACAGCGCATTTTCCTTCCTTCTCAGACTCCAGGCAAATATTTTTCTGGATGCTGCAAAGAAACATGGTATCTGGGATCCATTGTAAAACAGATGAAGAGTCTTAAATGAACCAAAGGGAGAAAAAGACTCTTCCGACAACTACGTCAAAGCCATGAATAAAGTTGTGTACCTTCCAGCTTTTTAGACAGCTTGCTAACCCAGTGACTTAAGAGGACCTTAACAATACAAGAGAGGGCAATCTGACCTCTTTTAGCCTCCGAGGGATTCCATGGTGCCTTTTCCAAAGTAGCAGGTGTTAATTCCAAAGCCCTGGCAAAGTGTGACCATTGGATTAGAGCTGTTGCCCTTGGGAGTTATTACTGAATCGGTACAAGCTTTCCTTCAGCAAGAACTGGATGTGCACCAAAGAAGGTCCCGGGATTTGACCACAAAGTTCTTACCTAAAATTATGTTGGTTCCTATTGAAAAAGGTATCTTCTGGCTGTTTTCCCACCCGTAGTTCTGCCCGTGCTTAGTTTTGTGTTTCAGCCCAGAGATGGTAACTTTTACTAGGGGCTGAAATACCTCATCTGTTACCTCACCAGTTAAAGAGGTGTTAGATACTGATACCTCATCAGCTAAGGAGCAATCCAGGGCACTTCAGACTTCATCTGAAAGTATGGATGATAATGCAGTTGTTCTGCCTTACTTTTTTGGTCCTAACTGGATTATAGAAGTAAGAAGTTACGCATAATCAGAAGGTATGCAAAGTAATAGTTATTCTGCAAAACTTTATGAGATATTGGAAGGCGACATGACAAGACTAAGAGACACAGAACTGGGAATACTCAGTGTAAGCAATCTGAGCATTCCTCAGTATAAGTTTCCCCATTATCATATTTCCTTGTTGGCCTCTCCAACCAGTGGAAATCCCTCTATCTATAGAAACGCTTACGGACAGCTGCCAGTAGATGATGCCTGAAAATCAGGAATGGGACAGCTGGTGTGGAATGCTTGACCTTGCTTTACATCATCTTGATTTATAAAGAAAGCTAGAAATCTCATGGCTCCCACAGCTACAGAGGGAATTACCTTTTCCAGTCCTGTGGAACAACCTTCTCAACAAGATTTATAAATCCGAACTGAAATTTTCCATGTCCACTGGAGCCTTCTCCTGCCAGCAATTGATTCACTTCCCTGATGGGAGCTTCAAAGGTGTTCGCTGGTGCTGTGTGATTTTTTCAAATCTTTCACAAGAATCATGGAGGAAACCATGCAATAATAGCTTAAGAAAATCTGTAAAATAACCGTGCGGCAGATTCAGAAAATTGCACGCACAGCGAAACTTTAAACATCTGTGCATAAGGCCTAGGTAGCATGAGAGTTTTCAGAAGTGCATTAATAATGAACATAATAAACATGACTCAATGACTAAAATTTGGAGAAAAAAATGAATTATATAAGAGCTCTCCAAAGCTATAATCCATGGGAAATAACACCTACTCCTGCCTCTCTCCCCACCTCTTTCTTCTTTTTTACCTGCTGCTGTTGCCTGTCTTCAGCAAAATACAGTAAAAGTAGCTCAGAAAAATGTTGCATTTCAGATTTATTTCCAGAACTCCAAAGACTTCCAGCAGAGGGAAGTATTGCTTTATTTCCTTTGGCTTTGAAAGATTTTGCCAGGAAAATAAGGCAAAAGTGCAAAGAGATAATCAATACATTACAAACAAGGAGGCGGAAACGGTCTCTTAGACCTTAGATCTGCAGGTACATGTATATTGTACCTCATCTCAGGAACCGACGTGGAAAATAAGCAAAGACATACAAGCTTTGGGATGAGGCCCTAAATCATTTAATGTGTAAGAGAAGGACAGAGAAACTATACCAAATAGAAGCTGGCAGTGTAAATCAAAATTTTGAATGTGCCACTATGGTTTTCGGTTGGTAGTCTTTTTCCTAATCTCTTGATTTTTTTTTTTTTCTTTCTGTTATAAAGCATAACCTGTTAGCTTTTTATTATCCAGGGGTAAAAGGGGCTGGAAGACCCGATAATATAGGTCTTAGAGCATCTCAGAATGGGTCTTGAGAAGCATGGGGCAGGGTATGGAGCCCATGTGGGATCGCTGGCCCCTGGTGCTTGGCTCTGGCTGCAGATGCACTGCTTCCGGCAGACTTAGCAGGAAAGAGACATGTTTGAATTAAAAAAAAGAAGTGACCTGGACCCCTCATTAACACTCAACAAAATACAGCTAGGATATGGGCTCTAGCAGCGGCCCTTAATTCATACTGTGAATTGTTAACCTGGGCAAGCATCCAGAAGGGAAATTTGCTGAGGGATCCCTTCTTTTGCTGCCCTAACTATATGGCCATTAGCATCCTACCCAAACTTACACTATCACACAGATCACAGGAAAGTTTCAGCAGTGTCTAAGTCAATCCTCTCTCTTGCTGGACCAAGAGGATGATCCGGTTTCAATTTTGAATAATTTCTCCATGTTGCATGGTTAGTGTCATTAGCTGAGACCTTGTTCCTTAGCAATTTAATGTCATTTGCAATTCCTTTTTCGGCCAATTCAATGTTGACATTTTCCCAGAGAAGGCAAAGTCAGGATTTTAATGCTCTTGGATGTGATTCTTATATACTGTTACCTTTCTCACTGCTCATCACAGAAGTAATTAAAATTAGAAGGATATAAATTTTGAACTTACAGATTACCACATATCCATTTTTATATTGTTCCATCTGTAAATCCTGTCTACAATTTTTCTTTCTTTTTTTTTTTTTTTTACTTGCCAGGAATTGAAAACAAGCAGAGAAGAATTTGTCTCCCATCTTTTCCCTAAAGAGTTACGTTTAATTCACCTGCTCCCACCCAGTTCAATGATCTGTTAGGTTAGAGATTAACCTGGCATTTCCTCAATTATAATCATACGGATGGAGTAAATCAAGTTTTCTCTGAACATTTTTTTTCTTTCTAGCATTTCTGTGAAATGCGTCATATTAAAGTCAGCCTTGCTTCTCCCATCCCATCTGTGCTGACTGCCTCAGATGCTGTGATAATGTTGATGTTGGGAATTATGTGAAATCATCCTTCTATACATGACCCTGTTGCATATAGTATCTTCCTTGAAACACGAGTCAAAGGGCTTGACAGCCAACAAAATAAGGTTGAAAGACCCGTCTCTTTGCAACATGGTGTAGAACAGCATAGACTGCATGTGATGTGTAAGCAAAACCAGCTTTTATTCAATCAGCTCAGGAGTGGCTATGGCAAAAAATCCTCCTCAGCTTGTTTGTAGTAGCTTTGAGGATTACTATGTCATGCCCTGCAGAAACTCAAGAACTTGTCATGCTCTTTATATAGGCATGAGCAATCAGGAAACAGCAATGTGGTTATTATTTGAAAATATTCATCTTTCTAATGCACATTCTGTGTTATTGAATGTAGAGCTCTCTGACCTTGCCAGAACTGCAAAAAGAATGTTTCCTTTCTCACACAGAGAATCAAATACAAATGAATGCAGTTTTGCTGGTTAGAATACACAGATTAACTCAGAGAATAGATATTAGTCAAAATGTTTTAATACCAGCTTGTCTCAGCTCTTACACTAAAATCTGCAGGCTGCCTTCAGTAACCATGTGTATGTTGATAGACGTTGAAGGAAAGAGCTTCAGCATTTGAAAATTTTACTTTCCCTCTGCTTTCTGTTACTGCCCTTTGCTGGAAATTGCAGTCACCTTCCTAGCATCCTTACTGGACACATAAGCACTTGTCGGTAGTTTCAGAACCAAGTCATCCGGCTTGGATCAAACTGCTCTGCAGAGTCCGATGTCAGCGCTCCCGTACCACAGTAATGAGGTTCACTTCTTTACCCTCTCATGGAAGGATTTAATGGGCAACTTTTAGCAGTTTGTATGTATCTATACGTTTGTTTATATATTGCTAATGCTGGAAACTCTTCCCAGAGGGATGTCTGGATGTTTTCTATGGCTGAAGCACAAGTGCTGTTCTTCAAAGGTACCAGTCATCACCAGTGTTTGAGTATTTCTGATTGCTTTGGTTAAATGTTGTTATGGTGACCTGGGAATGGTAAGAGTTCACGTGGAGATGCTGGTGACCAGTGCCAAGGAAGGCCATTTAACTAACACACACGGATCTAAGCGATGCCTAATCAAGAAAGACATCTTGCCTTGTGTCAGCTCTTACACTGTGCACGTGGCTATAGCTTCCTCCCACCCCCGGTAGATACAATAAGTAGCTTTGTCCAACAGTGTTTAAAATAGCCTTCTACTAAGCTGGCTGTCTTAGAAACAACATTGCTATGAGGAACATCATTGTGATGAGGCGCACAGGAAAAGAAGATGCAAAGTACATTTCCTTATATTGCATAAACTCTAAAACTAACTTCATGAGTCTTTTGCTGTCAAAATACACCCCTACCTTTTTTCATTATTTGGTGAGTTTGTATCTATGGATAAAGGTGAACAGTGAGTAGAGCTGCCAAGCAAATATGCTTTCTGAAGATGGGATAAAATTTTGAATAATAGTAATAATAATTTGTTTATGGTTTCTGATTAGGATTTTACCTCACTGAGTTTAAATTTTTTTTGAGCATTGGAGCCAAATATTTTAAAGGACACATTAACATTACCAGTAGATCAATGAAAGCTTGTCTGACAATCAATTCAATTCTTTGTATTCAGGATAGATATAAATATAAGGTGAGAAATTCAAAATATCCCACATTTTGTTCCACGTGTCAGGTGCTCAGGACATTGTATTTTATGTTCCTGATTACCAGGAATTTCAGAGAACAATGATGCCCCAGAAAAGAAGCCTAGAGGATTATGCTGTAACTTATAGTTTATATAGGGATGATGGCCTAGATACAGTAAGGCACATGCTTAGAATTAATCTGTGTTAGTACTTACATCATTTCTTTCCATTAAAAGATAATACAGGGAGAATCCTTAAAAATAAATAGAGAAATTATTTTAGCAATATATTTTAATGTGTTCCTTCCTGTGATTTTTTTCCCACCTGTCTTTGTTTGCATGTGAATTTGTCTACTTGCCCTTGTTAGAGTAACTTTGTGATAGCCTGTGCTAGTTTACTCTGGCAAAGATGTCCTAATTGTTCGAGGCAAACAATTAATTCCATACATTTATTGATTCCTGTGAATTGTTATAGGAAGACTTGGATTTTTATGAATGTGTTTATTATTTGGTTAGTTCTGGACAGTTTTCATCAGATGTTAGATTTCTTACAAACTATTTCCTGTGACTTGTTTCAGCCCCTACTGACTAGTAATTCCTACAATATATGGTGTGATGCCCATTTACCTCCCATGGGCTTGTTCCTGCTCTTTCATTGGTGAGATGAAACTTTTCATGATGACTGGAGTGAGTCTCCCTAGGCTTGGATCTTCGTACACACATATCTCAGCATGAGCATTGCTATAGGAACAGTGTGCTTGTGTGGTATCTGTCACGGAACATATTTCTTCCCTAGCCACCAGTGAATTTTCTGGTAAATTCATTTTCACATCAGCACTCCACAGGTAATCTCCTTGCACAAGAGTTGTCATGAGCAAAGTGGTTTTTTTTTCTTTCTTTTTTTTCTTTTCATTCAGGAATAAGAAGGGCAGAAAACATTTGGATGATATTTAAACAGATGTTTAAGAAAACTGTTACTATATTCCTGGCTCTCTGCCTTCTAAACTCAAGGGTTGGAAGGTGACGTCTTTCATTCTGGTGAGCCTTTGAAATTTGTTGTCTGTTCTCCAGCTTTAACACATTTATTTACCAATGTGAACACACTGGTTGATCTACCAGAGCAGAGTTATTTTGCCACATTGTTCTTTTCAAGGAAATAACTACTGCTTTTTAATAGCTTTTCACTGGAGATTTTTGCATGAGATTCATTCAGAAAGTCATGTTGAGGCAACAAGAGTGGCCAGCATAGACTCTCAAAATACTAAAGTCTTAGATATCCAGAATAGAGACTCAATGAAGATTATAGAATTAATAATTTCAATTGTTCAGATGAAATTTCAGCATATAGGATACAAGAGCGTAAACATTGCAGGCCTTCCTTCCTTCATGTTGAATGGTGTATTTACAGAAACTTAAAAATGCCAGTATCCTCCTTCCCTCCCCAATCACTCAGTGACAGTTTTAAAGATACTGAAGTTCTCATTTCATTATCCTTTACTGTTTTTCTCTACAGACAAGTTTACGGGAAATTATTTTTATCTTTTGAGGAAGGAATCCGGATGAAAACAAGCAATTTCTAGTTTCTGCTTATACAGAGAGAAAGCTGTCCCTTTCAGCTGCAATTGAGGTTGAAATGTCACATATCATTTTGTGGTAAGTAGGATGATCTTGGGCATTGGAGGCGATCTGTGGTTGATTTCAAGTAGTTCTTTGTACAACTTCGTGTTCTACCTCAAACAACTCAAAAAAGATGGGTGTTGCTGCTGATGAAAGAAGACAAAATTCTGTGTCTGATTTCTTAGTGATAGAAGTGAATATCTAGCACAGCTTGCAGGCTGCTAGAATTCACGTTTTATTGCTAAAATTATTATTGCATGTCATTTTATTCACTGAGTATGAACTGTAAGGTAGAATGAAAATTGAAAATGAAACTTAAAAAGCTCCTCTGTGACTGGAAACTATCCATTTTGATCATAGGAAAATATTATTTTTCTCATTTTAATAGTTTTCTTCCTAACATTTTATGTGGTAGTCAAAATATTCTATCAGACTCTTCTAAGAATTATAAATAAATTTGCACACGTGCACACAGCTGTGGGGCCTTTCTTTGATTTGGCTTTGAATCTAGAAGATGCTCGCTAAAGGCTTTAGTGCCTGACTTCAGTACTTGACAGTGAAGATGTGTCTATGATGGAGAAATAATTCCACCATTTTTCTAGAGGCCAGTGACACTCTCCTTTTGAACAGGAATATTGAGATTGTCTTTGATCTTCTTCTGTACCTGAAACCAGGCAAAATATTGCTACTTTACCATAAGGAATCAGTTCATGGCTCTGGAAGTGTGTATAATTAAGAAAACAAATTATTCTTGAAGAGATTGCTTCACTTTCCAGACCATAAGTGCTGTCTGACTGAATGCAACTCTCCTGTCACATAGTACTATGAAATCTTGGGCATCTGAGGCAATTTCAGGGAAACTTGCTTTCTGAGTAATCCTGTATTTGATTTTCCAGTAGCTATTGAGACCATAGTTGCTTTCAGGGCCTATTGATTTAGTTGCTTGTTGTGCGGGTGTTTGCACAACTCACTCCTGATGAGGTTATTAATATTGTCTAACAGATTCTTGATGAGTAGTGTAAGGAATCAAAGGAGGATTCCTCGTTGTTACACACATGTTCCCTGTAACAGTGTAGGGTATGACAGATTACCTGGATGATACATATGATTACCTGGACCAAATAATGGGGAAAACAATTTTCTGTTTAGCTTGTATATACCTGCCTTATTATTCACAGGTGTAAAACCATGGACAGTCTAAATGCCCCTGGATTTCTTTGAAGATAGATTAAAAAGTTCTTAATTGTATGTTACAGAATATTTGTAAAATGAGTTGTAGAATGAAAAAAAAAAATTATTAGGAACAGAGGAGTGTATTAGGACAACCCACTTCAAGTATGCATTTTTATCCCTGAAATACCCCAAAAGTGATTTCCAGGCCCCAGGGAATCAAATTTGTATCAGTTTTCTGCATGCTCTGAGTATATCACTCTGCAGCTGATGGCAGAAAACAGGTGGCTCGTAACCTCTGCAGTGGGGTTTCAGGGACATAAGTAGGGCACCTATTTCTGTCCACTGATTATATACGAGGCTGAGGTGCCTCTGAATGGCTCCAAACGGAGGGGAGGACACCAAGCAAGCCCGTAGGAAACAGTGGGCTGGGGAAAAGGCAAAGGAAAGGCAAAAGGAAAACAGCATGGGCTGTCTGAAAAGGCATCTGCCTCAGAAACTGCTTCTTCCCAAGGAGATTCTGAAATATTAGAGCCTGAAAACTAGTATTATGCTAAGCCCTATAGGTTTTTCGGTGATAATCGTAGTATCAGTACTTGTATTAACTCACACTTGCAAAACTGTTTATTGACTTAGTTTGACCTAAGTAATCTGAGAACAGGTCAGTTGTTCCAGCTTCTATGTAACAACAACAACAACATTCTCAAAAGATAAAGGAAGAGATGAGTCATATGGTCTGTGATGGAAGAAGCAGAAATTTCACTCTGGTCAGATAGGGAAAAGGAGGTCACATATGCAACTGTTATTTCCTGCCTGAGAGGAGGTACTGTTGGGAATAAATAATTAGGTAACAAGTTAGATGTAGCCAATCTGTTACTTAGGGCAGCGTAGCTTTCCCAAGACTTAAGACGATTGTGCCAGCAGAGACACATGCTACGTAAAGATGAATGAATGCTGTGAGCCCTTTCCATCTGAACGTGTGGAACTTGAAACATTCATTTCAATGTGTCCCAGAGAGTCCTGGCCAAGCAAGTGTCCTATTACATTTAGTTTGACCTCTTTTAGGAGACAAACATGTTGGTTTTATTGTTAGTAACAGAACAAGGTCTCTGCTTCATTTTATGCAGCAAAATTAGGACGGCGCATTGATTCCTAGAGCTATTTATCATTATGCAGTGCGTTAGATTTAGAACTTAGCTCACCACACTGGCACAAGGAATTTAGGATCCATGTTACAGAGATGTTTTTATTGTTATACTGCACCAATAGAGGTAGGTGCTTTGTAGACTTCTGACGTGCTGCCTGAACTAGTGCATGTGACAAACTCTGGTGCCCTGCAGCGACTCGGTGCGCGGAGGGCAGATGCTGGCAGACTTCTGGCTTGTCAGGAGTGTCTCCCTGTGCGTCTCCTTACGGTTTTTAATGACTGTGATAGCACTGCATTTTTTCCCCCGTGGAGTTTACTGGATGTTTGATAGAGGCAACTGGATGCAACGTATCTGTAAACATGAAACTAGCACTGCTATTTAACTCATGGAAGAGGTCTGGAGTACAAGGCTACTTGAGATCCCCTCCAGCTTTGTGTCTCCTGTGCTCTTATGGAAGCAGTTTTATCACCCAGGTTCTGTACAAGAATATAAAATATTTGGAATAAGTGCTGATTTATTTAAATAGAAGCTGCAACTTCAGTTCTCCAGAATATATATTTTTTGTAGGATGCTACTGGGTAGCATTATTACTATTTTGAAAGTGTTGAAGGGATTGTCATAACAGCACCGAGGCCAAGTTCCACAGTAGGAAAATCTGCGATCCTGAGCTCACCCCAGACCCCAAGCCAAAGCATCAGGGCTACCCGGGCTGGGTGTCAGCATGCTGGCCCTATATCAAGCCACCGGATAGATGGCCCTGGGGGAATCCAGCTTGCAGGGCTTGTGAAGGCCAGAAGTTACAACTCCTGGAAGCCTTCAGCTCCTTGCCAGACGCTTAATGGAAAACCAGGCAGGTTTCCATTACCGTCTGCCCGGGTTCTGTCAGAAATTTGTTGCAATGGCACATTTTCAGTAAAACTTCCACTGAAATTTAAAGTCATAGGAATTTTCCATCAGTACCACTGACTGAACCTCTTAGTGAGTAATTGCTGACTAGCTCTAATTATTATTATGTCAGCCCCTGAGAACTAGCCAAGCATGCCAAGGTTTACTGAAAATTAACACCAGAGAGCCAGCTGCTTTTGTGTCTTATCTAAGCCTGCTGCCTTCCTATTCAGGTAGATGTTTTTTAACATCATCTTTGATTATTTATGGACTAGAGATGACTTTGCCCTCTAATGAGTGTCCCTTGTTCTGTTTCTTTCCAAAGCCAGAGATGAAATATTTATTGATGATTTTATGTTTCTGTATCATTCCTGGCATTCTTATCATTTCTATTTAAAAACACACCTCTATGACTGCTAAAATTTCATATATATTTATACACACACACACACATATATATATATATTTCTTTTTTTCTTGCAAGCATGCTTTTTCTTTAACTTCCTTCATTCAATTCCCACCATTAATTACTTAATTAAATAATCCCCTACTGCAGGGAACTTAAAGCTTAAGAATCAAGACAACACAAGTAAACGCTGCAGGGAATTAAGGATACCTAACTGAAAGGTAAGAAGAAAAGCCTGTGAGCAGTTTCTGTCCTGGATGCAGCGACTGGACAAGAACTGCAGTCCTGGCCACGAGCAGGTCTGGCAGTGGTGGCAGTGTGGCCTCCAAGGTAACTGAGGAGGAAGAGTGAGGCAAGGATGAGAGCAGCTGTTCTTTGCAATACGAGTGCCATCAATCAAGATTCATGCCAGGATGATTTCCCTCTTGGCTGGAAGTGAGGGCCAGAGTCAGAGATGGCAGAAGCAAACGTGTTAATCTTTCAGGGTGGCTTCCTAATTAAAGCACTTGGGTTGAGTTGTGAACCACAGGGCTGAGGTGCCCGCAGTGATCACCGCTTTGGTCTGGACTCAGAGGATGGATGGATGCATGGATGGATGGATGGATGCATGGATGGATGGATGGATGGATGGATGCATGCATGGATGCCTTACAGTACACATGGTGACCCCCTGCTCGCAGCAGCGACCCAGTCCCTGGGGTATTAGGTGTTTATTTAGCAAGTGTCCAGGTCCTCGGTACCTTTCTCATGAGTAGAAAGGTTACAAACCCTGCTTTGCCGGCGCTGAGAATGTGGTTCTCATATGAGATCATCAGTGCCAGAGCGACCTATAGACTAGTATATTTTGGGCTCTGATTATACACCAGACAAATATGTAACAGCAGGATAACCTACAACTGCAATTATGGGAAGTATTTACATAGAGCAGTACCATCTGGTGTGCACTTCTAATAGTGACTATACTTAGCTCTTATATTGTGTATCCTGACTAATCCCATGCTCCAGAGAACAACACATACAGTATCTTGCAGATAACTCCAGATTTAATGCCAGCTATTCTTTACTCGGTGATGTCTATGAATCTCTATGAATAGCTGCGAAACAGGGAATGTAAAAGGGTTTTTCTATCGAGAGACTGTGGTGTCTGCTCTTTTACTCTCGTCTGCGTATTTATGGATACACAAGTTTCTCTCTTAAAAGGGAATGCAGTTTTAGTGATGCTCATGATAAGACTACCAGTTTGCCAGATGTACATTAAAAAGAAAAGTCTTCTCCTGCTAGCCTAAAACAAAAGAAAAGAAAATCTTTAGTCTTTGAAAAGTTTATTTATTGTGTATCAATATTTTGTAATAAAAATTCTACCAAGACCTAGTGTCAACATTACAAAATGAACAAGAAACCCCAACATCCGTCATCCCTGGCAGCGCTAAATAATTTAGTGTACAATACTATGTTACTCCCTGTAGTATCCTTACTACCCTTACTAGATACCGCTGTGAGTAAGTGTCCATATACTTTAGCTTTAAAATCTGACCTTTTACACATTAACTCTAACTCTATTATGGAGGGTCATTCATGGTGTGATATTACTAGTTCTTGTGCCATGAAAAAGCAGTAACTTGTGCTGTTGCCTAGTTTCTTCTGTTACATCTCTTTATTTTGTCAACATTTCAGGTGGGCTACAAAATGCAACCACAGTTACTACATGCACTTGCATACTAAAGTGAAAATGCAATTACAGCTCATTTTTACCATATACGTAATTCTCAATAACATCAACAAGAAGAGAAGTCTGTGTGTATTACTGTTAACTCTAGTCCATGTTAAAGATCTCTTCAGTATTAATGCAACATTTTTTGCATTAGTCTGCTTAAACTTGAGCAAAATATTATTGCAGTCTTTTTCTCTAAAAGTGCAAAACTAGACAAGCAAATATGCCCCTATATATTAAGGGTACAGTACTTAAGCGAGCATAAAATACTGCTCAGAAAGATAGTGGTCAGTATGGAATATCTATTTGAGACACTTTTTTCAGTTAACTTTTATGTATACATACATTTATACACTCACACGCATGCACACACAATTTCATACAAAGGTGACTCAGAACAGAGACAAATTTTTGTGTTTTATGACTTTCTGAATTCACTCAATAGACCCATAAGTTGGAGAATGAAAATTCTGATTATCTAAGCCTGGATCTGTGTAAGCATGTTCAACCTAGCTGTGGGCCTTCCCCCGTGCTCCCTGTGTTACAGAATGAATGTGACTGTTTTACCTTGTACAGAGTACCCCATAGCCCAGGAAAAATCCCACTCTGTAGGGTCCTGAGCATTAATTAATCATCCTTATCACATGGAACTTAACATTTTCTTTCAGTCTTGCACAGCTGCATAGAGTCATACACTTGGGATTACCAGGAATATCTTTGCCTTTACATAGCTTAATTATATATGCCATTGAATGCTAGCATATATGTATGCAAACTAAGATAGAGCAACAGATCTTACCCAGATTTATAGTTTACAATGATAATGCAGAACTTTGAGGCACATGTTAAAAATTCTCAAGAGAAAAGCTTCTTGCAATTTATTGTAACACATGTAATAAACATATGAATTTCTTTTTACACAGATAATGGTTGGGCTTGTATGTTTTAAACACTGCTGAATAAAACGGGACCTTTTACAAACCCACCAAGCCCAATATGTTTTCTTTGAAACAATATAAAATGTGTGGCTATGAAAATAGTGTGACATGTAAAAAAAAAATCAAAAATAATGCACCGTAGGATAACATTTTGATAACTGGAGGAAAACAAAAGATTATGTACATAAATATATATATATATATTTATATATATAGTGAATTACAGTTTCCCGCACTGAACATTTATCAAACACACAAGTACTGAACAATACTGGACAGTGTGCTTTGCCACACCTTGTGGTCTCCTTTAATTCCTGTGAGAATGGAAGACAAGTTTCTGTGGAGGACACAACTTGTTCGGTGGTGCAAGCTCACACAAAAATTAGAACATGTAGGGAAACCCCCCAAACCCACACCAGGAATGCCTGTTGTTTCCAGCACAGGCATCTTCAACAACAAAACACCTTGAACGCACAACTATTACTTAAGCTCCTGCCCCAGCGCCAGGTCTCCTTGCAGATAGCTGACTATGAGACAGCCACAGCAAAATCTGATGCTCAGCTTTGCCTACTGGCTTGCCAAAGCTGACACCTTTCTTACAGACCGCTTGGTAGGCAGCAGCCTTTGGAGCTCACCTACAGAGTGTCTTGAAGTCAGGCAGCCTCTCCTATGCGTTTCAGATATAAAACAAGGCACGGGTGAGTTTTCTGGCCATTACACTTCCAGTGCTCTAGGAACTGTAGTTATTAACATGAAAGGAGGAGATGGAAGGGGTGACACCAAGTTATTTTTGAGGACTTTATACACAATTACTCTTATTATGGTTTTGAAAATAGAAAGCATCCACACCACACATTTCATCTAACCTGAGCAGAAATGCTAAGCTCAGGTTCTTAATGCATAAATAATAATCCTCGGTGGAAAGGATGATGTAGTACTCCATTGGGTTGTAGGGAGGTTACCAGAAACCGTTATTAGCAAGGAATAACATTCCCATTTAGGTGTCCTTTGGAGCACACAATACAAATATTTATGGTATAAAAAGTGCTTAGATGTCTTCACAGATTAGTGATGTCTGGAACTCGGAGGGTTGTAAATCCAGTCCATTACAATTAGAGTCATACTTCCAATCATAAAGATTATGCCAACTATAAGAAAAATCAGAGCCTGCAATTGGAAAATAAAAATAATTAATGAATGCATCAGACTTCGCTGACTATTCCATGAAAATCTTTTCAGGGCCTGAATTTAGGGCGTTCACTATGACTAAGCCTAAATAACATCATATAGGGCTATGTGAATCAAAGTTCATCCTATATAGAAGTTTGGTGTAATTTCTGCTTTGCCCGTGGTTCCACCTAGGAATAAATTTCAGATTGAGGGAGCTGGGCTATAGATTACCTGAACTTAAAAAAAAAAACCAAAACACTTTGTTAAAGTGAATAATAATACAATTATTACAAAAGCATTTTTCTTCTTTAAAAAATGACTTATTGTCAATGAATTATCATTGTCTCTAATATCAAGAAAAGCTTCAAGATTAACTCCTTTCATCCTTATTAGACAAATCGGCAAATATCCTCTAAAAGCATTTCTGTATATATTCAAATAATTCAGATCCTTACATTACCCTTTTGCTTTAGCAGGACTTTAGTCTACCATAATCTGTCCAGTCTCAACAATATTCTGCCTCACAATTCAAAGATAAATATTGCATGCAATCTTAGTGCAAGTTGGGAAATTCTAGATACATGCATGCTGAACATTCATGAATTTGAAGAATGACAGACAGACATAAATATTCAGTTTCTCTCTAATGATAACTGCTTCAAAAATGATTTACAGAAAATATCTTCTGATACTAAAATTTTTTCTTTTATACTAGAACTTCTTTTCAATACTGTTTCTTATACACAGGTATATAAATGTCAATGTATAATACATTTACATTAAGTGCATGCATACATATTTTATCAATCTATTTTTCAATTAATTTTTCCAAGGACATCTCCTAAGTGATACCATTAAATGTGCAAATAAGGTATTTTTAGTCAAAATAAAAGGTACAGCTTTGGCAATCCCGAATAACCTATAAACACATGCTGCGTATGAGTGAGACACCTTCATATATATCTCACGTAGGTGTATCAGTCTGTCTCAGTGAGGAACTCACAATTCTCTTTCTTCATTTTCTCTGCAATACAATCTCCTTCTTAACCTTGGCCTCAAAATTTTCCTCTTTCCTCTTAATCCACAGCTGGCCTTCTAGTGTGAAACAGCAGTTCCTTATGTAGTATTCAGGTATTGTTTATACAAGCGCAGGTTTTAGCTAGAGCTTCAGTTGGATCAAATAAATGCCTTTCCTAGTCTTTTCTAGTGATTTAAGACACACTTTAATGGAGACAAATGTATTTTACAATTTAACTGGGCCTGAGCCTTATTCTATAGTTTCTATAAACAGATAGATTGCCAAAGTTCATGAATGGAGCAAATTTCCTCACATCAAAGATGCACACAGCATCAGTAGATGTGATTGGTTTGTCATTTTAGGCCTTTTTTTTTTTTTTTTTTTTTTTGCATGTACTCCCTATTTTGCTTAATGTGAAAGAACTGAGATAGGTTCTCCCTTATACACACACTATGCTCCATTCCTAGTTTCCAATATCACTCCTAGCTGTACTGGGATGAAAATTCTTTCATTGCTCTAATCTCATGATCTTTACTGCAAACAAGATCAATAGAGCATTTACTTAGCATTTACTATTAGCAATAGTAATAGTATTTACTAATGCCAGTCCCACTCCAGGTCTTTGACCCATCAAAGCCATTCTGCAAAGCCGTAAGCTTTGCTCTCTACGTGGCAAGGTCATGGTGGCTTGAAGGGCAGTGAGAGAGACATTAATCAATAAGAATCACAGTATATCTTAAATCAGAGTCCTAAAGTTAACAGTCACCAAGCATTCTGAGTAAAATGCTACCATTTATGATCAGCTGCCAGATGCTATGAGTCAAAGTCCAAGTATCTGTGATCAGCAGAAAACACAAACTCTTCCTTCCTTCCTTCCTTCCTTCCTTCCTTCCTTCCTTCCTTCCTTCCTTCCTTCCTTCCTTCCTTCCTTCC
>JAWLRI010000319.1:5256863-5289814 GCA_034781795.1 Crypturellus tataupa
CCTTCCTTCCTTCCTTCCTTCCTTCCTTCCTTCCTTCCTTCCTTCCTTCCTTCCTTCCTTCCTTCCTTTTCCTTCCTCCCTCCCTTCCCTCCCTTCCTTCCCTCCCTTCTCCATTGCTGCCAGACCACTTACCCCGATCTTCTGGGGAGATCTCAGAGGCTCCTTCTTAACGAGCCGCAAGTAGAAGGCAGCAGGGAGAATAAAAATCAACATTGTCGCAGAAGAGGCGCCTAGAACAAAACTAGATTTGAGTATTATGCTGTGTAAGGAAATACATCAGTGTGGTGTATGCTGTGGAAAAATGGGGTGTAGGGTTCTAACTACTGTGCTAATTGCAGTTGCAGGAAGAGAGATATGTCTCATATTTGGTATTCTTGCAGAACTGTCTTATATTCACCCAGAACTTGCACAGTTTCACTCCCAGGCTATCAAAAAGTTTCAGTCAGGTCTGTGCCTAGGGAATAACAATAATGGATTTAACAGGGTCTGGCTCAGGTCTGTGTCGTGTTCTTTGTGCCCTTCTTCTGCTGCGGCCCAGACTTGAGACAGCTCTTTAGGTGTCTATACACCTTTGATACAGATGATACATGCGAGCTTGTCCTCCAGACTAGGACGAGTTCCCCAACAGAGCCCAGAACGACAGCTCAGATGTAAAAAGTCTGGAGGTGTAGACTGGTTGCCAGCATGAAGTCTACAATATGAATAAAGCCACCCAACCCATGAGGGTTTTGTACAACTTCGGGGGCATCTCAGACCCCAAGTCCTCAAGAAGTTCAGAGGGTGGAGACCCTCTGCCCAGTGCCCAGGTGCCAAAGTTGACTGCCAAAGAAAGAGGTAGGGAAAAAACTGAGAATTTCAAAAGCAGCAAGTTATTTTTCTCTCTTTTTTAACATCATAATTTGAAAGTCAATACGTTTTGTATGGGTTGGAGATATTTGAAAATGTCTTCTCCTCCCAATCACAAGATGCCTCTTTTTTTGGTCAAAATGTGAACTCATCAATTTTTATGCTAAATTTATTAGATTCCTTGTGCCTCATACAGGTTGGCAGCTAAGTTGTGTAAAATTTGAGTTTGTGTATCAATTATATTGGAATTTTTATTTCTCTTTTAACTTTTATCTTATAAACTCAAGTATGTGTTTAAATTGCTCCATTGTTAAGATGTGAACTAAGAAATGTCATTCAAGCCATGAAAGTAAATATATCTCAGAAAGGATTAACACAGTAAATAGAAAGTATTTATGAAACCTACCAATAAATCCAAAGATGTCTTTAATAGTGGGGACAAAAATTACAAGCAGGTTATTAAAAGCAAGAATTACTGCTGCAATCAGGAAATGTCTTATCCAGCTGAATGGCCTTTTGGGAAACAGCAGTGCACTGACAGATGAACGGATCTGTAAGATGAAAAGTAAAACAGTAATTAATTTATTTTTGTTTTTCACTTTTTAAATGATCTTCTGACTGAAGAAATATGTTTTCAGCTTTTACTTCCCTTAATGTAATCTCAGTCTGATGAAGGTTTTTGAGAACTACATTCACAGTTTAATGCAGAAACTCAAATATTTGCAGTGGAGAAGAAAGACAAGTAAATAGGGTGTAAAATCAGGGAGATGAAATCTGTTCAACTGAAAGATGCTAGTATCAGCAAAAAAAAAGTAAAAAAAAACCTAAAGAAACCCCCACTATGAATACTAATCAGCAGGCAAAAATGCATGGTGAAATATGAGTTGCTGTATTCCTGAATCCAATCCCTTTGAAATTCCCACAAGAGTACTGTCATTTTCTTTCATGAGAGAAAGAGCAAGCTTTTGTTTAACTTGTATTAATACATACATATATGTATACATATCAAAATAAAAACATATCTTAGAGTGTCATTGGGAAATTATATTCTTAAAAGCTATTGAAAAAGATCCTTTTTGTTCCAGTGGTTTGCTCACATAAATATGAGACTCTTGCAGCAAAGACAGTAAGTAGGAAAAAGGTCAATGGCAAGTCCCTTCGGTGGCAGGAGATAGTGTTACTCTGAAGCACTGTGACAAACTTAAAACTTTGAAGGGTAGGCATTGAATAAAAATGGTTTTAAACTTAAAAAAAAAAGCTGAAAGAATACTTGTGTTTAGTTCTTTGAAAACAACAGACAAATGGTTCTGTATGAGTTTGGAAATTCAATAAACGTGGGGAGTTCTGTCAAACTTGGAGCCCATCATCTGAAAACAGAGCATGAATTTTGTATTTTATGTTTTTCTGGCTGAAGTGAGCCAAAGCTGTGAATGAAGAAGGAGGAAGATTGCAAAAATTTAGTTCACTCATTGAGTTATAAAACAGCATTTCTACACTAAAGAACTGATGTCTTCTTTTCCTACTCTCATACTGTCAGCATCTTGTGTATTATTCCTACTGTGATGGTGCCCTTGAAGTTATCAAACTGAATTTTTACACTGATTTTTGTTTTTATAGACCTATCTATATAGATCTATCTTTAAAAATACTTTTGCAGTGTGATGAATATCTTTTTTGAAAAAAAAAAAAAAAGAACTCTGACTACTTAATGAAAATACAAATGTAATAGCTCATTAAAAAACAAAAGTATGTACCGTTATGTTGCATATTTGGAGTAACCAGATAATCACTAGTGCTGAGCTGGCCATCCTGGTAGGCCATGTCGAATTGTTTGATATGCTGGCTTTAAAATAGATGATAACTTCTAAGGAATATTTTTAACTACTACGTCTGATTGATGGAAGGTTTTGTAATGTCTTGAACCTGTTTTCACTTGCAAAATGATCGCTCAGTTGAGATTAATATAAACACTTAACCATCTCTTTCAACATCATGTTTAAAGTAAAGCACCAGAAGACTCTGCAACCCCCCGTGATTGACCTCTCTTGGTGCCCTCTAACATGGCATTTTTTTTGCAGATGACCTTGAATGGGAATTCTTGCTCTTAAGTGTTTGTCTGTGAGTCTGAAAGCAGGACCTCTGCACAGCTAGTTTTTGCATCCTGGAAAACAGAGCAACAGGACCTTGAGATTACTGCTCCTATCAGAGGGGAACATTAAAGTGTGACATGGCTTCCTGGAAACCTGCCAGCTGCATGGCGTGGGAGATGTACAGGCCCTACAAGATGACACACCAATCTCCTGAAATTTATTGTCAAGGATCAGTGCTTTTCTTCCCTGCTGCGTAGCAGAGCAGAGAAGGCAAGAGGGACAGTGCTACACGTTCAGGAGTGCTAAGCTCTTGAGCTGGGATTGATTCATAAAGGGGTATTTAAGTTCACTTTGTGTCCCTGTCACTAAGGATATTGCATTTTTCCCTGTGAATGACACCTAGAAGCTCTAAAATTTGCTTGGAATTCTCATTATGTGGCTGCATCTTGACTGCATCTGTTTTTCTGCCTCCTTTCCTGTCCATAGGTGCACTTCAAGATGTTGGTTTGGGAAGACTCCCACAGCCTTTTGTGTGGGCACAGGAGCTGTACGTGTGCAGCGAAATACCTCAGCAGCCCTGTTTTCCATGCCTGGATTCAGTCCACAAGCAGGAACACGCAGGAAACCCAGCAACTTCCCTCTTGGAACTATGTGGTGCTTGGATATACGCTGCTGCCTGAGGATAGTCACCGCTGCAGCCCTATGTAATATTAAAACTAAAAATCACAGCTGTTCCTAGAGCCTATTCTGCACTATCTGCAACAATTTTTTTATGCATATCCAAATATTATCACCTGGAACTGTTCCCAATGTGATGCATAAGATTTTTTTAATGATTGTTATTTGACCATATGCTACCTATAATAATTTCAGTGACATCCAAGTTAGGCACTTATACTGAGCAATATGCACAAGGCCTCTGTTTCTCTGAGGTGATCCCAAGGGAGCCAGGTCTGGCAGCCCTGCATAGCAGGTGGCTGGAGCTGCACGTGTCCTTCTTGAATTTGGATGCTATTGTAGGTGCATGTGTCTGGATTGGGAAATCTTATAAGTGGTTTGAGCATGTTCCCAAGGACTCTGTACTTACACTGCTGCTCTGATAAAAATAGTACAGATAGGGCTAGAGAGAGATAGGGCAGTTGTTCCTGAGGGCTGATTTATTTCAGGCTTTCAGAAATTTGCAACCCTACCACCTCACATCCTTGCTTCAGGCAAATTATATATGAGAAAATGGACACTCCCAAAGGAAAGTTCAGGCTCCCTTTTCTTAAGTGGTAAGGACTGTCTGTGTAAATTTTACAGCTGCTAACCACAGCCGGTGTGTACAGGCTAGTGCTGATTTCAGCTTCATCCACACTGTTACTTACAGGGAAAAGGACAAGGGGCACAGTCAGGGTTACAGCCACCAGCACTGCGAGGCGAACGGTCAGGAGGAGGGTGTCAAAAGTGTACACTTTTGTGTATGTATGAAGTAACTCATCTTCAACTTCTCCTACAGAAGGGAAACAGACAGGGGTTAAATTACTCAAGTAGTATCTGCACAAGCGAAAGAGACATCTTTATACCGCAGTGAGAAAAGATCAGCTCTGGCCCAGCTGCTGTCATTAGATACGTGTTATGGGCTAAGCATGAAAGAGGCATTTTCCCAGCATGACTGGTGCAAGTCCAACATCCAGAGATGGCTTTGGTAATACAGCTCTGAAGAGGTGCTTTGTCTTCAAGGATCTCAAATGACTTTCTCGGAGTCATTAAATAGAAGTGAAAACTGAGGCAAAATAATTTCTCTGCTATTGAAATAAAAAATAACTTGCTGAACTGGGAATAGATCTCCTGACTTCCACACAAGGCTTCCAGCTTTCAGATATGGCCCCTTGCCACAGAAATAAAGGAGAGATTATGCTGTGTCATTCACTTCTGTGCTATAATAGAGGAACTAACAAAGGCAAAAGAAGTGGTGTTTGCATTAAACTGCACCAATATAGGGACTACTCTGTTTACTTACCAGTTAGGTCAGGTCATCCATATTTTTTTTACACTAGAATGATTTGCAGCATAGATGAAGCTGAATTAGTGCTGTCAGAGGTAGGGCAGGTAGTGTTTAACTGTCATGCAAAGTTGTTGAGTGTCAGAATATTTTTAGTACTGTCTTGGCCTTTTTCAAGAGACAAGTTTACAGCAGCTTGTTTGAGTTCACAAAATTAAGGGATAAACAGCTAGTCCCACTAGTAGATACTGCTGAGTCTCTGCAGCTGAGAAACTTGTATCCTGCCAGCTGGATGTGTCTCACAACTTACCTGAGAGGTTACATACTGTGTGTTTTTTTTTGAATAATGCATATACCTGTATTCATGACCACCAGAAGCAGAGGGACACCTGATCCTAAGTGAGAAAACTCCATCTTTCCTGCTTAAAAGTTAGGAGGGAACTTATGCAGAGAACTGGGCCTTGACCTACCATAGAAGGTAAGGTATCCAAAGAGAGCAGCCAGAAGATACATGACAAGCATGCCGGTGATGGAGATATTTGAGACATTCTGCATCCTCTTTCGGGAACGGCTGAAGTAGGAGAGAAAGAGAGTAACAGTCCTATTATAAAGTCTCTATTTGTACATGATGTACTCTGAAAGAACTGCCATCATCTGAATTTGTAGCAGCTATGTTACTTATACAGGGCTCCCTAGTTCAAGCTTCATAGCTCTGAGCAGAACAGCATAGATTTATTAAAATGCACTGAAACTTTATTTCTACTGTTTACTTAGTAAAACGTAAACACACCATGTTATTTTGTATGTCATTATTTAAATACCAGCAGTCTCAAACTGTGGTTTTTTTTTTTTAAATTAAAAAATATCTAAAACTACAGGGCCTGGTGATAATAATGAGACAAGAACTTTCAGTTGGCTCTATGTGAATGCCCTCATATAAATATAGAGCTGTTCTGCAGGTTCTAGAACTTCTTTCAGGTCAAATCCCCTCTATAGGGATTCTTTGGTTAAAAATGTGACTTAAGAAAATCTTCAGCTTATGTGGGCTGGAAGTAGGCTTCCAAGTCGTCTTTGATTCCCTCTGAGGTTGAACAAGCTAACGTAGTAGGCAATGGGGCTTGGCTTTCTTGAGTTTTGCAGCACAACCTAGTGTAATTAATTAATCAATTAATGTTGAGCAGGTGCGTATTTAATTCCCAAAAGACAGCTCTATGACAGCTTAAGCATTATTTTATTTTTGATATTGATAAAGCAAAATGGGCTGGGTTTAGAGCACATATAAGACACCCAAACCGATGGCATCCCAGGAAACTAAGAGTAAGCAATAGCTGATCTGGATCCAGAACTCATTAAGATATTTTTAGAAAGCAGAATTCTCTGTTTCAGTGTTGTGCAATCAAATTCCTCAATGTTTTTCACATCATTCAAAGGATTATCCAGATTACTCCTTTCCTAAGTATCACCCCATGTGGATCACTGAACAGTGATTCTCTGTCACCAGTATATGACTATTAGGTCAAAGGAAAGCCAGTATCTACTTATTCTGGAATGCAATAAATCATTGATGGGTGTGTGTCTGCATATCAGCCGTCAAGGCAAAATGCCTAGAGAGTGGTCCCTAGCTATGGTTAACGGGAAGTACAGAACAAAACTTAAGAACCTTACTCTTTCAGTTCACTGTATATTGGTAGCACCTCGGGGTGGCATACGAACGCAAATGCCAGGATGGGTATTGCATACGCAGTCTGTAAAATAAAGCTTCCATTAGTAAGAATGGTCCCTATTGTATCTTGGACTTTTGGCAGGCAACGGTTTAGTGATGCTATAAACGGCTAAAGTTAATTCAACAGAATCTCCCTTACCCGTGAATTGAACACAAAGTATTTGGGCTGACACATGTCATTGCTGTCGCTGTGTGCTTCAAATTCCACGCCACTTTTGGGGAAGGTATCTCTTGCCTCCTCAAGGCCTGGCATGTGCCCAACTGTGTTGTCCATCATGAAATTCACCCCAGAATTGAGAGACTCGTTGGGTAGCATGACAAGGTGCATTGGCACAGTGTTGTTGATGGCAGTCCAGTTCCCAGCCCCATGTTCCATGACAGGGAGGGGACAGGAGATTTGGAATTTCTTGTAGATTACCTACAATAAGAATAGACAATGTGATCTCAAGAGTACAGCCATAGGAGATCACGGTGACATCTGCTTCTGATAGTAGTAACATGAGATTTTTTTATCAGCATGGCCAAATAAAATTACAGTTCCTGATCCATGAATTCAGCCACGCTCCACAATGCCTTGTTGCTAATTTTACTTTTTTTCTTTTTCAAGGAAACGAGGCTTTATATCATGAAGCTGTGTGCATCTGTATCTGAGAGATCCTCCTTAATAACTTTTGAGCCCATTGGGTAATTTCAACCAAGTCTGGCAGACTTAGAAATATTCTATTCCTTCAACATATTCAGGTCCCTCATGCTCTCTGAAAACAGATGATTTGGTAGAAGGAAACCCTATGAAAGCCTGCACGGACAGGCAGGGTAGGATTATCACCTTTGATAAGCCAAAAGAAATATAAGCAGACACATTGAAGAGGGAGGGAAAAGAAAAGGAGCAAGAAATCAAGTGGTGTTACTTCTGCTACTCCTGGAAGTATTTGTTATATGTTTTATCCTTTCAAGGGCTGTTTTTAGCCTTTTTTTTTAAATATGATTTTGTTCTGCACTAGGGTAATTGATTTGATTCACCTGCATGTGCTCTCCTAACATCTACATCAAATTGTCAAAGCAAGGAGTTTAGTAGTGGTGACCAGTATGCAGACTCTGTATTTGCATAGAGATGTATCCTGAGCAATCACTTACCACACTGACAAAGAAAACCATACAGCTCAGTGAAAAACCGCTTGTATAACCAAGATAACCTGCAAAGAAGAGAGAGAGAGAGAAAAAAAGAGTAACAGTTTGGCCACATATAATTTCACAAATCTAGCTGAAATAAGAAATGAGGTTAAAAAGAGCATTAACCTTACCTAAGCTCTTTAGAAGAGAGAGGGGAAGAATTACTCCAACTGTTACAAATATGACGAGGTAGTTCCCATTTAAGTACCATTCTCTGAAGAGAGAAAATTAAAAAAACAAAAACCATAATAACTCCTATTAACCTTTAAGTGAAAAACTTTGAGGTTGGGCAAAGATACCTACCCAGAATTCTCCTCAAGTTTCATAAATGCTCTGATCACTTCAGGGAGTTCATATTTAATAATAAAGAGGTAGCTTGACATTGCTGTAAAAAAGTAAACAAATGACTTTTTAAAAATAAAGTTCAAAAAAATTGTTATAGAACAATTGCTGTAAAAAATAAACAAATGACTTTTTAAAAATAAAGTTCAAAAAAACAATTGTTATAGAAAATAATAATACTTTATGAAAAGCACAGTAGTTTGAAATTCAGTATAAATAGAGAATAGAGAAATTGTTTAAATGGAAGGGTGAGTAAAGAGATGGTATGTTCTTTTTTTTTTTCTGCCTTTAAAGTGTACTGAATGACATCCAGCATTCAGCCTTTTATTCATCCCTGTATTCATCCAGCATTCTATTCAGAATACAATATAGTTATTATTGAATTAATAAAAAAATCAAATCACTGTTGTGGTGGAATTTACATTCCTAATGTAAATTTACATTTTTCCATTTGCTTTGCTATTCTAAATGTTGTTTTTTTTTTCCAGTGGGCACTGTGTGTCCACTTTTTACTAACATTGCCAACATTGCTTGTCACTGTCTCTAAATCTCTCATCCCTCTTGTTCCTTCTATTTCCAACTTCTTTTTTTTTTAATATATATATACCTTATGGATCTAGAAACATGGATCTAGAAGATTAATCATGATTCCTGATGGAAGAGTGGATCTTTATATATCTTATTTAAAACTACTGACACCTATTTACTTTAACCACAGAGAGGTCCCTGGAAATCTATGGATCTGTATTAAACAACAGGCTGAACTAGATGATAATCTATTCCTCTGTACCAGAGAACCATAATTCCTCCTCAGTTCAACCACATCTGATATCCAAGTTTGTGAAAAACAAGTACTGAAGACTTTTTTTTTTTGCAGACAAGTCATAACCACGTGCTTTTGTGCTTCCTCTTTTTAGGTGAGATTCATCTTTCCTAACCAAATCCAGAGATTAGTCTCCTTGGATAGAGACATCCAAGACGATAGAGGCATCTTCAGAGTCTCTTTATGGGTTGTGGTGAGATTCCAGGCATCTAGCATTGATTGGACACCAAAGATAAATTCCTCCTGTCCTTGCTTACTCCAGTACTAGTGAAGGGCATAGGCTGTGGCTTGCTCATCTCTGATGCCATGTAGGCAGAAAGCGCTGGTATTAGGACATTAGAAGTTAGAAAAACTCTTTTTTTCCTGAGAACATTTCCCCCTTACCTCCAATATTCTGCATTGTAACAGAAATAAAAACACCACATTTTCCAGGCCATCCAAATGCCTTTTCACCCAGCTTTTCATATATTAATGAGCCTGAGAAAAACAAAGCAAAACAAAAGAAAAATAAATATGGACCACTACCCTGGATGCACTTGATGAATTGTATTTCAATGTAAAATATGTGCAAGTAGTAGGAACTTTTAGTTAGCCATAACCTAATCCTCATACCTCCTTCTTTTGATATCTTCAGTAAGAGGTGGACGGAGTAGAGCGACAATATTGCTACACTGAGCAGCAGAACTCTGCAAGGCAAAGCAGAAATCAGAATCCCAAACAGGACATCAAAGACACTCAGTTAATTTGCATGAACAGAATTTGTGCTTGCTTGTCCTTCTGAGGTTCAATGTGTAAATAGATCTCAGCAAGTTTAGTCTTTGGACCTGTGGTATAAAATGCAGAGATAAGTGTCAACTTTAGCTTACTGTTGGTTGCACTTGGACCTTATGCACCCCTAAAAAAAAGTCCCTTGGACCTTGCTTAAATACAGGTGAGTGCCAATTCCATGTTATCCAACAGAGTTACTCATCTTAACAAGCGGAATTAAACAGATCTCTATGCAAAAGTCAGGTGTTTTGTCTCCTGCTTCCTCCCTGACCTGTCATTGCAACCTCTTTCATTACACAGAGCCATATCCCCTGGTGCTGCCTCCCTCTGCCTTCTACCCCATATGAAAAAAAAAGAAAGAAAAAAAGAATTGAAACAATTTCACTGCCAACTCCTGCCCAGTCAGTACTTTTGAGAATCCGGTGATTTTATTGTGTAAATATACAATGGTGGAATTTAACCTGAAGTACACACTTTGCAAAGTACAGGAAAAATATTGCATAATCCTGAATTATATGACACTGGAAAACTTATTTCAGAGAATCTGCAGCACTGTTTTCCAACCTAATCTGCTTGAAGTTATTGGTACCTGATTCTGATTATTCTGATTATTCTGAATTCTGATTATTGCCCTGTTACTTCCGCATAAGATTTGCAATCGATGTCATTCCAGGTATCAGCCTCTGGTAAAAAATATATCTTAATATGATATTTTCAGGCCACAATACCATGGGCAGAATATTTTAATACTGTAAATATCTTGCCTTCAGCCCACACAAGTAATGGTGGATAAAATACCTAATCTATCTACCGATGTTCCTTACTCAGTGGCTGAACAGGTGATTCTGCCCCCTGTGCTTCCCTTTCACCAAAGAAGAGGTTGAGTAGAGATACGTGACGCTGACAACCAGCTTTTTAGGCAAACTACAGTCTAAGAGCAGTAGTGATATTGGTTTAGGGGCCATGTGGCAGCCACCATCACAAGTTTAATTTAAGGTTCTTTCTCCATGAGAGATGGACAGAGTTGTGGATTTCAATGTGAAGGGGGTTGTTCCTCATTCTGTGGTCAGAATGCACATAGCAGATATATAGGGTATGTGATACCGCCTCACATTGCAGCCACAGCTCATGGCTCAAGTCTCCCGGCTGAGACTGCAGTGTATCAAATGGCAGCCTGCTTGACAGAGGGCACCCATGTAGCTGCTATTCAGAGACATAGTCTCCATGCCCCGACGTGTGAGGTGCATCTTTGCAAACCAAAGACATCCCAGTTGCACCTGCTGAGTTCTGACAGGCAACAAAATAGGCCCTGGTGCATGCTCCATGCAATTCCAGACCTCTCCCATGGGAGAGGAGAAGATAAAAGGAACTCCTGGGGCCTCATGAGCTTTAGGAGCCCACTTTCACCCCATAGAAAATCTTCCAGCGTGGGTACATGGGTAACACGAGAACAGTAAATCGTCTACTGACAGCACAATCTGAATTAGCATTAATGTACAGCAGTTTCCATTTAATAGGTGGGACTTTTCTATCCCACAAACACTAATGTCTGTGTGTGTTCAATTTGTGAAAACAGAAGAACCCCCAGCAAGCGGATGCATGCCATCCACATAAAAACATCCCCACAGAGTCCTGTTCTTTTAAATAAAACTCCTTCTTCTACCAGCAGGGAGAATGTTCTCATGCACAAAATATGAAAGTAAGACAGAAAAGAAAATGAGCTGCAGGGTAGAGATGTCCTTTGTTTTTGCTATATATGAGTCCATAAGGTTGCATTAGCATTACTCAGGGCTAAGGCTTGCATTCTGCTTAGCACTGCCAACAGAACTAATGTAACCAGGCTTGCATCAGATTATTTCTTTTTTCTCAGCCATCCTTGTGAATGCATAGAGCCTTAAAAACAAAGATATGATAGAGTTTTGTGTATTTTTTTTGTTGTTTTGATTTTCTAGGGAACCCTGGTATACCATGGCTTTCCTTCCAGTGGAATATATGGCTATATTAATTATATATATATGGCTATGTTAATTGGCACATATTTATGGAGAAAATAGTGTTCTTAAACTACAGAATTGGGGTAAAAATCTTAGTTTTTTGGTTTCTAGTGCAGCAATTTTAGAACTAGGTTTCATTTTTGTATGTATGTGTAAATACTACTTCTAAACCATTCATTTGCAGGTGCTGAGAAGCGCTTATCTCAGAGAGTGGCAGCATTTGCATCTACAATTAATTTTCAGTTACAAACTCTCCTGGAAAAAAGGAGGTGTTTCTTAGCAACTGGAAGCTATGCGTAGAATTTCAAGTGCTGTTGCAGTTGTAGTTATACAACCTCCAAAAGTATGCAGTCATATAGGGGTTGCATTGCCACCTGATTTAAAGGTTTCTTAGATTTAAAACAATGACCCAGTGTCATACACTGTTCAAACCTAAAGAAGGGTTACAATTAAGGTTCCAATCAAGGTTTAAAGCCAGTTATTAAAGAGGAACAATTTATCTGTACATTCCCTCTTGTCTGACTCATGTGAGGCTAGCTGTAGATTAAAAAACTGCACATGGCTATCTGCTACTGTCAATCAAAACCCATCCTGTATAGATGCTGTATATCAGTTACATACCATGGTTGTCTGTGGTAGTACATGGAGCACAAATAGACCTGACAGAGTGAGTATCATTAGATCTGAATAAATCTGTGACTGCCTTTCTAGTCAAAACATACTACCATTTTGGACTTGTGTTGAATATTTGTCTTTCGTTTCCTTATAGTAATTGCATAGTTAGGGTGGGGTAAATATATGCTTTATGGGTGATTTATTGCCCCATAATTCACACTATATAAGGGAATAACATATAGTTCTCATACTGAACAGCAAAATTTCTCCTGTTATTTTAGGACCAGTATACTTGTACTTGCTCTTTGGGTTTTGACTAGACAATATCAAATCACATCTGTGTTCCTGATACAAAACAGGTCTAAAATTAAAAAAAAAAATGTCATTGTCAGCACAGGATAATTTCTTGCGGTGCAGCTAAAATGTTTTCCTTACAGGTGATCTTAAAACACTTTTCAAATAGCAGAACACGGATTCTGAAGCTAACTTACCTCTCTAACAACAAGAGCCAAGAGCTCAGTGCTTCCGCCCTGCTCACATTTTGTCTGTGTACTTACACAAAAAGGATAATTCCAGTGTTGGCCATGGCATACGACAGCCCCAGGATACCGCTGCCCATGATGGCGTTGCTCAGGTTAAAGGATGACATCCCAAAGGAAGCCGTTCCCCTGTGCTGTCGGGAGCAGTAACAGCAAATTGTGGTTAACCTGCGCTTTGCTGAGCAAAACAGATTTATTATCTTACTGCTTATCATGGTTCCTGAGCCCACAGTCACCTAAGAAGTCCATTTTGCCTCCAAAGCCTCCTGTGTGGCATGTGTATGTGGTATTTCCCTCCAGCTCTCCATGCGAGGGAGAGATCTGTGAACAGGACAGCCACATCCCCAATGGCCAGGAGAGATGACCCAACCAGACCTGACTGTGTTAGCCAGCAGCAATGGAGAGAAATGCCTTTATCTAACAGGTTTCCCAGATTTGGGGGTAAACAAGCTCAATAAATTCAGATGATTTTTACAATGAATACAGCTGATCACTGAATTTTATCCTAGTAGGATGTGCTTCTTCCTCTGCAGAGCTAAACATGCATGTTAGGGTGGTGAGAGAGAAGAAAGCACTGTGGCTGGGGGCCCTGCTGCACGCACAGAAGTAGAGTGGGAGATGATTAAAATCAAGGGAGGGGGCACTCTGACATCAGGTGGGAAGGGAAGAGAAAGGGAAAAATGCAGCTGTTAATTTTAGTTGCAGTTGCAAAGAGAATATTTCCCTTTTATTGAATGCTTTTATTTGAACATCTCTAATAAATCCTGTAACATATTCAACAAAATAACATCTTTGTCATCAAATTCAGTGTAACTTTGAATGAAGTTAAACCTGAGCAGATAGATACACACACGTACACATACATGCACACATGCAGTCTACCTATCTGCACATGATGCTGCCTAGAGAGTTTGAGGAGTGCTAGGACTGTATGGCTCAGCGTTTTAAAGCCAAATGTAAGTACATGTTTAAAGCAATGTAGCTGGATGCAAATTCAGGAAACAAACAATACAAGCACACACGCAATAAGGCCTAAAGCTACTTTGAAATGGGTGTCTAAAGCATATTTCTTTTGTTCCAAGTTTAAAGGAGTACTTTTTTTTTTTTATTCAGAAATTCTGAATGGCTTGTAAGCTTGAATCCAAGACTTAAGACTCCAGCCTGAATTCTTTCTCTTCTTGTGACAGTAGCAACAAAGCCTGCTTGTGAAAGAAAAGCCCACTCGTACTTGCCAGACAGCACTAACTGCTAGGAAATATACTTATTCTTCCAAAGCCAAGATTACACTGACCAAACTCTAGAGCAACTTTTTAATGATTTTTTTTGGTAAAAAGATCTAGGTCAATAAGTCTTATTTTGTGATAATTCTTAAAAATGAATAAAACTTACATATTCCTCACTATATTCTTCCAATTTCTTTTTACCCAGATATCCATTTGTAAGGAACTTCTGACTTTCTGCATCATCACTAGCAAATGGACTGAACACAAAGAAAAATGAGAAAACATTAGATCAAACTTATGATACACATTATGTTCAACCAGAGTCCTTTGACACTAGTAGAAACTGCTTTGGTAGGAGGATGAGTATTCAAAAGTCCTTCATCAAAATAAACCCTCTCTTTTCTACTTCAAGAGTCTCATGCCCAATTGCACGCATAATGGATCTTTGCATTGCCTTAAAAACTCTTTTAAAATTAGTAACATCCAAGTAATATCTGATTGTGGAAGTTGGAGACCAGTTCTGACTTGCAGCTGAGCTCGTACCTGAATCCAGGTAACCCAGAGCCTCGCAACTGCCCCACACTGGGGTCTCGGCAGGCTCAGGACAGGAGGCCGATGGATGGTCTGGAGACCTTTCTCTCAGGCCATCCAAGCACTGGAGCTGTGGGGGCTCCATGGGCCGTCTCCCTGGGAACATTTACTGCTGGCCTCCGTACCCTGCCCCAGAAAGCTCCTGTGAGGCAGGGGCACAGCATGTGCATGCTCGTGTTACACTGCCCTGTTGACATATTATTTCCACGTATACTCTGTGCCTGGAAATGTCCAAGTGGGTGCGCAAAGCTGGGAGCCCTCAAAGGTCACTCCAGGCAATGAAAGGCAACACGAACCTGGGATGTCCCTGCTATGTGACACACTATTCATCAGGGCACAGGGCAGGCAGAGTTGTGTGCTGTAGGAAAGGAGTAGCTAAGCTATCAGACTACTTTCATGTGATTGCCTATGAAGCATTTTGAGTCCAAGATGCCAACAGTGATGCTGTTTTCTCTGATTATTGTTTTTCAGCCCTAACAGAGCAGCCTTCCCAATGAAACCCTTACCTCCTAATGGCAGCCTTTTCCGACTCAGCCATCTCCGTGTAGCTGTCTTCGAGGCTTTCCCCGCTGTTGCTCTGGTCATCAAGTTCGATGTTGACTTTTTGCAGCTCCATGCGATCCATTTGAGCGGTCAGCGCTTTCCAGTGCACACACTAGCTTCTTCAGGGTAAACAGCACTGAGCCTGCTGCTTGCGAGTTCGCTTTACCATGTGGCGGCTGCCAGAACACTCTGTTCTGCAAACAAAACACAAAAGAACTCATTAGAATTTCCCCCAAATTAGATAAATGTGTGTGAATCGTTTGGTTTGTGTTTGTTCTTTGTAATAGCATTAAGAGAGGAAACTGTGTTGGACTGGGGAAATGCTGCATGAGAATAATGTGCCTTTATATACCAGCCCTTGCCCGCTCTGTCTTCCTCAAAATGGCAGAAGAATGCGGTGACTACACACACAGCGCATGGCCAGTATGTGGGGAAATAACCAAACCAGAAGAAAATATTTTTTTGATTTGCTCTTTTTGAAGCACAAGGGAATGTTAATGCAGAAAAGCTCACCACACTAGAAATAAAGGGAGTATATATAGATACTCTTAAAGGAAATGCTCAGTGTTTTGAATCATTAGTCATGAGATCCATATTGTTACCAGTTTAAATGTTTTTGGTAATTTGTCCCTTTTGTTAGGATCTCACCAAGGAGAAGAGCATCTCTGCATTGTCACTTCTTTAATAATTAAGAGCTGTCATTCTGTTACAGCAGTATATTGGTGCTTAATGCTCATCTTTCTCTGCAACCAGATCTGCCTCACACAAATGTAGGTGTAAGACTTATTACCCTTGTTAACAAAATACTGTCATTTAAAAAATCAATATGGATAAATGTTCCTCCATCTATTTCTATATGGACCAAAGGAAACAGTACAGAGTGAGTTTAAAGAGAGGACTTTGCGTGCAGCATTTACAGCAGTCTCTTCTTACAAGCTCAACTGCAGGTACACATTTGCATTCATTTCCTCATTTCCCACTTCTGATAAGAAAACATTGTGCAAATAATTTTGCAGCTTTAGAGTACTTTTCCCTTTTGAAAGGTGCTCCTTGAGAAATCTTAGCATTGCGCTTCCACAGATGAGGAGAAAAAGACACAGCAGTGAAAGGAGTGAGCACAAATCAGAAACACTTGAGGCCAGAACTGCTGACTCCCGACACTTCAGCCTTTACCTTTCAGTCAGACACATTGGCTGAATCTTTATTATTTTCATAAATATCATATGCAAAATGCAGACCACCATTGCATAATAACAATATCAGAAAACAGTGAAACAGATAACTTCTATGTCTGCTTTGCTGTAATGCTAAACATGCAATTATTTAATAGTCTTTTTCCACATTTTGCATTTATGGATATATCTGTCCTCTCAGTGAGAAGACTTGTATAATACTCTGCTGATGTATTCCTCTATTCCTAAGAGAATCTACAGACTTATTTATAGTGGCAAAATGTTAGAGCACATGTGCTTAAAATGTAAATGTAAACTTTAAATAGCAATCCTGGAAGCGAGAACTGACCACAGGTCAAAAACTTAAAGTCAGCTTCTTGCTTTACACTAAGAACATTTGCTAAATCGAACAACTGAAAAGGAAAAAAAGGTCAGAGTGTATTAGGCATTTTCCTACCAGAGAGAGCAGCTCTGTTTATTCCTTTCTGCTGCCACCCCGGGTCTGTGACTGAGACTGATGACTAACTCCAGTATTAGGTCAGAGCTACTAGCAGCCTTGCATTCCTGGGATCTGATGCTCCTGCCCACTCTGGATAGGAACAACTCCAGGAGACAAAACAATTAGAAAATCTGAATCCTCGCAACTGTGGCTTCATTCATAAGACTGGCTTTAAACACAGATGTTGTCCTGTCTGAGGAGCAGAATCGTACCCATTCCAAATGCTTATTTTTAATCTGCTATGTAAAAATTAGACAAATAAATCTGACTGCATTTAGCCCTATTCTGATAAAGTTTAAAATCTCCACTATACACATGACCTAATGCTTGCAGGAGAAATATCTTTTCCAGATGTGGCATTCCAAAAAATACAGATCCTCAAAGAGTTGAGGAACAGAGAAAAAGTCAGCAAACAAGTTGCCAGGAGTTAAGTTACATAGCAATTACACCAAGAAAAAAAATCTGGAGAGTACAGCAAACACTGTTTGAAAAGGAGAGCAAAAATTGTCCAGAATCATACATCACAGTGTAAGGATCATTTTGGACATTGTCCTATCAAACATTTACACAAGTGAGCCATGTGACTTATGGGAGTCATCCAAAGAGGCTATAGAGTTGCTACATGAACAGTGCTTTGCTTTTTTTTTCAATTTATGAATTCACAGAAATTTTCAGGTGAAAGTGCACACCTGTGGTTGACTAAATCAAAACTCCTGAGAAAAGAGCAGCAGGCGCTTTATAGGGAGCAGATGATAGAGCTCAAAGAGTCTGCAGACCTTGAGATGAAAACATAAAATGGCATAAATGTGGGCAGGATCAGACTCACGAGACACTCAGAGCTGGAGTTAGGTTCAAATATTGTAAAGACTGTTAACTTGAACATTATTTATAACCATCACTTGACCTTCAGCAGAACTTAGCTAGTGGAAATAACTTCCTTCATGTTCTTAGTATTGTAAATACTAACAAGTGCCTGGGAAGACATTGAGATAGAGGTGTATTGGTAGCACGTGCTGTCCAAAAGTACTTGAAGGGGCAAAGCCGAGTACAAGGTCACAGTTTACATCCCTGCACACCAACTGCTTGAGCAACATAGAAGATCTACACTCATTTAACACTTCTATAGCTTCACTTCTCATGTACTTACTCACATACTACACTACAAAAATGTGGAAAAAGTCTAGAAAGAGTCCACAGCATCTCTGTTGCAATCTCAAAGCCCTTAGGATGAGGGTCCACATGAGCAACCACCAGTGGCATAGTCCTCTGCACCCTCTCACCACAGCTGTGTTAATTTTGAGGGGATGAGCAGGAAAAACATATAAAGCATACAATGAACACACATACGGTGCACATGCATTCAGTAAAGGGCATCACTATCCTTTCAAGTGATTGCTCAGCCCAAGGAGAACAAGGAAGAGTTCTACACTTCTTTGCATATCTTCGCTAATGATGAGACATCATTTATAAACACCGGATGCACTAGCTGGTTATATTTAAAAGAAAATGCTGTGTCCAGTTGCATTTTGCACCTTGTCTGAGGTTGCAGCATGATGGCCACCAGAACAGTTCGCTCTAGAGATCTGTCTGGTGGCACCACCAGCTGCTCCAAGTCCCTATAGTGGCCTAAACTACACAGGGTTGGCAGTCCTGCTCCCTCACCATCCTGGGAGGATTTTACAGCAAAACACTGAAATACATTGACAGGGATTTCATGCTTTCCAGTTCAGAATTCTGGATTCAAGTGTCCAAATCCTATCTGGGCATCTAAACACACTGACTGATGTCCTTTCCCCATAAAAGACTTTTGAAAGTCTGAACACAAAGGAGAAGCTGTCCGTTTCTTTTCCCTTTGTTTTAGTTAACATCAAGACTATTTTTCCATTATGTTTAAAGTCAAGAAAAATCTGTTAGATTTATAGGTATTTCTTGATCTTGGCTTCAACGAGGTGATACTTTTGCTGCCTCTTGTGGTATTTGGCTGAACAGAGATTTTTTTTTTTTAATATGGTATTAAAAAGGAAATACTGGCTGCACAAAACATTCATCTTTTATCTGAGGAAAGTTATTTATGACCATAAAACTATTTTTCCCTTAAATTATAGGGGACAGTTCTGTATGAACATTTGTGCAGTAATGTTTTTTCAGAAATAACTCAGAAAACTTTTGGCATCTGATTTCACAATGTTACAGACTTCTTTCCAGCCTACAGTTAGGATATTAAAGAATGGACAACCCTCAGACAGGCAAGTAATCCCAGATCAGAGATATGACTATTTTTTTTTTATAAAAAACAATATTTTTAATATTTAAATCAGTTCATTCTTCATTTGTGTTACAGTGAGTTTGCAAGATTATAGTCTGCATAGGTATTTCAAAATGAAAAAAGTGTTATCACTGTGAAATAAACAATAAAAATGTAAAAGCTTCTTTCACAAATTCACTTACTAAACTCCTTTAAAAACTCTTCTAGCAGCTAAATCAAGAGTCTCAATAAAAATGCTCAGAAGTTAGCCAAGACCTCCCAAAGAAAGCAAGGATACTATTTCTTAACTGTTTGGTCACTTTTAAACATCTCCTGCTACTTCTGTAGTTGCTTAGATTTTGATTTTTTTTTTGTCACAAAATAGACTGAATATCATGCCTGAAGAAAAACAAACATACTCTCCAACCTAAATTGTCATGACAGTAAATCTTAGGGGCCACATAAATCACTTAGGCATTTATATTTACAGCTTAGTTACATTTTTGAAATGTGTATTTTTTTATTTTTCTATTTAAAAAATATGGAAAATATCTAAAATAAACTGATTAGACATTATAAAGAAAAGTTTTAGGCTTACCTCTGAGTCAAACAGGTTATCTTGCTTGCTTGCTTAGCAGGATGTATCTTTTTAAGAATTGCACCTGTAATGAAAAGTTTGCTCCTGTGCAACCTAGAGCTGTTGGGCAGTGATTTAAAGACAAATGGGAGTGTATCAGATGAACCAATCAACAGCTGCTACACCCCAACAACTCCCTTTGACAAACTTGCGTCAGCTTTTTTTAAAAAAAGGGGGAAAAAAAAGAAGAAAGGTAAATCAGTTTATTGGAGCACACTGAGGGCAAACATCTCAGTTACCAGCGCTATTTGCTCTCTGAGCTGAACACTATTACAAAATTCATATCTGCAGAATGCTTCCTAGGCTTGATCATGCTTTCATTTCATAATTTTTTTGAAAGATATGTAAGTGTGCATTAAACTTTCGTTATCATAGTAGTAATAAGCCTTAAAAATAATCCTGGGATAAATAGCTAAGTGGTCTCACAATTTTCTCTCTCTGCTCCTAATATACATCTTGAAGTTGCAGGGAGGTCTGCCCAGCCAGGCTGGATGAGAGGCAGGTACTTTCAAACATGGCAATTGACCTATACCTTAGTTTCCAGGTTGAAATATTTACCATAACTACTATTGCAGAGGGCTGGCCTCTATGTCAAGTGACGAATGCTATTGCTTTAACCTTAATGGGGATGTGTGGTGGAGAACTTCACTACCTTTCATGTGCAGGATGTATTTGAGAATTTATATCCTTTTGACCAAATACCTAATGGCCATAACTAAAAAATAAACCCTGCAGTCCCCTCTCCCATGTAGGTTTTGTGATGAAAGCACCCAGGCTGGCACGGCTGAGACAGCAGAAAGGCAAGTATATGGCTCTTAATCCCCATCGTTTCCCACAGAGTGCTTCAAGGGCTATTTTAATGGAGCTGAAGGACAACACGTGGGACCCTGGCCCTGCTGTAGGGCAGTGCTGGGCACGTCCCAGTGCAGAGTTTCCTGTGCAGGAGGGTTTGGCTCAGTGCCATTGCGGTCGGGGCTGCCCCCACACTCATGCAACGTGGTGGCCATGGCCTAGATGCCCTGCCCAGGGTGTCACCTGACACCTTGCTGTGTCTGGCTTGTTGTGGCTGCTGCATTGTGCTCTTCTACCTCTGGATTTCTTCCTCCCTGCCATAATCTTAGACTCACATGAATAGTTTCAAGAAAATAAGGTCCGTCTCCTTCAGCTGCACGTACTACTGCTATTGACTACAAAGGCTGTCATGAAAATCAAAACTAAACCCAACCGTACAAGTAGTGGAGCCTTATCAAGAGGCACAAAGTTTGGAGAAAGTGGTCCCATGTCACATTACACATATTAAGATAGTTGGAAAAACAGATAAACTTCTAGGCTTAGACTTGTTGAAAGAAGTTTGAGCCTGAAAACTCCATATTTTCCATTACATCAGCTGACCAAATGAGGGATACGTTCTCTTCCTATGAAGCATACAACACAGAGTATGTTTTTAATGAATTAGTGTAGTTCTTAATCACTTGAAAGAATCATGTTTTGGCACCAAAAATATTCTCCAAGATTGCTACAAGTGTGATGACTGCAATTGCCGAAGGGGCTGGGGGAAGGAAGCCCGACGCTGCTTTGCAGTTTGTTTGTTTTGTACACTTGACAGAACTGTGGTATAGGCAGTTTCCTCATTGCCCCGTTGTTCATGTGCATGTCTCATGTAACAACAGGGGAGAGAAAAACATTTCTTTAAACAAATGAAAATATGATTGTAAACCATAAAACAAGCAGCAGGGGGTTTCAGAACAGATGTACTAACAAACCAGCAACAGCTGTAAAAATTACTTCTCATATATCTTTTGAACTTGATTAAAAAATAATAAAGACTGGTACTTACTTCCTTTTCAAATACCACAGACACAAATACATGTATTTGATACCCAGAGAGTCTAAGTAACATGCCACAGTTTCCTCTGTAGCCGCATCATAGCACCTGGATTGATCCAAGTCCATGCGTGTAGGGATGGGTGGAGTTGTCAGGACACTGACGTACCTGAGACTGCCTCTACCCGCCCAGCAGCTGCCCTTGTCTTAGGACTGAACACCCAGAAGATGCCAGTCAGTATTCAGTGAGCTGCCAGGTGGGCCTGGCATAAACCATCCACATGCCTATAAGTAATCTGATCTGCAGAAGAAGAACCATCTGCAAAAATATGGAGTGACTTGGCTCTGCCAGTTCTTTTTGTCTATCCCTAACTAGAAAATCATTGCTTCATTTTCAGCAGAAAAAAACTCTCTTCACAGAACAACTGTCACTACCTGTTCTTGCTTGAAGGGAGACAAAGGGTCTTGGATTAAAATCCCTTTCTAACTTGTCTTCAAGACAGAAATTTTGCTTCAGTACTGTATTTTGTTTCAGTACTTCTAAAGCAAACTTTGCCTTTGCTAAGATTGCTCAAGATCACGCATGAGTTTGAAGAAGCAAATGTATTTTCTCGCTTGTTAGCAAAGAAAAGAACCAAGTTCTTGGTTATAATGTTGGGAACACAGTGAGGAAAACGTGACTTTGTGTTACAAGTGCTGTCCATCCCTGGCTCTTACTGGCTCTGATTTGTGCAGGACGTGTCTGCGCTGTAGGAACTCTGCAGTCGCAGTAGCTGCCTTTACCCTCAGGGAAAGGCCAAGTGCACTACTTTATAGCAAAGGCCATAAAAGCTGATAATCACATCTCCACAGTTCCCTTATGTCCCTGCCAGTTTGTGAGGCTGACTATACTGCAAACTCGGACAGTCATCTCTCTGTGTGCCGCATATGGACCATCCTGCAGCTTACCAGCAAGTGCCTTCCTCCATCCAGACCTGTGTTTATTCCTTTTCTGTGGAAGCTCTGTGAACTGCTGATAGGAAAAGCACCGTAAAACTGGGAAATCATATACTAAACTTCCTTCTTCTAGTGCCTTTGGACTAGCCAGCACATTATAGAGACAACATATGATGCAGTAATACATGTCACTGCTTACAGGAAAAAAAACGCAGACACAGGATATCTAAGGACTGAGGGCACATTATTTTGCATGGAATAGACCTTCCCTCAACAATACTCTAGACCTAGAAGGGTGTTTGGACAGTAGAAGTTTTCAGCTAGACAAAGAGTTAGTGGTGATGGCAGTGCCACTTGGTAGGGCTCAGTGGCAGTGATGCAGGCAAACCCTCCCACATTCCCAACTTCCAGCAACTCCCATTTTCTGAGCACTGTCATACGCTTTAAGGCACTTGCAGGAAAATCTATCAGTCATTGCTTAAAGCACTTGCCTGTGCAAAGAACCATCAAAAGCTTGTTTGTCTGTGTGAACAGGGAATGCTGGCTCCAAGCTCAGACCTTCAGCTCCCCCAAATGTGAAAAATGTCTAAAAATAATGACAGAGTTTCTAGAATTTTGGCAAAGGCAAAGCTGGTCATGTCTGCACAGTTATCCATGGAAGTTGCCTACTTACTTTTTGCCTGGAGCCTTGACTGGCAAAAAGATGATGGATGGATGAATACAGGTTGATTCTGAAAGTGCAAGAGATGCTTTTATCAAAATGCAAAGCGCATTTTTACAGTGTTTTGACCTTGGGGCATTAGAATGTGAGGTTATATAAAATGTTTGATTAACACTTTCCTGTTTTCTACAAACAGGAAACCCTACTCTCTTCTATAAGCTCAAAATAATATGACGACTATTTTGGAGTAACTGCTGCTCCCTGACTCCTGTTAGCTTCCTCTTACTGCAATATCCTTATATCTGTGCTTGTTTCGATTACACATCTGTGTACAATAAGTCCAAATCCACATTTTAAAAGGGTTCTAGCTATGCTTTATCCTTAGTAATATAAAGAAATAAACAATTACTCTTTAATCCACAGTTTCATCAAGTTTAAGATCGAGAGTAATGTCAGACCCTCTGAATTCTCACTCAGATCATGCAAATCCAAGGAATTGCATGACTTCAGCTAGACTAAGATGTTTGGAGACCTGAGAGGAAGCTCTAGATACTTGAAGGACAGTTCAAAACATAACGGAGCCAGATATTTCTCAGTAGTGGCAGACAACACAGACAAGGGGCAGCAGCCACAAACCGGAGTGCGGGAGGTTCAGGGTGGATATTAGGAGAAATTCTTTTTTTTTTTTTTTCCGGAAGGGTAGCATAACTCTGAGGCACATTGCTTTGGGAGATCTCCATCCTCGCAGAATTTCAAGAGTGCACAAAGGAAAGTCATGTCTGAACTGATCCAGTGCTAGTGACAGTGCAGGTGATGGGTTTAAGAAATTTCCAGAGGTGGTCTTATCCAACCAGAGTTTTGATGATTCTGGGAAACTACTTAATGCCAAAGACTGGAAAGCAAAGATATTAAAGATGCCCTCAGAACTACTCATGGCAGAAATCTGATTAGGTGAGACATGACAGACATTAGGCAAACAACAATCTCTGTGTCAGCAACAGGTTGAAAAAAAAAAAAAACTTAGTGAGGAATACAATACTCCATTGACCTCTTAAGCAGATTTACTGAAGCAAGAAGTTTTGACTTCAGAAATCATTTCATCTTCACACATACACTGTAAATACATAACCACCCACACAGAGTTGAAAGTGCTCTTTTAAAATGTTAATATTTACAAATTTTGCAAAACAAAACTGAGGGTAGTTGGTAAATATATTAAATTTTCTCTAGCAGTATAACTGCGGTATGTTTTGAAAAAATGCTGCAACATCCTGTTTTTCACTTCCAAAAGTATAATTTCATGCTACACCCAAGTTTATGCCAGTCTCTCTGACAATAATGAGCTTCAGAAGGCAAGTATGAAAAGCTGCATCTAGCAATTACCTACAATAAATGGAGGAAGGGCTGAAATAGACTAACAAAACTCAAGCAATTCATTTTAAGAACTAGGATTCATCATAAGCATAGGTTTGAGATGCATAGCTATAATTTTTGACATATTAATTGATTTGCTACCATGCTTTTTGACCATTCATGTACCACATTAAATGTGACTATAGATGGTATTGGATATTTTTTGAACCATTACCATATCTCCCTTTCATTACGATTTCTGACAATCCAGTCTGTAAGGTTTTATTGTTTCTCATTACTTTTAAGTTGAAAGTAAAGACAGAGAGTTTCAGATTCATCACGCATGAAAAAAGGCACTTCACTGCAATGATTAAACAAGGAAGGCATTTGCCTTGAGGTCACACTACCTTCCACACAGAAAGGTAGGAACACCTCAGACAACAGTTCAGGTAACCTAAGTTCAGCACTGTTCCCAGAAAATGCCTCTTTCTCTACTGCATGCAGAAGGGTCTATAGGCAGCAGCCAACCTTTTCATATTTCAGTTAAGAGCTTAAAAGTTGATGGGATGTGTGTAGATCATGGGAAGGCATGCATATTATTTATGTTATTTAAAAGAAAGACTAATCATGCAAAACATGTTTTGCCTTCTTCATACTTGAATGATGTCAGGAATGGACAAAAACATCTCAGTTTTTACCCCTAGTGCTTTTGTTTTTCCACACCCTCCCATTAAAGAGTTGACTTCAATGATGCCAATCTCCCCTCCATTATTTTGAGAACACTTTTGGGAACATTCTGCACATCCTGCACTGTTAGGACAATTATTCCTGGCTTTGAGCCTTGTCTGAGTGAGGGCAGGGGGCTACCTGGATATGCTTGCTGCAAGCCTGTGTCTGTTGTTTGTGTTCTGAAAGTGCCCATGAGTGCTGGGAAGAATATATTGTCAATGATCTACACAGAAAGAGATTGAGCAAACAGATGCAAGACAGAGAAATGATGAATTCACTCAGTAGTGGAAAGCTGGGTAATATGTAAATAACACCAAAGTTTTGTGAGCAGTATTTTTGAATGTAATAACTCACAAAGAAATATTGAGGTATTACACCAAGTTAGCCCCTCCCCTTTCTATGCTAGTATGCGTAAGATGTCTTAATATTCTCAATCTTTTGGAGCTATATATCACAATTTATTCAAGCTTTTTTACACTGTGCTGTTTGCTATATGTAGAAAACTCCCTTTTATGGTAACTTTAGGAGTGTTTGTATTTTCTCTTACCGCTTTCTGCCATACTGTGAGAGAGCCATTTGGGGCACATCTTCCTTCTGTTAGATACTGGTGGTTTGGGCAGTGAGTGATGTTGGGACTCACAGACTGTGGGAGCATCCAGAGCTGTGCATCAGGTGTGCCTTTAGGAGCTGTGCTTCGTTAAAGACTCCCACTTGGGTCCAGGTGAAAAGGAAGTGATCATCATTCGTCTTTTAATGGGGAACACACTTTTGACCATGTCTAATCAGTCAGACATGTCTGTATTTGTGTAGCAGTTTAGAGCCATCAAAAATCTCCAAAATAGCTGGTAACAAGCTAATCAACCACTCCTCATTTCATGGTGACAGTGCAAAGGGATGGAAGAGTTCTCAGAAAGCCATCTTGGTTGTTCTAGCGTGAATGCAGCTAGCAGGCTGAGGGAAGAGAATTATCTTTCTATCTGGCACTTCTGAGATGATATCTTAGTTTTGGGCCCCCAAATAAAAGAAAGACATTGATAAACTGAAGGGCCATAGTGGTCAACCAAGACAGCTTGGGGCTGGCTTACAAGAGATAAGAGGAGGGCCTGGGAGAGCTGTGCTTGTTCAGCCTGGAGAAGAGAAAGCAAAGAGGAGATAATATTGTTGCCTAACACCACCTAACAGAGGATATGGAGAAGACAGTGTCAGACCCTCCTTGGAGGTGCACAGAAATAAAATGAGAAGCACTGGACACACGAGGGAACATGAATAATTCAATTTGTTATTAGAAAAAGTTTTTCCACAACGAGTGCAGTCAAACTTTGAAAACAGCTACCAAGAAATGTTGCGAAATCACCAATATTAGAGTTATTGAGAATTCGACTGGACATGGCCCTGAGCAATCTGTTGCAGTTGGCCCTGCTTTGAACGTGAGTTGAACCAAATGGACTTTTGAGGCCCTTTTCAGCCTACATGACTCTGTCCTACTTACTACATTGCCTTGTCCAAAGTAGGATTAATAATATGTGGTTCTTCCTGACTGAGACCAGAAGCACAGGTGCAGCTCATGTGATGAACTAAGGAAAGGAGATGGATGAGGGGATAGGTTGCAACTTTTATTAGATCACTGACCCAGAGGAAAGTATGAGCAAGTCCTTGATAATGGGCATTTGTCTAATCTATCCATGAATGTGTTCATGTTAACTATGATTTGGCTCTGTGTGTTTCAGTTGTTGTTGTTGTAGCATGAGTCAATAATTTTGTATAAAACTTACTAACATTTATTTATAAAAATAATATGTTCATGTAAACTAGATACAATTAAAATCAGTCCGTGAAAACAATCAGAACTCCCTTCCTCAGCAGACTCTGCAGGAGAGCAATATTGTTATTTGTACTGCCTGGACAGTGTATAATACTTTGCAGCACTTAATAACATAACTTAGACCCTGAGAGAAAAGTCAGCTTTTCAGGAGAAATCAGGGTGAGGTACCACCCTTAAAAAGGTTTATATGTACAAGGAAGGAAAAAACATGCCTTCAGAGACCCATGGGTGTGACAGCTTACAAGGATTTCCCATTTATTAAAATGCATAAGCCAAGAGGTGAAACTGATACATTCCAGGACTTAATTCTCCAGTAGAGCAAGAGTCCATAATTCTCTTTTGTTGGGAAGATGGAGATGTATACACAGTAAACAAAGATTCTGCAGGATGATGGTCCCATAGGTAGTCCAGAACATGAAAGTGAATTCTTGGTTTTGTTGCAGACTTTTCTTTGATCTTGAACTGTCCTCTAAAGTCATATTTGCAAGGAGCTTAGGCGTCAGGATGACTGTTAAAGCTCATGTCAATGTGTTGGGCACTTGAATTTTCCCTGAGAAGGTCCCTGAGATACTCGGTGTCCTTGCACTGTCCTCCTCACTGCCACCACACAGGCAAGGCTGACCAGCTTAGGAAACCAGACTCCAAAAAATTTATATTTCTTTGCTCAATCCTGGTGTGTTATATATGTCCAGAACACACCAAATAGGAGCATTAGACTGTTGGAGTCTAACAAAACTTTGACTCTCTTCCATGCTGCAGAGGCCCATGGATTTGACTGGCTTTGATCATGGGAAATGTCAACATATCTACCCAAAATACACCTTGTATTTGCTCAGAATAAGATGTATAAATGTCCTTCATAGACCTAACTCACTCTCTTCTTCCCAGTCCTCTATCCGCAAAATACAGGAGGTAGTTGGTACATCCCTATTGCACTTGAACATATAGATAAGAACAGCAAAGGAACTCAGAGGTTCTCAGGAAAAACAGAGTGTCATTTATCAGCTGCTATTTAACAGAATGAATGATATTATAAAGCTACATAAAAAAGAGTGCCAAAGGGGTTAAACAGATCAGAATCATAGTCTATGTGAACCATTCCTGCTATTACTTTTTTGTTGAAATTTCATATCTGGAAAAGCTTTGTCTCTGGCAGCTCAACATATTTTCCTTGATAGTGGTCCTTAACCCCTGGTAGTGACTTTTTATAATGCTTTATTAACTTCTAAAAAAAAGAAAAAAGAATCACCAGATGACTTATAACAATGATTCATATTATTGTTATTGCTCATTATTATCATTTGTCATATGAGACAATGCCTGGCTGAGCACTTTTCCTCTTCAAAAAGAGAAATCTGGCTCAGCTCTGAAAGCTCAAAATTATGTTTATTATACTAGCAGAAACATGTTTATTACACTGTCATGTTTTTATATCCCTCCTGCTACCTTGTGAAAAGCATACTTTTGCTCTGAGCAAACTGTGAAAATTTTACAAGGTTTTGCTCTCTGTGATCAAACTATCGATCCATTGAGTTCAACAACCTTATGTGTTGATAGCCTGTGTCTGACCCAACAGATTGCCCTTTATCTCTCAGGACCGTACCTAATTCTGAGGGACACTCCATAGGAAGGATTCCTTCCCCACTACTAATACTGATTCATCAAGTTTCCTAAAATATTCTATTCTTTCCTAAAATATGAGATGGGAATGGTTATATGCTGCTCGTCTGCATGATTACTAGAATAGTAGGGTTGGATCAAAAGGAAAAGCAGCAAGGGACATGTAGTAAGTGAACATAATAATGATAAAGAAAACTAACAAGAATGCTGTTTGCATCCTGCAGCTGCAATATATTTATGGAAAATCTTGGCTCAGAGTCTTTCCAAGCTCTTTGGAGCCACACTGAGTTCAAAAATTTTGATGGCAATATTTCTGCAAAGTGACTTTCTGAACACAAATACTGATCAAAGAAAGTCACACTATAGAAGCTCAGTCACAAGTGATATTTCTTTATTGTGTACCTTAATTGAAAGACTAACAGATGCAAAACAACTCTCTTTTAGACCTGGAGACTGGACATGAGAATTTTCCCTCCTGAATTCTATCATTCGGTCTAACAATTTACATTACCTTCCCCTGCAAATCTAGCTTCATAAGGATTGTCTGTGCTTTGGTAACCCATGGGATGTTGTTAGAAACACACTAGAGATTCATTGTGGCATAAAATCCACCCAAGCAGTTTGCTTGGTTTGTAGTGATGCAAATATTTATTGACATGGTCACAGACCCAGCAAGATTACCCAGACATGGCCAGCACACTGTGGTCGCAGTTCATATAGGGTTAAAATTTTATACAAAACACTCTCCGCTTTCGAATTTATGTGGTGTTGCGTCAGAATTGGTGCCAATGAACACGATTCTGCAGTCACTCAAAACACTATTGGCAAAGGAAGGGAACTCGTGACGGATGAGCTTGGTTTCCCATTTCTTGCTGCACAGATGCCGGCTAAGTCTGAACCACAGAGGAGCGATCCTAACGCTATAGTTCTACAACTAGCTTAAGTCAACATAAGCAAATGCTGATGCTAAAAGAGGCAGTGCCAACTTCCCACTGACCCAATCGCTGTTTTCACTCTCCTTACTTCCCCAGTGACTGCAAATAGTCATACATACATATGTGAGGGGGGGAAAAAGGGCTCGCTTTAACCTAGAGCTTTGCCCTGATCCTGCTCACTATGTGGCTGCATGAACATCTGGCGGAAGGGAGAGTGGGAGAGGTGGCAGTGGCAGTAAGCAGGCACAGGTGAGGACGGGAAGGTAAGCCAGACTGCTTTTTCCAGTTTAAACCGATCGGAGAGCTATAGAGGAGTATGGAGCACTTGCATAGGGTTCCCTCAGGATGAGAGATCAGTGGAGGATGGGGTGCATGAAAGCAGAAGACTGACTTCTCTGATCCATTACATCTGGATTAGGCAGATGAAATGAAATCATTTTTTTTCTGAAATAGAGAAAATGCCTCCAGAATTATTTAACATAGTCTGAACACGGCTAAAGTACCCTTCACTTACAAAGTGCTTCACTTTGTATCTATGATGACATCTAAAATCAAGTGCTGATAATTTCAAACAAAATGTAACATAATCAAGTTGCTTTTATAAATGAAAAACTTTCTCTCATTTTTTTTTCTTTTTTAAGGGAAAGCCCTTACCTCATAAAAAGTTTCTATGTTTCAGAATACTATATTGAAAATAATATTTCTTAATAGTGACTCTTATAACAACATCACTTAAAACAATTAAATCAATTAGTTCAATAAAATTCTTCAACTGAACTGCAATATTTTGGCCCTGTGAGTGATTGAGTTTACTGCCTTTCCAATTAAGGCAGTAAGGTTGGTTCCTTTAGCAATTACATTCTGATTAGTCCGCAGCAAGGACACTTTCTGTTACTTATCCCCTACTGTTATCAAAAGACCTTTATTGCTTTTTTTTTTTTTTTTTTTTCCTTCATTTTCTCTAAATTAACAGAGTTTATTCCAATCCTTGCTTTCTAGAGCTGTTAAGAAAAAAAGAAGATTTTTATCATTGCTAAAACTTCAGGGACATAAGTAAATCTGCTCTGTATTATGAAGGAACCTACTAAGAGATTATCCTCATAATAAGCACTACTCTAGGGTTAATTTTAAAAATGATAGTTTTGAGTATTCACAAGCAAATATGAAAAAGTAGGGAAAAAAAGAAATGTTTATCATGAAACAGGCTCTTTTCATAGCCCAGATAATCATGTTTCTCTCAAGATGAACTAATTGTCAATCAAACTCTCAATTCAAACACAGCTGCTGAGAATCAGAGATGAACAAAGCCAGGCACTTCACTGCAGTTTGAGCACCTGACTTACTTAAAATCAGGGTATGGAATCTGGGAACCAGCTATAACTGCTATAAAATCAGTCAGGAAAAGAAGTACAGATTGGAAGATTTATTCTTTCTGTATTTGAAAACAAATATATTTACTGTGCTGCTTAAGATGGCTCTTAGTGAGAAAATTTGTTAGTAGATATATATATATATATTTGTTGTTATTTAAAAAGAAAATTATTTCTTGGCTTGTAATAGGCAGTTGGTATTTCTTTTTAGTAAATTATATTAGTAAAAGCCTTTTCCTGGCTTAGCAACTGGAATGAGCATGCCAGAGAAGACTGCAAATACACTGCAACGAACATCAGTCATCAGTCCTGCAAAGATGCTTCTTACTTTACTCTTTCTTATTGAAATGTAATGGGAAATTAGATATACAAGTACTGTTAGAATGGAATCATATTTACATGTGCTTCTATACATAAACATTAGTTTATGTACCTCTTTATACGTACTATATTAAAATATATTTATCATGTTATAAGTTTTGTAACTTATTCTTTTTGACTCGGTTAAGCACAATATGAATCCAAATCTGGATATGACCATCTCTCACAGGAAACAAACTTTTTTTTTTTTTTGCACTGCACATCATGCACTGCTATTATGTATACGGTGTTGGGTAATTTTGCATAAATATTGATTACTAATTTCGTAAAACTGAAAATCACAATTCCCAGATTATGTCCATGACCTTAAAAAAAGTCTAGAGAAAACAACCTCATTACGAGACATACCTTGCAATAGATGTTTGCTTAACTGGAAATCCGCAAGAGCAGCTGCCCAGTGCAACGGTACATATTTGCTTCTGAATCCTTTCTCAAAGGCACTATTTAAACATGTTGATGAAATGAACTGCATTTCTCTCCACCTCCATTTAAGCAAAGCAAAGAGACTCAGAAGACAAAATATGTTTTGTTTTTGCAAGTAGCATAATTGGTAAGTGAGAAATCTGCTTTCTATAGTACTATTTAAGTAGGAGTGTGGGAAGTATCCCCATTCTTCTGCGGATGCTGTGTCTCTGCGTACTGCTCAGTCATATTTCTATTTGAAAGTGAGTATACTTCTATTTCTAGAAGTGTTTGTGTATGGAGCTCTTACTTGTCCATATTTGGCTTGATATGATCTAGCTACTCTAGTTTCACCACTTTGGCAAGAGGAAATCAAGAGCTGCTGTACAGAGGATATCAGCATGATCCAAGATACAAGATTTGTTCAAAATTTTATTTTGATTTATCTTAGACTGCAAAACAGTGAGAAAGATGACAAGGATTTTTACAATGTGGGTAGCTGGACTAGCTATTGATTAATTTCACAGAACTTCTTCAGCAGCAACCAGTGAGAGCATTGATTTTTCAGTTGCCCCTGTCCTGGGCAAGGTTCAATGCTGTGACTTAGAGGTGAAAGTATCTGTCTCCTGAGCCAGTTATACTGGCCAGTTTTCACTTCCTTTCTGGGCTCTGCTGTAGCTTTTCTTCTGCCAATGTCTGTATGGGAATCCCTTCAACCTGTCAACACTAAACTTGAATTAGCAGGAGAAATTACTCCAGTTTTTCCTTCTCTCTTGGAGGTGGCTTGCCACTTTCTGCAGCAATTCAAGCTCCAAAAGAAGGAATTTGAAGTGTCAAATGGCTGAACATTACTGTAACATTGTTGAGATGGCGTCACTCCTCCTCTCCTCGTTTATTGGCGCAAGGATATATGTTATCATAGAATCATTGAATCCTTAAGGTTGGAAGGGACCTCTAGAGGACCTTCTAGTCCAACCCCACTGCACATGCAGGGTCACCTAGAGCACGTGGCACAGGGCTGCATCCAGGCGGGTTTGGAAGATCTCCAGAGAAGGAGACTCCACAACCTCTCTGGGCAGCCTATTCCAGTGCTCTGTCACCCTCACTGTCAAGA
>JAWLRI010000319.1:5289914-5323914 GCA_034781795.1 Crypturellus tataupa
TCCAAAAATTTAACATCATAATTAAATATAATTTTTAGACACACACTCCAAAAAAAAAAAAAAAAAAAAAAAAAAAAGAAAAAGCTTCTTAATTTTGGGGATCAGAGAGAAAGTTAGTTTCAGACAAGTGGAGCTTATTCCAGTGGTGTGTTTCTTTGTCATGGGAAAAAAAATGAACCCAAACTTCTGCATCTTCCCATAACCAGTCTCATCTAGCTTGCTTACAAAAGAGCAGTTATAATTCCAGAGATGTGCAATGAGCTCAGGTGATTTAACGAGACTCTCCCGAATAAAGAGCACAAGTGGAAAGGTGAAATTTCAAAGTTCTGATCAAGAGGTATTTTTTTAACTCATCACAGATATTGTATACATGGTGTCAAATGTTTCTACTGTATCACTCAGTAGAAGGATAAGGCAACATGTACTGAATTTTTTATTTCTAAGAATGTCTTGGACATACAGAAATACTGTGCTGTTTCTGAGCTTCATCAATAATTGTGTTAAAGTGATATTTGATGTATATAATTTGAAAACTGCCTAAAAACAACCATTGTAAAATCACAGTTCTGTGTAAATGGTGTTGGCTGACTGGGATATCCAGGGTACTTGCTGCATTTTTACACCAAAAACTGGTTTTAGCTCCTAGCGCTAGATTTAGCTTATCAAACAACATTCAGCAGTTGAGATTTTTCCTCCAAAATGCTCTTATCCATCTCCATCAGTCAAGGAAAAGCTGTTAGTTTTAACAGATCTGAGGCACCGAGGACAGGACCATGACCAGAGTATAACTTGCTAAACTGCTTTGACCTGTGTGCCCGGAAAGCCTTCCTGTGAGAAGGACAAAAACCCTCAAACTCTGCCTTGTGCAGCGGGTGCTCTAACTCACATCTGATGCTCCTATGCATCACTCTGCAACTGTATGTACCCTGCTAAAATAACATTACTTTGGAATGTTATAGGAAAGTTGGTTTTATTAATCCTCCAGTAAAAATGATCAGTGATCCTATTTTGATTTTGCTAGATACAAGTCTTACAAACCAAAATAGTTTATAATTCTGCAACACAAGTGAGGCTCTGGGGGAGAATACATTCCCTACCTTTTATAGACACGCTCACATCCTCTTAAAAAAAAAAGCAAAACAATATTAAAAACATTGGATTAGGAGGAGAAATAGAAAATAAGCGATTGTTTTAGATAAAAGAAATCTCATATGCAACCAGCAGGGCAGCTAGCAGGAGATTTGGACCCTGCTGATAAATTGTAAAAATAAGGGACACAGTGCAGACTTGTTTTCTTCCTTTGGGGGGCTAGCACTAAAAGGAAGACCTTTACAAAATCTAATGTATGTTTAGATGGTCCTACAGGCATCATCTCCTTTGTTCAAAAGCCGTGAGAAGGATTGAAAGATCTTAGGCAGAGTAGAAGTTTCCATAAGTAATGGGAAGATGCTGTTATTAAATATATGAAACTTAGAGCTGATAGTCAGAGGTGTCAGAGAACCATGGAAAGAGCATTGGGAAGGTGGGTAGCCAACGCACACTCATTCTAGGATATTTCTGACTGTCATTTGTCTGATCTGTCCTTAAAGATCTCCAAAGCTGGAGACTTGGCCACCTCTCTAGCAACTATTGCTTTTTTGTCTTTTCTTATTTGGAATCCTTTCCCTTTTACCTATGTATTATTTTCCTTTGTCACACATAAGTAGAATAATGTTATATGACTATTCTATTAAATACAGAATGTTGAGAAAATTTTTATGACCAAAGTGTTTTGCATTTCATGATGAAGTCTCTATTGACTAAAGGTCTTCCTTCAGTAAAAAGATAATTTTGCATCTGATCAAAACTTATGCCATGCTTGATCCAGATGCAAGATTTTTTTTCCAATGGCTGTTAAGATTTGGAATTTTCATTGTTGAAAAACCTTTGTGTTTTAGTATAACTCTAGTAAATGTTTCAAGACATGCAAGCCTTCATTTTTTAAAGGCAAAATCATTTGCTTCTATGCTAGTGGTATTAATATATGACTATTCTGCCCATGCCATGTACAGGATCTGGCAGTGTTTGGCTAAAATAGCTTGGCATAGGCAAGTGTGATCTGGCAAAGAGCAGACGCTTCTTTTGCTAATGAATCAGTTTGAGCAACACAGTTTGGACAGAAACAAACTGTAAAGTGCCAGATCAGCAGGAGCGCTTCCTCAAATACATCAAAGCTGTTCCTTTCTACATGGCACAGATGAGCTATTTCCAAGAATTTCTAGGCCTCTATTCTTGCTTTTCAAACTGTTTTTAAATGGGTACAAATCTACTCCTCCCAAATGCCCCAAAGCAAACAGAAAGGGATGTAAAATTAGAAACATCAAAAATCAAAATAATCAGTCGTGTAAAGTATCAACCAGGCTGGCTACAGCTTCCTCCTTACACCTTAACAGTATTTAAAATATATCTTATGAGGCTATTTTGGGAGAAAGAGGTATGCTAACATTCTGGTTTTCTCTATCTGGGCACTCACAATAACTTTTTTTTTTGTTTTCAATGATGAATTTTCTCTAAAATTAAACTACTAAAACACTCACTGGATTATTGACCTGGTACAAATTTCAGCTGCAGTTTTCTAACGGGAGAACAGCTTTTCCTATTTCAGTAGAATAGAAGAATCAGAAGTAATATCCTACCTAGCCAAGTTATAATAACTTGCATAATTTCCAAGGCCCTAAACTCATTCCATGGTGTATGTTACTGTGCCCATAAAGTGAAAAGAAGCTGGAAAACAGCAAATAAATATGCTGTTAATTATAAAAATGAAAGAGTAGTTGTGATCTTCTGATTGTCCTCTATGTCCCAAGGTATGGAAATGGCAGCGAATTACAAGTTGTGAGCCCATTTCCACACTTATGAAGCACTTGTGGAACTCGGTATAGATGGGAGTGAGTTGATGGATGAAGGGGATGGCGGGCAAAGAGAAAGAGCGTGATATAAAGGAAAGGAAAGGGACACAGACAAACTTCTGGATTGGCTCTTTGGCTGGGTGTTAAAAAATATTTGCAAAAAAAACCAAACATCTTCACAAGAAGACCATACACTCTTGCGTCCCTTTCCCTGCAGCACGAGCATCCCAAACAAATACAAGCAGAGGGCCAACCTGCCTGTAACCTGTACACCAGTCTATGGCCTCAGTTTCTTGGTGGTGTAGGAGGTGTTCACTAGCAATGTGCCAAGAAGGCCAAAGGGATCTTGGCTGCATCAGGAGGAGAGTTGCCAGCAGGTCAAGAAGGGGAATCCTGCCCCTCTACTCAGCTCTGGTGGAGTATTGGGTGCAGTACTGGGCTCCCCAGTAAAAGAGGGACATTGAGCTTCTAGGGAGGGTCCAGCGGAGAGCCACAAAGATGATTAGATTATGATGCTCCAAAGATGGTACATCTATCACATGAGGAAAGACTGAGCGAGCTGGGCCTGTTTATCTTGGAGAAGAGAAGATTGAGAGGAGATCTGATTGATACGTATAAATATCTGAGGGGAGAATGTAAAGAGGATGGGGCCAAACTCTTCTCGGTGGTGGCCAGTGCAGGACAAGGGGTAATGAGTACAAATTGGAAGACAGGAAGTTACATTTCTGTGTGAGGAAGTACTTCTTTCCTGTGAGGGTGCCAGAGCCCTGGAGCAGGCTGCCCTGAGAGGTTTTGGAGTCTCCTTCTCTGGAAATCTTCCAAATCTGTCTGTATGCGACTCTGTGCCACATGCTCTAGGTGACCCTGCTGGAGTAGAGGGGTTGGACTAGATGATCTCTTGAGGTCCCTTCCAACCTCAGCCATTCTGTGATTCTGTGAGTAGATAACATCTGGGTTTAATGCCGCTTGGGTAGACTTTCATCCTTGGTTTCACACTTATGATATGGGTAGTGATACTGGCTTGTTATCATGAAAAATAAGGGGACAGTCAGTTTTACAGGCAGCAGTAATGGGGACATTGCACTCACATGCCTGATTGTGTGCCTCTCACTTCACATATCAGTGCAGAATAGAGTGGAGATGGCAGAGTTGAGGGGAGAAGTTTCTGACCAAGTCAGGCTGGAGTTTCATCTATATCCCCAAAGAATGCTGGCGCTATGCCTCAAGTTCAGCAGAATTCAGGTGGACTGGATCAGACCTAGGCACGCTATGCATTAATGATGCTCTGTTGGAAATAACACATAATTTTTTTAAAATGTCAAACAGAAATTTGCATATGTGAGAGGTAGGAAGGAAAACTTGGACGTGTTGACTGCTAGGTTGAGGTAAGTTCATCGGATAAGGTAAACTGTGCTAAGCAGTGTACCTTGATTGTTAGGTTTTTCTGTTGAGGCCTAACGTGTTGGACAACACTCCCTCCAGAGCTGGGAGGAAATGTCCCAACCAGACTCCCAGCAGGGACTGCTGGCAAAAAAAAGAGAAGCTCCTTGGCACATTTCAGGAATTTTCAAGTGCTGAAGGCTTCAGCTATTGCTGATTACCCCTGAGATCTGCTGTCATATCACCACCTGTGTCCTGAAATCGAATTTTACACAGGATGCATCACTCCTGTGTGAAATAAGTGTTCTCTGACAGCTCCTGGGATTTAAACAGCTCCTGTTACTTCTGGGTGAGCAAAGCAAGCAGTTTGCAAAGTTTGGATGGCTTCTGCTTGCATCCCAACTGGTTCTGCTGAAACTGCCTCAGCAAATCCCAATGTGTCAATAGCTCCAAGGCTGCCCCTTTGGTTCCATTAGTCATGCTGAGCATAGTGCTTGTCAGCTGCCCTCACAGAGCTTCTCCTTGTCCTGCTGCTCAGCCCTGTCTGTGCACCACTGCTGCCAGCATGGGCAAGCTTGGGATCTGCAAAGCAGGGAGCAGCTCCTAGCATGGGGAGAGAAAACGCCTTTGGCAATAGCGCAAGTTTTGGCAGGGAGGGATGGCATGGATGCGCGAAGATGGCAAGGAGAGTATGTATAAAAACAGAAAACAGGGTGGTGGGGAAATGAGTGTCTGGGAGGAAATGAGTTCTGTGGGATACTGAGACCTAAGGAGAAGGGTAGACCTATTAAAAAAAAAAGTAGAAGCAAGACAGAGAATGCAGCTAAAGGCATCTGAGGAAGGCTGAGGAAGAAGGATTAGAAAGGAGAAGTTAGCAAAAACAGCAGGGAATAAGCACATTAAAATGTGAAGACTAGGAAATATCCTGGAAATGGGATGGGAATGGGCAAAGGGAACACCGTTACTCTTGTAAGCAAGGTACAAGATTAGGCCTCACTCAGACTTATTGTGTGACTCTCATGAAGTGTCTTGGAACTCCTCAAGTTCTCTGCATTGAAAATGTGCAAATTTTTATTGCGGACTGTGAACCAGGTAACTAAAACTATAAGGAATTGCTAGTAGCTTACAAAGCGTGCAGTATGTTCACCACTGCTTGTGCTCAGATTTATTACTCCCAGTATTAGTTACCCAAATGAGATATAAAAGCTAGTGACCAAGGGCTTCTTCAGGGGTCAGTGAGGTGGGTATTTGCACAGAGAGTTTCAGGTCCAGTGTCTCTCTTCTGAGACAGAGCATGTAGGACACCCTCACTCTTCACTGGGAGCTTGAGATCAGTGGCAGCACAAGGTGGGATCAGTCCAGGACATCACATATTCAGGTTGTATCCTTTGTAACCTGTATCCTGTTGGTCCCCACACACTTCTGATCTCAGTGCGGGAAAGGATACATGATTTCTTTATGCGCTAGAGACCTAAAGATGCCAGAGGCAAAAAGATTATCATAATAGTCTCTTCTGGTCTCAAAATCTGCACTGGCATTGAAGTCGTCTTTTTTTTTTTTTGTCAAAATAATTTTTTAGTAATTTTTTTTCCACACTGATTTTTTTCTCATTGTAGATAAAAGACAGAGACTTTCCACCCAGCAATTTGAGAAAGATTGTTATCAGAGTGTTGCTATTTGTTACACTAGTGCTGGGAGTTTTGCTTTACTCCTTTTAAACAGCATGTGACAGCTGCAGGTCAAATTCCTGATTTAAAGTGAGACTCCTTCTCAAAGGATGCAAGAGCAGCCTTGTGTGATCAAGCTGCAGAGGGAGTCACAGCTGGTACGTGGATACATGAAAGCTGCAAAAGATACAAGCTGGCCAGGAAAGAGGAGCATCAGGTTTTCAAACTATTTTTTCTTTTCCTAATTAATTTCTGAGTCACTTCAATACAAAAATTTTCTGTTTCTGAACTGAATGTTCATTTTTAATATTTTAAGAGGTCATTTTCATTTGCAACAAAACCAATCTGGAATTTTTCATGGGACAAGTTCTGTAGTTTTTATTAACCTGATGGGCATGTTGAAGATGCTATTAAAGTTTAAATTATTGCTCGATAAAATAAAAAGAAAGAAAAGATCTGTAAATCAATGATTCACAGAATCACGGAATTGTTGAGGTTGGCAGGGACCTCAAGAAATCATCTAGACCAACCCCCGCCCTGCTCCAGCAGGAACACTTAGAGCACGTGGCACAGGGTCACATACAGGTGGCGGGTTTGGAAGATCTCCAGAGAAGGAGACTCCACAGCCTCTCAGGGCAGCCTGTTCCAGGGCTCTGACACCCTCACAGGAAAGAAGTTCTTCCTTACATGGAAATGTAACTTGCTGTCTTTCAATTTGTACTCATTACCTCTTGTCCTGCACTGACCACCACTGAGAAGAGTTTGGCCCCATCCTCCCTGCATTCTCCCTTCGGTTATTTATGCGTATCAATCAGCTCAATCCCTAATCTGTTCTGGTGCCTGGGGTTATTCCTCCCCAGGTTCAGGACACTGCTCTTTTCCTTGTTAAACCTCATGAGGTTCTTCTCTGCCCAACTCTGGTTAAGATATACTTTCTGATATCTTAAATAAAAAAACAAAATATTTCTGATTTCAGAGGAGACATAATAATTGGCAAGCATTTATTTAAAACTTTTGCAAATACTTTTCATGTTATATGCTAAAGTCCAATAAGGAACACAGGAGAGGAAAGTGGAACTTTGTTTACATGCAGAGCGGTGGTTCAGTTCTTCACCCAGCCTTAAAGGCAACATCATTATGATCCTTCTTGTGCAATTTGGATCTCTAGAAAATTGTGTAGCCAGCAGGACCAGTGAAGTGATCACCTTGTTGTACTCAGCACTGGTGAGGCTGCACCGCAAATAGTGTGTTCAGTTTTAGGTCCACTGCAAGGGTGACATGAAGGTGCTGCAGCATGTTACAGAAAGTCAGTGAAGCTGGTGAAGGGCCTGGGGCACAGGCCTTATGCGAAGTGACTGATGGAGATGGGGTTATTTTGTCTAGAGAAGGGAGACGCAGGGGAGACCTTATCACTCTGTATAACTACCTGAAAAGAGACTGTAGTGAGGCTGACTGATCTCTTCTCCAAACTAACTACTGACCTCAAGTTGTGCCAGGGGAGGCTCAGGTTAGATATTAGGAAAAATTTCCATGCAGGATGAGTGGGGAAGCATTGGAACAATCTGCCCAGGGAACTGGTGGAGTCACCATCTCTGGCAGTGTTTGAGAAATGTATAGACAAGGCACTTAGGGACATGGTGATGATGGGTTTATGGCTGGACTCAATGATCTTAAAGGACTTTTCCAACCATAGTGATTCTGTGATTCTATAACGAGTGCCTGTGCATTCTCATAATTGCTCTATGCAGAGTATTTCAGCACCTTCCTTTTTGAGACCAATTGTAGTCCAGAAATGAAGTGCAGGTCTGTGTAAATGAATTGTCAATCTTATCCTGCCTGGCAGAGAGAAAAATCCATGAAGTAACTGCAATAACTGCAAGTAGTGATGCAGATGGTGGTGGCTTTATTATAAAATGATCTTAAGGTGTGAGCAGTTTGCGTTCTGATCCCTCCTCAGCCTGTTCTCTCCCAAGCCGTGGTCAGTCCAAAGCCCCATCCCCATCTGGCAGAAGGATACTCCAACAACTGGGATATAAATCATTACAGAAGGAGTAGAAGGGCAGAGAAGATCTGAACAAGTTCTGTTAAAGCAGCAACAATTTGCTGCAAAATGTGGCTCTTCACAAGGACAGGAAGAGAGAAGTAAAAATAGGGGACCCAAAAGGCACCTGTACTCTGAATCCAGATTATTTGATGTGGGACTGTTGCACAATGCTTTAGAGCAGGAGCTGTAACATTCACACCCTCATTTTTGTAAAATAGACACCTAAGAAGACATTGGTGTGATCTGTTTTCAGTCCTTCAATGCCTTAATTCTCCAAGTAGAAAGATAAGAACAATAACAGCTGCTTCCTCACAGGGAGGATGTGAATATAAATTCTTGAATGTACATGAAGGTTCTCTTGATATTTTCCATAGAAATAGTTAGGATGAAATTAATAAATTTGTATTAAGGTATGGTATTCAAGAAGTGGGCACCGAGAAGGGATAACACAAAACATTAAATAGCTGCTTATGGCTTTGCAGCAGTGTGTTATTGAAAAGAGGTTTAAGTGGCAAAGATAGTGATAAAATTCCTTATTAGGAAGAAAACACTTTAGCATTTCATGTGTCTGATGGGATCAATGAGCTACATTCTACTCTCCAAATAGGGCTGTTTAAAGACTCCACTGTTGGAATATGTCCCATTAATGATATTTAAAAACAGATAAATGTCTTGAAAATCTACCAATTCTTCTGTGTTCATCACCTAGAGAAGTTAGCTGGCATAGTTGTGCCAATGTGCTTTTCAGAAAAACTGTCTATGTAACACGTCAAGCAAGGAAATATAGAACCTTCTGGAGGTTGTATCTTTTTCAGTATGAAGTCATGTCTTCTTGCAACTGAACGTGATTGCATTCCCATATTCACTCTCATTCAGCCATGAGACATATGCTGGACATAAATCTTTTATTTGCTTTTAGAATGGAATGATCTAACAAGAGGTAAAATTATGCAAGAATGTAGAGAGGGTCTCATGACAAATGGGATCACAGAGGCACACAAAGGACAACCTAACTGTCACAACACTCCATTTTAAAAAATATCTAAAAACATTGACGAGAGCCACCCACTTCCAGTTTACTTCCAGCATTTCATGAATGTTCTTATTTATAGAAGTGGTTAAATTTTTTCAACCAGCCTCGCTTGTTTGCACACAAATTATAGCTCTATGTGTTTATCTAACCATATGTGCTTTTTTTTTGAAAAATGTGGGTTTTTTTTTAAATTCCCTCTAGAAGTTACACAGAAGGCTTGTGTATTTCTCTATTTACTGTACATAGATACATAGTTTAGAAGACCCAAATAATTTCAGCAAACAAAAAAGAAACTGGAATCTAATAAAATCTTACATTCAATAAATTAGGAGGTTCTTTTGTTATCATCTATCAGGATCTTAAAGCCCTGTCTAACTAACACTTTCACTTTCCAGGATTAGAAATACTTTTTCAAAGTCTCTTATCTTTTGCTTAGGTTGTAACACATGCAATTTAAATGTACAAGATATATATCAAAGAATTAATTCTCTTTGTTTTGCAAATGGCATGGCTTTGGGATTTCAAGAATCTGACCAAGTACTTCTGTTAACCTTCACTGTCTTTTTTTTTTTCTTTTGATATAACAGGAATATTGCTGCCCCATAAATCTCAGAATTTCTTGTTTATCTGCTTGACTCTATATATAGCATGGGAATTCCACCTGTCTTCTAGGTAACCTTTCAGCACACTTTTAGATGTCAAGTGTTGGTATTTGCTCTTTCCGAGCTGTCAGCAGCATCTGGGAGACTTTGAAGCCTGACTTTTTGAATTGTACCTGTGCGCACTGACTGCTCAGGAATCCCTGTTCTTTCATCGCTGGCATGCGATGTCAGCAATGAAGTAGATATCAATGGTAAAGTGCTCTGCAAGGTCTAGGTCATGACTTCTGCTTCCATTCATGAGAAACCACTATAGGGCCCACACTGACCTGGGTCACAAAGTCACCAGTATGTAGACAATATGCAGCTCTGCCTTGTTTTCCAGATGTTAAACTTTTACACCGGATTCAAATAACATAAAGTCCAATCTTTGCTAGGTTATGTTGTGCTCACTTTAGAGCCAGCTTTGCCAACCTTTTGGGATGAGTTTTTGGTTGGAGAATGCAATACTCTTAGATTGGATGTGAAGGACTAAATGAAAGATAACCCATGAGCTGTTGAAAGCTTCTTCTGCTTGATGGAGGATTTCAAAAAGTAGAGTATTGCACCAGTTGTAGAGCCAATATACTTCAATCTAGTTCTCGTTCTGTCATTCCTGGAAAGGCAACGCCGAATAGCTGGAGAGCTTTTGCTAATAATTTCTACACCTAAAGTCTAGATATGGGATATTTATGGTGGAAAAATAATGTGATTTTTACTTTTACTTCTGAAGTTAACAGAAATTGCTGATCTTCGGAGTGTGATATAGAGCTCACTGTAGCCCTCAGGCTTCTGCATAAAAACAACTGAGGTGCATGAAGAAAGTGGAGAGATGGGTGGCAAATTCAGTCTTCAATGCTTCTACTTGGAAAAGAGCCAGCTACCACTTAAGGTGAGAGAGTAGAAGCCCTGGGTTTACAGGAGAATGAGGAAGAGGACCATAATCTTGCATTGGAGCACTCTGCAAAACAAAAATAACTATTTTCAGGTGTACGGTCTAAAGGACAATTTCCTTTGGTTTTGTTATTAAAAAATAGTGATCAAAGAGGGATTTTTAATTCAAAGGGGTATTTGTTTACTTTTCTAGATTTTCTCTAAAACCATGAAAAGCCTGAAGTTCTTTCCAGGTATCGCAAAATTTAGAGCCCTTTCGGTTTCTAACCTGACACAGCATTATCTTGTGGCAGAAATGCAATACAGCAATATTTCTTTTCCCTTCTTTTGAGAAAGAATTTATTATTTTTCATTCTGTCTTGTATGTTTTTTCCCACTTTCTTGCTTAACAATTTGCCACTGCTTAGCTCTTTTTTTGACATCTTTGTGCTGACAAAGGAAGTTTAGATTGATGGCCTCTTAAATTCTTCTGGTCAGAGAAGATGAATCAAAGTAAATAGTTTTATTAGTTAATAAAACCAAGCAACTTCTTTTTGGCAAAAATAACGCAGAGAAAAGAAAGAGTTCAGGGAGCAATAATTGGTAAATGACAGAGGAAGGCAACTGGATGGAGTATAGTTGTGGTGGTTGATAAAAACTGAAGGTGGCTACAGGCAATTTGCCAGTTTGTTCAAACTGAAACTTATCTCTCATCTCAGGAGGGAACTGTCTTAGTCTGTGGGGTCTGTAGGATGGATGGATGTAGATTTGGCTCTGTAACCAGAATCCATATAATTCAAAATAGCCAAGCTATTTTACTGCATAGTTGACCATGGATACGTTTCTGTTCTTCTTCCGTTCACCATTAGTTAAAGAACATGTGATTCTTGGAGAGAAAGCTATAGCTGTAGACCATAATGCCATTTTTTTTTTTTTTGCTTGCTTATTTTAAGTGGAAGAAAATTTCAGAAGATTAGGGAAAAAAAAGCATAAAACTCCTCTTGTGATAGCTGCCCTTCAGCCTCAGGACCATATATAATATTTGCTCCTATTTTGGTCAGAATCCTGACTCAAAGATTCTTGTTTGGAGAAGTCTTGCTTATCTGTGGCAGACATCAGATTCATGGCAGAATCTGAGAGATTTCACAACAGACACTGGAAAAAGAAACTTTGGGCTTTCTCATAAGTAGTGCATTCTTTTAGTAGCACTGACAGTGGTCAAAACCCCAAGGAATTTCACTGTTTAGCACTGGTAGCTAATGTCCACACAATCTGTGGACATGTTAACATTTTCTTTCTGGCCTTTTTTCAGAAGCTTAAAAAATCTTCAGGGCTTGGGAACCAGCATGGTGATATATGTTGCATGTCTGCTAGAAGAATCCAACACCTGTTGAACTAAACCCACTCATCTTCATTCAGATCGTTTTGTGGGTGCATAAGGGCTTCGGTGTTGTGTATGTATTTGTACTGCTAAATAGCTTGTGCCTTATTTCCAAGAAAATCTTCAGTGTTTGGCAGATCTCATTTGACAGATAATGAAGACTACTTCTACTCCAGCACAGGGCTTGTCTTGCCTCTTGCTCCATCTTGACTTCTGCACTTGAAGCCCTCTGACTCTGCTCTGTCCTTCAGCCTCTGACCTATTGGTTGCTCATTGTGTCTCTCTTGAACATCTTCACTTGCTCTTGGTCTAGCTGCTGGCTCTCCTGAAGCCTGCTTTTAAAAATAGTTTTCATTTTTAGGGAAGCACATGGATTTGGTGATTTTTAGTGAAAGGATAAGAAAAAAGCTTATCCAGTGAGACAGATGTGCACTCTTGGAGCTAAGAGTACTCATGTGGAAGTGGTGCTTAAAAACTGTTCTTTAAATAGAAATATCTTCAGATTTTCAAGCAGAGTTTTTGATGAGTTTCTTCATAGTCTGGGCATATGCAGTCTGGAGACAGGGAACTGAAGTCTGATTAAATTCCATGTACACAGTTCAAGCTCTGGAATAGTGCTGACATCTGCTGTTTATTCTTACCACATACATTAAATGTAGAATAGGGTATTACTGTCTCTGTGCTTTTTGCTGTCTCACTGCCATGCAAATAGTGCAAGACACTTTATTTCCCACAAAGTAACACTAAGGAAAGTCACAAGATACAGTAAAATTTACAATGTTCAATAACATTGGTGTGGGATTTTGAAACAAGTAATAAGTAGCTGACAGCAAAGGGGAACTTGAATATTCATCTTTTTAAATGACTATTGATGTTTTAGGTGAGAAAAGGACTTGACAAAGGTAGGCTAAGGAATGAAGTTCCTTAAGCACAGGAAAAATACTTAGCCTGAAAGTCCTTTTGTGCAGAGATCACTTTTCAGTCACCCGTTTCTAATGGAGCTCTTAAAATGTTGGAGTCCAAAACCTCACCCCAGATATCTGGTTGCTATGGCAGGATGAAGTAAAAGTGCAGGAGCACTTGTCCTCCTCACCTGCCTTTATGACAGGCTTCAATGTGGGCTCAGCCACATTGGTCCAAGGGTCTCACTTGCAAGAGTGGCCAGAAATGTGGCTATCAGTTGGGGTCCCCCAGGCAGATGTCACCACTGAGCATTCCAAGAACTGCAAGGAAAGGGCAGGAGTGAGACACTAACTTGTTTCACACAGGTTGTGAAAGGGCTATCAAGGGCCACCCAGTCACTGCTGAGGGTGGGCTGGACTGGGATATGCAGTATGCTTGGCATTTCAACAGTGCCTCCACTCTTCCTGCTCTTGCCAGACATCCTCCCTTCTAACCTCACCCCCAACAATTCTGCAGGACAGAACAGTTTTAGACCACAAGATTTTTTTTTTTGTTGTGACAAGATCACTATTATGGCAGTCAGCTGCCATAAGAAGAACGGGAGGGGCTCTGGGAATCTCAGGTTTATCCTGTTAGTGTGGCACACGAGAACACTTTATGTTTCCATTCTCAAATGAAAGCAAAGCCCCTATTTAAACTAAGTGGTCACATGCATGGCAGTCATAAACTACCTTTCCTTTAAAAGATATTGTAATTAATCACACAGATATTACCAATTTTAGGATCTGCTTCCTATGTCAAATATAATGAGTCAGAGAGGAGTAAAATTTTTAGATTGGTTTTAAAAGGAGAAAGCTTTTAAAATAGAATTTGAGTCCTTTTTGTCTGCATTGTGATATTATGTTCCATTATATTTTCTCTTTTCAAAACTTTTCATCATAGCTGTCAAGTCCATAATATTTTTTTTTTTTTTGTAAAAAGCTTCATTCTCATTCATGTGAATCCAGAAGCTGGGCTCTTAAGATGCTTGCAATTAAATTGGAAGAACTGGCAAAACTGTGCTGCAGCCTTCCTGGAGGACAATGATAGTATTTTAATGATGTCGCTGCTAAGGGTCAGGTTTCTGGAGTCTTTGGCTTTGATTCTGCAGTGACTTCCGATGAATCTGCTGGAGCTGGTAGGGTTCCCTTAGGAGCAGCATGGCAGCAGGTTATATCATTGAGAAAACCTTAGGTCACAAATACACAACAAAACCAAAATATTAATCCCAGAAAAAAAAAATGCTGTGTATTTGAATATTCTTTGCATTATAATAGAGCATTTGTATTCCATTTCTTACAAGAGCATAAACATGAACAATAGTGTGATAAAAAGATAAAAAGACAATAATATGCTTGACACTGAAAATATTTAGCTTTTTTGCATATGAATAAATTTAACAAGTACAGTCAGTCTCAAACATTGTTATGTAAAAATAGTAATGAGAGAAATTTAGAAAACCTTTTAATCCTATGAGAGATGACTTCAGTAATGGAAATTGGAAATAAATAGATGACATATGACACTGCCTTGGGCTAGAAGTTATAATCTCAGTGAGTATAGATAGATACTGACCTAAGGGATCGGTGGCATTTTGGGTCTTCTGTGCTACAGTCTTTGCCATATGAAAGACAAGTGATTTTATTTTCCAAAATCCTTTTAGTAAAACTTCCTCTGCTTCATTCCCAAATTTTTGTCTCCCTAACCACTCAGAAATTCCATCTGTTCAGCCATTTGAAATTTTAACAAATTCATCTTTGGCTGAATTAATAGTTCTCCGCAAGGTGCTTTGGTGTTACTACATTATTTTGACCTGGCTATGAGGGCTGGTACTTTTGTTATGGCCCTCATTCCTGAAATGGGACTTGACTTTCGTGGTCAATTAGAGAGTTTTGTGGGAGAGTTGGAGAAGATGCCGACTGTAACAATGACAGAGATAGTCAGTGACGTTAGCCTTCTCTGATGCCTCTGCATAATTGAAAAGAAGCAAGAGACAGGGAAAATACAGTTGAGGTTTCAGTAGTGCGAGTAGCTGATGCAATCCTTTTGTAGTCTGAGATGTCCATGGTAATAAACTGTAAAGTGACAAAAAAAAAAAAATTGAATCACTTTAAAAAACACTTTTTATTTTATTTTACTTTAAATTCCTATTAACCTAACAAGATTTGATTAGATCTTATGTCTGGTGCCCATCTGTAAGTGTTTTTAACAAATCTAAGCCACACAAATTCTTTCTCTAAGCCTAAGCCTCACAAGGATCTCTTATAATTTTGTTCCTGATGCTTTAGAGTGCTCAAGGACATTTTCCCTTTGGGAATCCTCATGAGTTACAGTCTCCCTCCAGGAGCAAGGATTAATCTTAGCTCTTTTCCACAGGTCCCAGTACATTTCCTGTTGTGTAATTCGTCAGAGGCAGCACCATTACCTGGCTTAGACAGGTCGTCGGTCTTCTCCTCTGTCTCTCACTTTTACTGACAAAGCCTCACATCCAATCTCCTCTTCTTACCATTTCCTAGATCTTGGAAATGATTCTTATTAATACTAATAAGGGGTTGCTTCAAGGAATAACCTACAGAGACAATACTGCAGTGAGGAAGGCAACAATCTCTTCTCCACTTCTGTTGCTTTTGGACAAGAAATGATGAGCATATACAGCATCAGGAAAGGTTCATGGTAGATATTAGGAGCAAAAAAACCCACTTTTAATAGTGAGGAGAGTGAAGTGCTGGAACAGATTGCCTTGAGAGATCATGGAGTCTGCAGGAGGTTTTGCAAATGAGACAAGCAGTGTCAGAACTGATATGGAGAGTGCTGATCCTGCCTGAGGGCAAAGGGATGGAGCTTGTGACTTTCCAGGTCCCTTCCACCCAGAAATTACTTTGACACGCAAAGTTTGGTTTTAACTAGGTGAGCTGCTATTTCTTCCACTTGAACTTTGATGCTTTTGTGTTACCAGGATTGGGCCTTGGACTCATGAATACCCAGGTGAGTGTAAACTAACACCCTCTCTCCTTTGCTCTCTCATCCAGTGCAGCAGGCAGCAGTAGGGTATAAATGGAAACTGAGTGCACCATATTTAGTATCTCTATTCGCTCTGCATGCAACAATCTTTTAACATCTTCCAATATCATAAAAGCAAGAAGAACTGGATTATAACTTAAATGTGAGAAGAATCAATAGAAAAGTAGCCTGCAGCTTATATAAACACAGTGCTTTGCAAAATCTTTCATTTGTTCTTATAAACTCTCTTACATGCTGTTTCTGTAGTTCCTGCTACAAGGGTGCTCTGAGGTTTGAGTGCACTGTGATAACAGTCAGAGTGGAAGGAAGCATCCATAGAAACATTACACCTCTACTCCACCCTACTATAATAAGATACCTTCTAAGAGCAGGAAGAGCCTGTCCCTTTCTTTTGGTGTTTGCTTTGTTAGGTGGTGGCTTTTAGCATGTATATCAAACTAAGCAAACAAAAAGCACACACAGAAATCGTGGACAACATATGATAGTTTCTTCTTGCAATTTCAGGTTTGAACATTAACAGCATACAGCCAAGAAATGGTATGAATATACAGACAGATATATGCAAGATACTTAATGTCTACAGTTATTGTAATTTTCAAAAGACCTCCTAAAAAACTGCATCAATGTAAGTGACTGAATACATCCAGGGTGGAAGAGGGCTTGGTATGTATCATTTGGCAATAGTATATAATGGGTATAATATTTGTAACAGCTGTTAGGTACTCTGAAGCTATCCTACATTTATGGAATTTTCCACTGAGCTCTAAATATTCAGGTCACACACACAGTTAAATTTCCAGCAGTGGCAGTACAGATAAAAGCACTCCAACCGTATGCCATAATTGTGCTCTATTTAGAGAGTGCGGCAACTCAGGCATTTTCACAGCAGTCATCTTAGATACGGTATACATTCTGCTTTATAAATGCCAATTCATTAGCACATGTAACACGTACCATGCTGCTCTTAAGAAAAAAAGAGGGAGAATGTTGTGTTTCAGTGAGGAGTAAACATACTGAAATAACCTACTACTTAGAAGATGGAAAAGTGCCAAGAAAAATGCCAAATTCAGTTTTATATTCTATGCAAAGATTTTTTTGCGGAATATCATAGGCCATTTTACAAGAGGTTTCAAATAAACCATTTTAATTAGAGTATCCATAAAATAATTATAAAAAGACTTAATAGACTGAAAATCACCCCTTTAGGATATTGAATTGTAATACATGAAATATGCAACATGAAATCATGAAATCTGTTATCATGGACAAGATATGGTTTTATAATACAGTGAACTAGCATATTGTTTATTTGTTGTTTTTGTTGGTTTTATTTTAATGCTTCATGCTAAGGTTTTTTTTTTTTTTTTTTTTTTTTTTTTTTTTACATTCAGTAACTACTAAGCCAGCAAGTCTGACTAAAAATGGATACTACAATTAAAGCTAAAATCATTATACTCTTGCAATAAATTCAAATAAAATCTGTAGAAAACACTGGAGCTAAAAATATTTTCATTTTTTACCCTGAATTAGACAAGAAAGAATGTTCGCATGTTGTATTATCAGGTTTGAGACAACCAGCACAGCTAAGTGAGATCAGGTGTTCATGAAAAGTAGGTCAGTTCAGTCAATCAGATCAAGTTCCTGGTCTTGCTGGGCTTATGAATAAAATATTTTTTACATTTTTCTGCAAATGAAAATGCTCTGTCTTGAACATCATATATATTAATCATTTTTAAGATTGATGACTGTAAAAACCGTTCATGACCAAAATTCGAATTATTAAATTCTGTTTGTTAGGTGCCTTTTTTGTGACCTTTCTTTTGTAAACTCAGCTTATATTAGAGGAAGATGATAAAAAACTCTGACCTTACATCTTCTCCAAGGTAGAGACCCAAAGAAACGAGATACCTTGTGTTCTGTCCGTTGCCCTTGTCCTGTTTCACCCAAGAAAACCTGTAGGAGTTCTGCACTGAGGTGAGGCCTGGGATCAAGGTCATAACCAGAGCATAGCTACATCTTTGTTACCCAGTATGTTTTCCAGAGCCAAAGAAAGCTAGTTATAAAATGAGCTAGCTCCAGCAATCCGGCAGTGGAGCTTTACAACACTCCCACTGGCCACTTTTCACTTTCTCATGGGAGTTTACAGCCCCTTTATCAGAGTTGGCAAAAGGGAACTCTCCAGATCATGACAGGCTTCATAGGCTGGAACCATCAGCAAAGGTTTGATCAGCTCCTTGAAATGGTGCACAACAGGCACAGGTCCCCTCTGGCCAACTTGGCTTTGGTGTCCATCACCTGTGCAGAGAGACTGGAGCTAACACTCATGTAGGCTCCTGCTTTGCATGGTGGGAGTCCAGGCAATGAGATGGCTGTGGGTGGTGCGCAAGAGCCCTTCCGTGATAGATCACATCAGGGTATGGGGGATAACAGAATGAACTGAGTGAACTGAACTGTTGGCCATGCTAGATGTTTCTGCTGGATGAAACCTACCTTAAAGCACTGCTCTATTTGCCAAGCAATGAGACGAAGAGGAGGCAGGAGACAGGAGACAAAGAAGGGCAGGAGAAACCAAAAGGCAGAGATCCTTCTTCACTTTGCACTTTCAACAAGATAACAAAGTCTTGAAAAACAATTACAATTCCTAGTTTCAAGAGACAGAGCTGATTCTTATACTCCTGACAAGATTTTGGTTGTTAAATGTATAAGCAGCATAAGTGCATGCAATGCCTTATAATACTGTGTCTCTAAACAAATAAACAAACAAACAGATTCATCTGTCTGAACAAGATTGCAGATGCATTTAAATTTGCCAAGACTGATTTGTGAGTGAAAAGTATGAAACGGGCATTAGAAACTGAAAACGCGGCTTGATTATCCATCCTACAGACAAAGCTGATGGCCTAGGAAGGGTGCTGATTTTATCAGTGTTTTGTCTGTTTGCTTTCTTAGTTACTTCTTTCTAGTCAGTTCTATTTACTACTATTTGTGCAATTGGTCTTGCAGTTAGTATAGACAGAAACAGTTACAGCAAAATCAGAGGAAAAGAAGGAGCAAAAAGGTAGCCCTCACTGGACCCTTTGATTTCATTTTGCCATGTTCCTCTGTTTGCAGTCTGCAGCATTAAATAAAAAAAAAAATTAAAAGTGGGCAGTCTAAATATTCTCTCATTGTGTGCAGGTCACCAGATCAGTTACCTGACAGGGCTTGATGCACAAACCTCCAAGCTAAAAAACCTTGGAATCCTGCAACTGAATTTCAGCACTGAAAGTTAATTTAAATAAATCATTTATAGATATATATGTATGTATATAAATATATAATTTTTATACCTTTTTTCCTAGCGAAGAAGATTAAAGAAAGAGTTTATCACAGAAGTACAGACAACAAATGCAACTACTAGCTCCCTCAAAGCAGCTGAAGAACTTTATGGATGAAAATTTCATGTCTTTTCAAGCCAAATCTCTCTAATCTCTCAAATTCAGTTCAATCTTATTATCAACTCACTTGGCAGAATTAATCTTGTAAAATGGGCCCTTTGCCAAGCTTTTTTACATTTAGCTTCTTTTCTGACAATTCAGTTACAAATGATTTCTTTACAAGGCATAATCATATATAATGAACTAATGCATTTAAAAAGACCAAAGAACTTATGACTATTTTAAGCCCCTATAGAGGTAAGTAGCCTGACAAACACTAATTCTCAGTAGAGGATATTAGACAGTTATATTTATTCTATAATATATTCAACTCTACTCAGCAGGTAGAAATTAAAATAAACTGATCCAGATCTATCAGAAATGAAGGTTCATATTGATTTATCAAAATTGATATTAAGTGGAGATCTCTCAGGTTTGATTTGGGTAATGAAATATTTACCCATTTTGCCTAGCCCAGAAAAACAAATTGTTATAACTTCATTACTTAGCAGTAAAACAAAATTATTTTCACTATTTACTGCTAAATCACTGCTGTTTCCAGCAAGCCTTCTGTTAGAATTGCTTTGTCCATGCTGGGATGGTAGCAACTGTGCTAGCAATATGCTAATGATCTGAACTCAGGGCAAAGCCACAAGGATGATTTGTATCTCTGTATTGTCTGGGAACCTGTTCTTACCCATTGTATGGTTACCACACATAGAGATGTGAAGAATGCTCAATTTGCTTGTGTAAAGGTAATAGGTTTTCTGTGGACTCCTTCCAAATCTTGGATGTAACCATTATGAACAACTTCTTTGAAAATTATCACTAGTCACAGCCTGGGACAGGGTCATCTCATAAATCTAGTTATTACCTCAACATGCATAACAGTCTCAAAATCTTTTCCTTAAAAGATACAGAGATATTTTTAATTTTGTGCAAACAAGGTATTCTAGATCTGTTTAGCCAAAGACTCATTCAAAATAACCTACACTGTACATGAGCCAAGACTCAGGGAACCACGTGTAAAAAGATGCAATAAGTCATTGCCATGAATGCAGGATAAAATTTCATTCATAACATTTGTCTTGAGATTTCGTCACATTTACTGCAAAAACGTAAGATTATTACCTCAGGTTAGAGATCTTTGGTGACTTGAGGTCTTGGCCTGCTTGCGCTATTTAAAAAGGTTAGAGAAAAATACACACACTAGAAGACTTTCCAGCAGCTGCCAGTGAACTCTTGAGGAAACCCTGTCTCTCTCATAAACAAGCTACATTTTGTCATTAGAGATAAGCAGAGCTTTTTATCTCCTTGTGAAGTTCCCTCAGGTTCTTCCTGTGCTTTGTTAATACTTACTGGCAAAACCAAATGGGTATGTAGTTTCCACTGGGTCAGCCTGCAGGCTCATTCAAATAAAACCCTCCCTTACTTACTGAGAAGCAGTCTTGAGGATGACTGTCTTCAACAGCAGGGCTATGTCTTGGGGAGAGGTAATGGTCGGGGATGATGGGTAGGCATGATGAGGAAACTCAGCCCAAGTATATTAATATCCACTTTTATCCAGTGTTGTCCACAAATCCTGGCATAGGCTGATGGCTGTGACAGCCAAGGTAGTGGTTACCTCCCAGGAGTGAACATTGGCCTTTAGTGTCATTGTAGGACATCTGACAACAAATAGTGAGAGAGTTTAAAAAAGAAGAGTTTGGACAAATGGCTGTCCCAACTTACCACATTTTATGATGTAGCTGTCACTGAACCGAATAATGCAACTGTGTCTGGTACTTTCATTAAGTTTTCTCCCATCCAGAGACATAAAGAATGTGAAAATCCAGAAGATTATTTAAAAGCATTCCTTTGGCTTTGGAATTTTAGTAATAGGATTACACAGTGATGTTAGACTGAGGTGTTTGGGGAATAAGGACTACCAGGACAATCAAACACAGTGCTGTCCTCAGAGATGGAAGTATCCAGTGAAAACAGGTACCATCCACTCAGGAAATCCCTGTTTTGACCTTGTCTCAACTATCACATTCCTCCAGACTCCAGTCTGTCCCAAACCTCTATGCTTTTCTCCTGAAACAGTTAGTCATCTACTTCAAAGTCATTATCTGAAGCTATTATCAATTAAAAAAACAGTCATATAATTAACCACCAAAAACCTACAACAGTCCAATTAACTCTACTGGATCTGCAGTGAAGTGCTGAACCATCTTCCAGACCTGTGTCAAGTAATTGAGCACCCTTTCATACACAGCACAGCTCTATACTGCATGGACAGACCCTCAGTGCCAGGAGGGCTGAGGTGCAATACAGTGATGAACACACAAGTGTGGCGGTCTCTTAGTATGCTTGGCTCTTGGTGTGCTTTGGTCAATCTCTAAGAAAAATGTAACTTGCTTTCTCTTACGGAAACAGAGGTTTGAGGTCACGTACAGGAAAATTTTATGAAGTTCTGATCATTTTCTTTGTATGCAAATGTTTTACAAAAGAACTCTAGAATATAAGAAATAATAAGAAGAAAATAAGAACCAACCACTGGTTCTTCTGAACAATTTTTCATGGCTTGCTTTTCATTCTAATGATTGCAATAAATTATTTAATTAATATAACTATTCATGAGTCTTTTATGTATGTACTTTTGTCACTTACCTCATTTTGAGTGATCACAGCATGAATAAATACTTTTTAGTAGGATTTAACCACTGTAATGTGCCATTGGGGGAAAAAAAGCGCCTCTCAGTATTCCAATATTTAACAAAAAACATTTGAAATAACAATGAAAAACATATTTTGCAAAAACAGAAAAGAGAAGGGCTCAGCAAACTTGAAGAAGGTCTGTCTCTAGTTTGGTTCGAGTGAAACCAGGGAGTTTTCACAGATATATACCTGAGTCAGTGCCTAGACTAAAAATTGGCTCTTCTGTTCCATAAGGTTGATCTTGTAAATTAGTATGTTGCTTACTCCAGGCAGATTATACATCTTCCAAATAAAAGTTTTTTAATTAACTAGTACAACTTAGAAGTATGTTAAATGAGATAATCTTGAATGTTCAGCACAAACCGGCCTTTTTTGTAGTCTTATCTTTTCTGAAATCTTCTTGAGAGTTGCCTTGGTTCAAGTCTGAACAAGGCTTACATAACAAGCCAAAGCCAAAGTGGCAGAAGGCCCAAGTCCTAAGATTAAAATTTCTTTCTCCAGTCCTTTCCAAATCTCTTGGATATAGCCTTCTTAAATGGAGTACGTATAGCCAGTGCCTCATTAGGAGGGGAATGGGGATACCCTGCATAACAGAAAAGTTTAAATCCAGTGGTGCTGCGTTTATGGGAGCAGGGTAGCCACTTTGTATGCTGCTGCATCTGCTGAGGTGCCTGATGGGCTGCCAGGGTCTTTTTGACCCTGAGACTAGCAAGTTAGTCTTTTGCTTGGCTACCCTCTGCCCACAGCTGCCTGTGAGTGGACTGACATCTCCTCTTCCATCTGGACCACCATTGTAATTCGGCAGAATGTTTTCCAAGTGAAAATAATATAAACATTGCTGTGTTGTATTAAAACATCAGGAGATCAACTCAAAGGAAATTATAGACTTACTACCAGCCCTCCTAATTTTAACTCTGTAAAACACAGTAGTCCTTTCTGACAATATCATAAGAGGGAAGTGTGACCAGAAATTATAACATAATATTACTTTTCAATTTTAATAATGAGTTTAATTTTCATTCTACCCTTAACTGTGGAGTTCTGTGTTAATATTATGAGTGAATACTTCATCACATATTTAAAATGTTATTAAAACTCATTGCAAAAGGAACGCATAGAAACAAAAGATATACATGACGTACTAAGAAGATCAGACAAATTCATGAGTAAGAGGCTCATCAGTTCCTGTTAAATACCCTGATCCAAATGTAAACTTCAGCTCAGCCAGTTCCTAATCTAGAAGCTACTGTAAAGGGAGGTGTTATCATGAAAGAAGCATTGTGTAACTGGTCTACTTTTAATAAGCTTTTCTTAAACTGGTATCACATGTATTGTCAAAGACAAACACTAGACTAAATGGAGTCAGTCTGCTTCAGTAGAATTTAAAATATTTGACCTTCATCTCACTTGATCACTTCACTCTTTCCAAATGGAAATCTTGCTGTATAAGACATACTTGTTAGTATTGGCTGGTGTATGCTCTCAGATGATGCAAATGCAGAGTTTGCTGAAAAGACGCTTTATCTATGCCCTGCTTTCAAAGGGATTTAGTGAGATGTCTGTCGGCACTGAGCTCGGTTAGCATCACACCAAAGTTTGGTCACTATTGCTACCTTTTTTTCTCATGTGTCCAGGAAACAGACTGAGTTCACGTCGAATGAAATCACTACCCTTCAGAAAGTGTCACCTGAGCCCTTAGTGTGCAAATGATGTAAGGTAGCATCCGTGTTTGCTTGACTCTGGAAAAGCATTCTGGGGTTCTAGATGATCTTGTAGGGATTAGTAGTAGTCTGCCTCCAGTGTACATGACTACTCAATTATTCTAGGTTTGTAATTTCTGCTCTTACCTGGAAAATAAGATCGCAGTGACAGGGTCCTTGAAAATGGATTTCTCTGCTTCACCTTTTCGACATCAAAGAGGGTCTTCAGCCATCTCTTTCACTGACACATTTATTAGATATGATAAAGATGAGGGTGACACACTGTGGCATGTGAACTATATTGTTTACATGCTCCTTTAAAGAAACTGAGGGCTAATATGAAGGTATCATGTATTTAAAGATAAAGTAGTCAGAATCATAGAATAGATTTTTACTAGTTATTTTTAATAAATAAAGAATTATTTGAGAACACTTATGTTTGTGTTCATAAACTATAGGAGGGAAAATGGATTTAATTCCAAAGTGATTTAGCCAAAACTTTCAATCTGATCTGATCATTTATGGATTTATGGTTCAATAACTTATTTAGCCAACAATCACAATGGACATCATATTTAAAGACAAATGTAAAGTCCTACAATTAGGAAGGAGCAAGACCTTGGACTGGGGACAGACTGGCTGGGGAGAAACTCTGCTGAAAAAGTCCTGGAAGTTCTGGCAAACAGAAAGCTAAACTCAAACCAGCAGTGCAGAAGTTTACAAGAAAAAAATAAAACTAATCTCAAATAATAGTGGCAAATTCTTGACCCTCTAAGATTGAGCTAGTTGTGGAGGAAGGATTCATACAGTTCAAGAGAAAAAAAAAAAAGAAATATAAGATAATATTAAACCTGACATTGGAGAGTTGCAAGCAGCTCTATCATATGTGAATGTAAGCAAGAGGAGAAATCTCCAGAGATGAGATCTTCTCACCTGAGCCCATTTGCACGCAACATCTTCATTAGCTCACCCAGTGGAGAGAGTGCCTTTTACCACTCTCTCCATTATGCTTCTTTGATTGGTGATGACAGAATACTTCTGGTTCAAGTTTCACCTGTGGTAGTTGTACATCCAGCTAGAGAGAAAACTGTGCTTTGCCTGTACAGTATCTAGTCACTGAAAGGCACTACCTGAGGTATATTTCTGCTTAGCTGAGTTGCAGATTACCCATGTAATATCCAATTGATAATGAACTGCAAAGGCCATAAAAACTCCTCTCTGATTAAAAAAAGACTGTTTAATGGAAAACTGTTTTTCTGGAGCAACACAATTTCCCTTTGAGCTGCTTTCACTTCAGAAGTAGGTGTCTGCTGACAGATTGGCAGGTCGTGTGATTGGAATTGCATGCTCCTGCTGGCTTCAAGTGAAATCAGCCCTTAACCTAGCTGTGTTGCATTCTCATTTAAAAAGCAATAACAAAATATGGGTTAAAGTGCATACATGCAAGATACATGCAGTCACTCAGACTTCTGGATTCTGTTAATGCAAGTTCCTTACAGGACTGTTATTTTGATATTAACTATTGTGGCAATTGATTTCAGTGGGATAGGCCATCCTGTGACTTGGATTCACTTTGATTGAAAAGTTTTAAAAAGTGCATTAAAAACAATCAAAACAAACAAACAACAGCAAAAAACAAACCTGGAAAAAAATCACCAGTCTATTATTTGGGAATTTTGTATCTAAGTCCAATATTGCAAAGAGCTACCACATCTCTTTGAAGACTGACCTTGCTAACAGTCATACTTACATCTAAACTTGAAAGCATTGGAATCTCTATGGAAGTGGCACAGAGTAGACTAAAATCCTCCGAAGAGGAGGAGAGAATTGAGTGGGTTCTTGTATGTCTAGCTGCACAGTCTAACTACTGAATTCTTGTGTAAAAAATGGGAGCAGCAATTTGTGCTTCTGAATACTTTAAAGAGTGACATCTGCTCAGTTTTGGAAATAAAGGCCATAGTTCCAGCTTCCAGGAGAGAATTACAGTTGCTGAGTGGGAGTATATACCTGCCTAGGTTCTATTACAGGTAGATTGACATGCTTTAGTCGGGAGACCTGTTGAAATTACAAGCTGTCCCTAATCACAGACTGACATGACTCATTTATGGTATCATCTGAGTGGTGCTTCTGCTGCCACCCTCTGCTCTGCTCTCTTTTTTCTCACAAAGTGGGGATATACAAAGGACAGGGCAGTCATGCCTGGCTGCCTGAAGAGGCTCTATTGGATACCTCCCTTGCTGTGGTCAGCCTGCTTGGTAGGTGACTGCACGGCAGGTTTGTGTTTGCTGACTTTAGCTAGCTTGCTGCCCAAGAGGATGGATGTTTTGCAGGGCCAAGTGCTCCACACTGGCTGCATCTAGGGCTTCTGGATGCTCTTTCAGCAGTGTTGCCAAGAAAACATGAGGAAATGTAATCTACCTGCACTGGGACCCTGCTCTACCATTGTAGTCCCAGGAGATGAAGGCTTTCACTTGTGGGTACAGACTTTTTTTTTCATGGAAGAAGCTACAAAAAATATTCAAGGTGGAATAACACTTCTATGTATAATCATTAATGACCCTCACTAAGTTTTTAAATATCTTGGCAGTATTTGGTTATTAGGACTCTTTCCACAGACATTCAGCAGCTGTGATTTGCCTGTTAATATTTCTCTGCTGTCGTGCCAGCAGTAAGAGTCATTAGTTTCATGCGGTGATGCACTTTCATAAAATCCCTATGGAAGCCGAATGATCTTGTAATGAGTTAATACTGCTGCACCCTTTGGTGAAGGTTTGTGCATTACCTACATCATTTAAATCTAATGTGCCTCACAGTCTAAGAACCCTTGATCATACTGTGAGATGATACGGCTGATGCAATTGCATTCCGAATGGATAAATATTTAAGGAACAAATATGACTTTGCCACTAAATATGACTCTGCACAATTGGGATTTATGAAGGCAAATGTAAGGGGCAGACAGTTGGATACAGAATCCCAGAATCTCAGAATGGCTGAGGTTGGAAGGGACCTCGAGAGATGATCCAGTTCAAACCCCTGCTCCAGCAGGGACACCCAGAGCACGTGGCACAGGGTGGCATCCAGGCGAGTTTTGAAGATCTCCAGAGAAGGAGGCTCCACAACCTCTCTGGGAAGTCTATTCCAGTGCTCTGTCACCCTCTGTGCAAAGATGTTCTTCCTCCATTTTAAAAGTGCTCTCTTTCCAATACTAAGTACTTACAGTGCAAACCGTTATGGAAATTTAGAGTCTTTTATTCTTCAGAGCACAGGTTCAGAGAAATATTCTTGGCAATACCACCAGGGATTGGTAGAAAAGAGCACAAACTGCACTTTGATTTCTTTAAGCCTACCATAAAGCCTTATGCATGACAGCATAAAAACGCAAATTCTAGGAAGAAGGTTGCTGGAGATCATGCTTTTAGTTACTAATATGTGGAACAAGAGGTCAGTATTATTCTTCTGTGTCTAACTGACTGTTTTACCAAGGAGAAAGGCAACAGTACAGTTATTCAGGCTTTTACAATACTAGTAGGATGTTTGTATACAGCCTTCTATGCTACTGTAGCTCAGCAAAGGTCATTGAGGCTGCATAATTAATGTATAAATAGCTTAGTAATTCTATCTCTGAAAAGTGGCTAACACTCAAACACTGTAAATAGGCAATGAAATCCAAGAGATCTCCTCATTTTTATCCAACTTAATTTCTTTTGTTCTACCATGACTAGATATGGTACAATATCTGGAGCATAATGAGTCTAGATATCATGTCATATCCATAGTGTCTGTCTCATTTTACCTGACAGGCAGTAGCATCATGGAGTTGGAGGAGGCTTGGGTCTGATCTGGAGAGCAAGCAGTAGGTTCCTTTTCTCAGGAGCTCTACCAAATCCTGGAGAGTCTTATTCTCCTCTCTGTGTGAGCCCAATTCCGAAGAGTCATGTTTTCAGGGTCATTGTGTCTTAAGTTTACTTTGCCAAAGGAATAGCAGGAAACACAGCTCTTTGGATCCCTGCCCATCAGTGTGGTCTGTTTATGCTTTACTCATTTGTCTATACACCTGACACTGCTAAGGTCACATTCTATATTTCTGAGCACACTGTTCTCTGTGGTGGAGTCTCCTGGGGCTCTCGGAGCATGCAAAAAATATTGCAATGTTCATGTGCTCTTTTTACCTTTTCTACACAGCACTTGTGTTAAGTACCTATGGATTTTGCTATTTGAATTTTAGCCTGTTATCTCTATTGGATTAGCCAATGCAGTTAAAGCACCTCGGTAGCTGAGTAATGGGTTATTGCATAATGACCAACAGGCAGTAGAACAACATGTTCAAGTACCTGAGGGGTTATGGTAGGGAGGATGGGGCCAGGTTCTTCCCTGTGGTGGCCAGTGACAGGACGAGGGGTAATGGGTGCAAGTTGAAACACAGGAAGTTTAACCTCCATATGAGGAAGATCTTCTTTCCTGTGAGGGTGACAGAGCCCTGGCACAGGCTGCCCAGAGAGGCTGTGGAGTTTCCTTCTCTGGAGATCTTCAAAAGCCCTGTGACCCTGTGCCACGTGCCCTGGGTGTTGGACTAGATAATCTCTTGATGTCCCTTCCAACCCTAATCATTCTGTGATTCTGCGATTCCCTGTGGAGAGAATTTCATGGCACCGCTGATCAGCAATTGGGATCAGCAATTGCTCCACCTTTGACTCTCACAGTACACAACTAACCAATCAATTTAAATAAAGCTTTTCTTTTTTTTTCTTCTTTGAATGACACAGTGCCAGAGAATGATCTGGTTCTGCAGCATTGCTGAGATTCTCCCATTTCTTTTTTTTTCTTTTCTTTTCTTTCAGGGGAAATAGGACTTGGCAATAGCAATAGGTATGAGGAAAAAAAAAAAAAAAAAAAAGGTGAGCAGATGTGCAGAGAAAATCACTGGACAGAAATCTCCCCCTTGGGCTACTAAACATATTGTAGATGAACTCTGCATAAAAGCTCTGTATCCCTTGGCTCTCTGAGAGCAATTATGATCAACCTGCAACCAAGCAGCTTAAAAGACTGCTCAGCAGCTGCATTTGCTTGGTGTTCCCAGAGGCAGCCATGAGTCAGAGGAAACAAACCCAGACCGTAGGACTTTGCACAGCCTTCTGCTGGTGATTACAATCAAGATGGATGGGAGATATTTCTGTGATTTTTCTCCCCCATAGAGGGGCCCTCAGGAGACCACACATGCACTGCTGTAATGACACCACGGCAGGCCAATAATGGGACAGAGAATTCTGGTTATTGAGCAGTTTGAGATCACCACTATAGCTAATTACATGCCTTTAAAAAGGGATGCAGAACAACTGTAGAGTTGCCAAAAAATACTGCCCAGAGGCTCTGTTTCCACAGAAATATTTTTTTTCTCAACTTTTTCCTCACTCCCTGATCAAATATGTGGTAAAAATATCCAGGACTCTCCATATTTAACTGATACCAAATATAATGGCCATAATAGGATGTTGGTACCAAATGTAAGATGATGATGTCTTTAGATTGTATTACCACTACATCTAAATAGCAGCCAGGTGAATGACTGCACTATCACACAGTTATAATGCTAGTTTACATCTATTATGGTATATTTTCTGGTGTTTGCAATCCTTCAGAGCTGCTCTTGTGCTGGTAAGATGACTGGAAGTTAGACAGTTGATAGTATCACAGGTCAAGATTGACATATCATTGATACTGATTTTGGCTAAGTGATATTCTGACACATTATCTGTTTACTTTTGCACAAATCAAAATTAAGATATGTTTCTTTCCAAAGGAAAATCCACAACAGAAGAACTAGACTCACAGTGTCCAGGTTTCATCATACTGTGCTCTTAAACAGCAGTTCCCCTGATGTAGTTTCCCGTGGCAATCAATCCAGCATCAACCCTTCCTCCACCCTTTCCTCCTCCTCATAGCTCAGCCTTTGAACCCACTGCCCAAGTTGCCCAGTGCAGCATCTTTCTGACAGCTCCATCACACACCACATCCAATTGAAGTTCTGCTCTCTTTCCTGATGTGTGTGCTTTCCTTTCATGAAGTAAATAAAATTAGGCTCAACCAAAGCCAGCTGTTAATGGGAACTGAAAAAAGCTTATTATAAAGATTGCCCCCAGATATATGTCACATGTCACACTAAGGACACCAAGGATGTGAGTGAATGAGGCACCTACAGTCCACTCAGAAGAAGGAGAAGGAAAGCACATTAAAAATGATCCCTGATGAGACATGTCCCATCAGAATATCTTTTTTCAGCACAGCAGAATGTTCAGAGGCGGCTCTTGTGCCAACATCAAAAGACTATGGGGCAAAAAACTACAAGATAAATTACTCTGACACAGGCTGTTTGCCCGGTGTTAGCAGGGTACTGCAGCCAGCGCAGCAACCAAGCACGTGTGAGTAATCGCTATGGGCTTCGAGACACTACACACAGCCAGCCCCAGAGCCACCAGCACAGCCAGAGCTGCACCGAATGCAGACTGAGTGGTGCTGGCTTGAAGAGCTCCTGTTGCCCTGTCCCTGATGACACAAACATAACACATGCAACCCATGCGCTTAGCTCTTACCTCTGGGCCACAGTACTGTGTATTTTGTGGTTTTGTAATTTTCTGGCTTCCTTTTTCCACCAAGTTTCTACCAAGACAATTTCCACTGGGTGGATGGCTAGGCTGCCCAGCAGCAGTAAGATGTACACATGCTGGTGAGGCCAAGGAAGTGAATTTAAGCCAACGTAGTAACCATTGTGGCTGGGGAGAACAGTGCAGGGGTCAAATGGTAACATGTCTCCGTACAGACTACAGTCACAGTTCAGCAAGTTTGCTCCTGGACACATTACCAGTTCATGGCTCAGGGCTGCCCTGACCGAGGCTCAGTATGCAACTTCAAGTGAATCACTAGGGCTGTTTCTACTGCAAGGCTGTGTTTGTAGGGACCTTTCTTGAGCTACTGAAAGAAACTAAAGTGCTGGAACATAAATCCCAAGCTTGAGTGGAAGTCTTGCTGGGTGCAAGACACCGATAGCACCTCAAGCCTGGCTATTTGTGGCTTCATTGCTACTGGTACCCAAAGGGTTGAGGAAGATCTATTTGTGGTATAGTCACATATCAGTCTGACTTCAGAGGAGACTTACCCTAAATCTGTCTGTTCTTCAAATCTCTCTCGGTTTTATTTATTTTTTTTTCCTGCTCCATTTGGAGACAGAGTTAGGAGAAATCAGGTTGCTTGGACAGTAAGTTCTTCGAGGTGCCAAGAAGAGTACAGTGTTTATAGTATATGTGTTCATTGAGTATCCTGTGGAAACCTGTGTTAGCTGAGATCCCTTGATATTAAACAGCAGCATCACTAAAAAGCTGCCAAAGGGGAGGCCTGTCTTCCAGCCCCTGCAGCGTGGCTGAAGGCAGCTTCTGTCTAGCTTGTTCTCTTGGCTCTGCTGCTTTTGCAGGCTCAGCTGGGCAGTAGCCTTGTTTCCACAGGAGGAACAGAGAGTGCCCTTCTGCAGTCTAGCCTGGAAAATCTACTCTGGAAATTCAGATAGATAGATACACTTTTAAAAACTGTAGTTCCAGTATTACTGCAGCGGCTAATTACTGCTAATGCACGTCTTCCTATAGCACAGTGACATCTACAGTCCATGTTTAAAATGAGGGTAATATTTTATTAATGTCATATTGTTAAGCAGTCTAGGGTCCTCCTGCTCAAAAAGAAAAGCAGCCTTGTTTGGAATATCTAAGTGCTCTATTGCAGGATCCTGCTAACTCAAGTTCAGAAGCAGCAGGACATAAGCCAGCTCCAGCCTAAAAGCTGTATGATTTGTTACTGCCTGTCCATCCTGCCTGATGACACTTAGGCTTCCCACAATGAAGATATGAAGCTTCTATGCCCGATGCAAGTAGACCCTCCTTTTCTGTATAAACATCTTAGTGTTCAGCTCTTGCTAGCATCTGTATCATGTCTCAGATGTTCTGTCATGACTTCTACCCATGCTTTTTGGATATTTTTGTCCTAAAGCACTTATAAGTTGTTGACTGAAGCATCCCCATTTGATATATTTTTCTGAAGTCCAAGGAACTTCATTCCCCTTCTATTTATTTCTCCTGGGGACAGACAACCTATCTTTGCATCTCTTGCTCTATTAATTCTTACTCCCCCCTTTCATCTGTACAAACTTAACTTCTTGTCTTGTTTATTTAGCATTAACGTATCAGCATGGGCTTTTTCCTAAGTTGCTCAGAGCCATCTGTCATGCTTTTTGCTATATAAATACATAGGTACATCAAAATATCATTTAGGTAAACTTTAGACGCAGCTGTTAAAAATATAAACACGGAGAAATCTTCTGGGTTTTGGTGAAACACCTGAAGCTGAACCAACTCACGCCACGAGACACAGACAGTGCCTATGACTAAATCGTTTGAAGTAAGAGATGTTTCAAGAGCTTAGGCGTGGGTGCCCTTTCCAGCTCTGGTCTGACCTTATATCAAGCTGAGGCCAGCACAGTCAAAATTTTCCTCTCCACCTTCCATAGCTTGGTTTTTGTCAGGTCCCCAGTCTGGACAGCAGGGAAATAGATACAGGGCTCAGGAATTTCCAGACTACGTCTGCTATTCATTTGAGATGCAGACAATGTCTCCCAAGGGAGGTGCTGAATGAAAACAAGTATGATCTGCTTTTTTCTTAACCCAGCCATCAGATTCATGATGACACATCAGTCATGGAAAAAGTATGGGCATTGATCATCTGTCCCTGTATTTCTGTCAAAAGCAGAAAATATTCCCTTTTTGTGTATTTGATTAGGCCTACTTCCAGTAACTGACTAGATGGAATTTAGGTGCTTGTGTCCAAAATATGGGAACACGGTGCTCCACTGCTGCCTGCCTTCTTGGAGGTGAGCAAATTCCACGGGCATCTCAGATCTTGTCCTGAAAGGCATTGAATAATTCTTTACACCTGCCTTCCTGAACAGTCTAAATTATCCAATTTCTAAGTTAAGTCTGAGGTCAACCGATAACCAGAAAATATGTGCTACTCTGCCTTTGTTTTTGACATGCTCTGTTCTCCTGGGATTCTTAAAGTACATGAAAAGAACTTGCTAAGAGGATGATCCATACACCATGAATTTGGGACTACCTTTTTTTTTTTTTTTGTCATGGTGGTGAGGTGGCCTTTGCCATGCAGTTATACTAGATATCTGTGGAGGATCGGTGAAGATACTGAGAGCATTTAACATCTTTGACTATTCTAGGTTGCTAATTTAGGAATATGCCAGATTACTTAGGGCCTTATTCTTACATTTGCTCTTTGGTCAGTGAAGGACTTGCCTTTGGATGGCAATATGGTTAAGGCAGTGTAAATCTCCCCGCTTTTTCTCCATAGCATTTTTGGTGATAACCAAAAAAGCAATCTCTGCAACTTGTCTTTTAGCTTTATAGTGACGGGATACATCATTATGGCAATACTGGATTCTTCCAGGTCTGTTCTAGTGAGAATACCTGTCCTATATGATATCCTCAAACTCTTTCTCAGCATATTTGTTCCCTACTCTTGTCTGGTTTCCTTTCATGAATGTGAGATGTAGGTTGTGATATCTTCTACACCAGTTATAGGTACTTTCTTTCTCTATGGCATTGTAACACACTTGATTTACTAAAACCTTTTATGATCTGGATTTTTCACTGATCTTTCAGTGTTAATATCACTGCTGCTTGAGCCACACTGGCTTGCACACTTTAAATGATTGCATGGTTGCCTTGCTTTCAGCACATTGGCATTTTCTTCTGTTACTTCTACTTTCAGCTCTTGCCCATTAATCTCTAAATTTAGGGAGAACACTTTGGTCTTATTACTACTGCCTTTTTTTTCTTTACTTTTTTTTTTCTTTACATATGTTGAAGTGCTAGCTACAATCTCTTGTGAAGCTGATAATTCATAGAATCATAGAGTCGTAGAGCTGATAATTCATAGAATCATAGAGTCCTAGAGTTGTAGAGTCGTTAGGGTTGGAAGGGACCTCTAGAGATCATCTAGTCCAACCCTCCTGCACACACATGGTCACCTAGAGCACATGGCACAGAATTGCATCCAAGTGGGCTTTGAAGATCTCCAGAGAAAGAGACTCCACAACTTCTCTGGGCAACCTGTTCCACTGCTTCATCACCCTCACCGTTAAGAATTTTTTCCTTTAGTTCCAGTGGAAATTTGGTGCTTCAGTTTGTGGCCATTTCCTCTAGTTCTGTCAGTGGCCACCACTGAAAAAAGGCCAGCCCCATCCTCCTCACTGCCTCCCTTGAGGTACTT
>JAWLRI010000319.1:5336306-5359509 GCA_034781795.1 Crypturellus tataupa
TTGCAGAATATTATTCCATGCATTGTGATTACAAAACTTACACTTACCTTTTCTTACATAAGAAGGCACATCTTGTATCAGCACAATTGTTCATCATGTCTTGAAAGGCTTATTGTTGATTCTGTGTCACAGTTAGCTTTGACCTTTAATAATAAATGTATTCAATCTGTTCGAATATTTTTGCAGTTACTTTCTTGTGCCTGGGTACAGAGATAGCCAGAAAATTGTGCTGTATTTTTACGGTCAGAAGGGTTTCTGCCAGTCCACCTGGTGGGAAACACGGAAAGGCTCTGGCTCCAGGTTGTTCTGCAGTGCAGAGCCCTTTAGAGCCAGGGATGCTTTTTTTTTGGTAAGGCTCAGCAACAGGCATCATTGGAGACGTCCTGTAATGGGAAGTTCTTTGGAGGCTCAATGTACCTGATCCTCATGTCTCAGGCTTGTGAGAGCTCAGCCATGACTTGCTTTCTGGTTGTGCTGGACACCCAGCATGTGTAATGCAGCAGAGTGAAGCCTGCTAGGCCTAGAAAGGCCTAAGCAATACCAACACGTGAAACCTAAGGATAGACAAATTAATATTTGGACTACAATGTCATAATATTACAGGATAAATTAGGCTGTGATCAATCTCAGCAAGTTTATAGTCCAAATGTCCAGTTCTAAACAGGGTCACCTCTAAGGTGAGGCCAGGATGCTCAAGGCTTTATCCATGTGAGTCTTGAAAACCTGGAAGGGTGGAGGCTGCCCAGTCTTCCTAGCAACCTGTTCTAGTGCTTTACTGTCCTCACAGGGTACGAGTATTTCTGTATAACCAACAGGAATGATAAATGGCAGACACATTTTTGTCACTGATGACTACTGGGGTAGATCTGCAACAGGAAGTGTTGCATTCCTTATCCTTTGTTATCTTCAAGACTGGATGGTTTTCTGGGAACTACGCTTTCATCAAAGACAAGTTGTTCTGTATATTCAGCAGTTTCTTGTGGCCATAATTTAACAGCCACATGAAGAAACACACTATCGTCTACCGGGAAAAGATGAATGAAGCTGTTTTAACAATAAAGGAATTTGGGTTTTCTTTAAATTTCTCTTCTAAATGTCTTTTAAGGTAAATTGCTAAAATTATCTTATGGCAATGTAGTTTATATGAACTAAAAACTCAGTGTGAGGAACTGTCTGAGGAACAGTTGCTTTTTCTAATCTTTCCATGGTTTTTAACTTCAATACTTCTTATACCATTTACTAAACAGGTGACTTATAAAAGAACAAGAATATTCTCAGAAACAGGAGAATAACCTAGTTATACTTATGCAAAACCATTACAAAAAAAAAAAAAAAAAAAAGAAAGACTGATGTTTTTCATGTCCTAATGAAGTAGGCTGATCCATCCCCTAGACAACCTAATAATGTTTCAAAAACTTTAGTTGCTGAGTGCTATGCATAACAAATACATGGACTGTTGGGCTAGGGTTTCATCCTGAGCCACAGGACAGCAGCTGCATATTGAGGGTAGGCATACAGGGACACACAGGTTGTTTTGGGCTCCTCTGATATGCAATACCAGTTTGTTGTTCTATTCCATATTGAATCCCAAATGCAGAAACACAGTGGCATACAGCTGAGTAAACTCAAGAGGTGGACAGAGAAAATGTGTACATTTCAGATGACCCAAATTAGAAATAATTAATCTTTACTTACCTGCTTTTACCTGTGACTGCAAGAGATCTGGTCCAAAGTTGATTATTTGTCACTTGACTTTAGAGAGAAAATGCAAACAAGTGTATGGAGATTTATAGTACAAAACTTCTGTCAGGTCTTGCTTGAAGAATCATCTACCAGTGCTTTACTTCAAAAAGCTCCAAGATAAAAGGTCAGAAATGGGAGGGAAAAAAATGTTTACATATACCTACATGCCCCGGATCAAAAGCATGAGAAGAGGATTTGCATATGCTCTAAAAAGGCAAAGCAAAAATAGCTTTGTCTTTTTCAGTGTTATGGAAAGTTATTGAGTGATTATTTTACTGTTGCATTGAGATTGCTGTTCAGTACATGTGTTGTTTGCATGTTTACAGGAACTACTTGACCTTAACTGTTATTTAGAGAAAGGGGAATATGACATGCTAATACTTTCTCCTAGCCTCATCTCCTTTTGTGTGCTATTCCTATTTGTCATTAATCAAGGTTATGAGTTTACTAGGGCAAGGCTTCTTTTGACTTGAGGTGACCACAGAATGTAGCATAGTGAAAGTCTGGATTTCCAGAAACCCATGAGCACGGTTTTATCTTTGTGATAAAAGTGTGAAGTTACTGTTTATAACAAGTGACTCCCAAAGATTTTAATTCAACTGGCAAAAGGATTCAGGATCTGAGGTATAACTGTGATCTGACTATGCATACTGCCCACACTTTTGGGAGCTACAGAGTTGTATTCTCAGAGTTTGTCAGAAATGCAGATACTGACTAATTACACAAAACAAAGAGATTTGACTTGAATGAAAATTTACAAAAAAGGAGTGTTGTGTAATGCCCACACAATTACAAAAAGGTTTTGTTTGAAAAAAAAAAAAAAGCTTGAATGTGGTTCCTCGCTAAGGATTCTCTTTGTAAAAAGAACTGAATGAGTGCTAGGGTGGAGATAAAAATACAAATAAAGAGAAAACAAATAACTGTTCACAGTGGAACAGAAAGATATGGATCTATTTGTCATGTGCCTGTGTGGGTAGCAACAACTTGACAACAGCAATGACGATGCTTTCATCATTGGCAGTCCACAGAGAAGCTCTGCAGCTCTTCTCGCCATCCCACACATTTCTGGGTGAATTGTCACTGAGTTCCTCACGGTTCCTTCCTTCCCAACTCAGGAGGTGGGTGATACTTTGCATCATGCCATGTCGACAGTCAACAACAACCATGCACAGGAACATGGGGTTGGTAGAAAAAGTGAATAAAACTGGGACAGTTTGATAGTTCCTAGGAAGATCTGCGTTATAAATATGTCTCATCATGAAACAGGAAAATAGATATTCTAGCTGATTGCTTAACTAGTGAAATCTAAGAACCTTGAGAGTAGATTACTTTTTTTTGTCATCTTCTTGGGATTTTCATTGATCCTTTTTGATGAAGATCATAATAATCACATTTTTCTTTTGCTGTAGAGTGCTTTTCTTTCTCAAAACTGCAAAGCAACTTCAAACACTTTACAAATTTTAATAATCTTTGAAAATATTTTTCACTCACATTTTCAGAGTTGAGTTTTGACTCTATTGAAAAACAAAGCTGGTATGTTCCACTGAGATTGCCATTGTACTGAAAAAAATATTCATTTAATTTCAGTGTTTAACTGGGCTAGCCAAAGCTTTATTTTAAGTAAATACTGAAGCACTAAATAGCTAATCTGTAGTTTCTTGTAGAAACTCAGACCAGCACTGACTACTGCTTTCTGACTTACTTTGGAAAATTTGAGATATTACCCCAAACAATATGGATTCAAGCTTGTTCTTCATCTGAGAGAGCATTCATGACAAATGAAAGTACTTTATCTTTTCTGCTTTTTCAGAGGGCTTCTGGGCTTTTTAAAATACGTAATTTAGAGTGAATGCATGTGCCACCTTCATGTACCTTCATGCATGTACTACTTCAAAAAACCTCTTCCAAATTGCAATTTTGGTTCAGTTTTTCTAGAAACTTAAAGAGCAGTCACTATGGTTCTGGAAGGCTAGGTTTCAGTCATGCAACATTTTCTTTGGGATAGAAGATTTGGAGGTTCATATGCAAGAAGTTACCAGTCATATTGGTTCTGTTCACAGTGGATAGGAGCTCAGTCTTGTTATTTTACCCAAGGCAGCAGTTGAGATTCAGGGTTACAGAGTTTCAGGGCTCTGGTCTGGTAGACAGTATGCCAATGAACATGTTCCTGTGTCCAGGGACTTATGCCACAGATGTGTGACATGCCTTGCAGCCTGATGGGGTCAATATTCTTATAGTTCTTGTTTTTCTATGCAAGCTGAATTTAGGGTTTCAAAAGGGATCATCACTCAGACATTTTGACTGTGCTCTGTAGTAGTCTATGTCTCTGTCCCAACTCTGAAATAAAATTTCCTTTGGGAGCTAGAGTTAACCTCAGAGAACACTCTTGTGTGTATCCAATCTGGGTACAGGAGAAAGGAGGCAGTTTTCAGGAAGGTGGGAGATAAGTTTTTATCCTATGTACGTGGCATACCATGGCATGGGAATCTCCGCCAGCTCTCTACTCCTGTACCATGTAGCTCTCATAGCACAGAATGGCCATTCTTTTCTCGGCATGTGAGGCTGGCAATGATGTGAGCTGCTGTCCAGTTCAAGGAGTCTGTCTATGCAGAATGAGTGGGACTTTGTCATTGTGCAACTTTTAATTTGTAATGTGTTGAGTACATCATAATTTTGATGCAGAAGACTATGACTCTGTGATTTTTTAATAGTGAAAGTGTTCTGAAATGCTGAATAATCTAAGATTTTTATGCTGGGTTGTTTATTCTTCCTCTGTTTGAGGGGTAGCTAGATTCCAGAAGCTACCGGACTTTCAGCATGGAATTCATATTAATCAACTTCAGTAATCCATGGTACTTTTGACTGTAAGTAAGTGAGCTAATAATCCAGACTCTCTTATAGGCATTAAAAAATGAATAAGTACTTCTAGGATGCAGTTCATCTAATCTTAGTATAGATATCCAATATAAATGTGTTGAATGATTCTCCAGAAATGCCCATTTCTCTCCAGTAAGTATAACGTGAATTTAGGCAACTAACTTCAAGGTCTTAAGTTAGGTAATATAAATTTCACCCAAAAGTGATCGGGTTCTCTTTTAAGTTCAGCATACCTCATGGTGAAATATGCTTTAATACTCCCTTCACTACCATATTTCTGCCACTTTGGAAGATGTCAAGCATTTAATGGAGAAAGGAGGTATGATTTATATAGTCTAAACGGTATCCAAGAGGCTTTCACATTACAGGGAAGAAATATATGAAGAATGTTCCTGAAAGGAGGAAATGAAACTGAAGTGTCTTTTCAGTTAAATAAAAAGCTGACAGTATGCCATGGAATGAAGCAGCAAAGACTCAAAAATTACTAGAGAAGAAATACTATTGCTACTGAAATCCATTCATCAGAAGCATTTGTGTTCATGAGTCAAGTGACTGTGTGACCAAGCTGCTCTGTGTTCAGCAAAGAAGCAGAGAAGTAACCGGGTGCTTCTCCAGGCACCCTAGCCTGATTTTCAAAGGAAACACCACTTCCACGGGCAGCCTGCCCATCCTCCTCTGCTTTCGTAAAGGTTTGTATTATAAAAGGACAAGAAAACAAACACAGAATGGTATCGATAGGAGTTGTGGACAAGCTCCCTTTTACTTTGGCATGGATACCAGTTGGGTATGGTGGCATCTAGAAGTCCTGCCAAGATCCAGACCTAGCTGTCTACAACAGAGTAACCTGCTGCCTGAGGACATCATGGTCTGAACAGAAAATAGGCTGGGCAAAGAACGAACTATGCCCAGTGAGCTGGTCGGGAGCCGAGGCAGAGATAAATCAGAGCATAGTACATCCCCAGAACTTGGTAACCTAACTCTCCAAGGGTTGCTTCCAACTTCAGCAGCTTGCACAGCCTGATTTTGCAGCTGATATTTCTTTTCCTTTGTTCAAAGATCTCTGTCAATATCACCATTGAAATAAAAATAGGCAAAACTGGACTTTATTCTTATTTGTTGCTCAGAAATATCAACATTTTCTTATCTTATTTTTAATTATAGCTCCTCATTTTCTCATGTTGCATTGAAACAGTTTGTTCCAACTCTTATTTATGATATTCTCATGAATATTTAGTATATGATCTAAGCTAAGCTATAATAGAACTTTTATTGCATTGTCAGTTATAGTTACATGGAATGAACTTAACCAGATTAAATGAGTAAGAGAAGAATCTATAGTGCCAGACTACCTCTGTTGAACTTTTGTGTATTTGTGCAGCTAATCTCTTCATTGGATTTTATCAGGAATGTTTGCATATCTATCCGGCTTAAATATTTTCAGCTATAGTCATAGTGCTTTTTTCTCCATATGTTTCCAGACCTCTGTGGAACAACATATATACTTTCATTCTTGGAAACCACCAAGAGAAGCAAATCCTATGGAAAAGAGCAGTATGTAGAGCACAGTAGGTGACAAACAATGTGCTTACACTAGTACTCAAGCCACTACCATCCTACAAAATTGCTTCTGTGAATAGTTGCCTTTTTCATTCTTCATTCATTTCACAAAGAAAGAAGGACTGAAAATGCCCCTAACTGGCCTGGAGTCGTGCCAGCCTGTGAGGCCATTGTTTGCAAATCTCCACCAGGCAGAGCATTGGGTGGCACTGAACCAAAGCAAGGCACTTGTAGGATTTATGCAAGGGCATGGAATTTTCCACTCACCAAGACAAGTTCAAAATCATACACACAGGCATACTTCGGTAGGCGACCATAAAAATAACATCATGATGTGTTGAGTAACATTCAACTAAAGGTTAATGTAATTACCAGGAAAAAAAACCCAAATCTCTGCTAATTACAGGCTGTCCTAGCTTTCAAAGCTATTATAATCACATTGCTTACAGAAATGCAGCTAAAGCTCAGCTAATGCAGTCTATTATTTGTGTGTATGTGATACCTTGAGTCAGCTCAAGAGTCCTCTGAAAAGCATGTAAAACAATAATTTTATTGCCTCAAGGGTGCAGGACCTGGCAGGGTCTCATGTGCTTCTTTTTCATAAAAGAAAGGCACAGGAGCAAAAAGGATGCCTGAGAAAGGGGTGCGAAAGAGAGAGAGCAAAACCTGCTACAGCTGCTGCTTCCACTGCCTCTGCTTCTCCCTGTCCTCTGTCCATGGCCCCAAGGTCCATCCCCTTCAGCTGTCCAAACCTCAGAGTTAGATAAAGCAGGCGGTGGAAGCATACTTATTTTGCTTCTCCCGATACCTGCCTAGTTCAAGTCTTTAGGTGCTTATCAAACATAGAAGAGGGCCTAGCCTATAACAAATCAGGTATTCTGCAGTGTAACACAGAGTCTCAGCGTGTTAACACATAATCGCACAGGCTAAGTGGAAGAAAAGTATTACAGCAAATGCCGTGGCATTCTTCTGAGCAAGTTTCTTGCAGCCCAAACACTTTCAAAGACAAAAAAAAAGGTGCTATACACAAATAAAAATATATATACGTGTCTACTGTTTTTCCTTTGATCTTTCAGCTGAAAAGATGTGAATACAAAGGGGGAAAACAAACAAACAAAAAACACACATATGGACACTGAGGTTTCTGTGGGAGCTTGTAACTAGCATAAAGGTTGGGGATTAACTGTTGTGCCTGTGAGTCAGAGCCAGGCAGAGACCCCAAACAGGCTTTGATCACAGCTATGGCCCTGGAAGAGCTTAAGGGATGATCTGGGCCCAGAAAACACAGAAGAAGCATCTGGGAGATGTGATCAAAAAAACTACTTCCTGTTTTTTGATTTTCTGGTGTTCAGGAAAGCAAGACTTCTTCATACACACTTTGTAAATGATCACTTAAGTCCAATGAAACACTTATGGTCTGCTTTCAACACTTATGTCCTCATGATATTAACTAAAGGAATTGAATGACTGCGAACAAGTCAAGTGATTCACTACTCTTTAAGTATCCTCTTCCGCTTGTTCCAGGAGTCACAACTGTGGTTGCATTTTGGCTTGAGTAGCTACATTCTCTTTTCTGAATTTTGCATATATTTTAGATTAGTTATGAAGCATTCTGTATTTCCAGTCCTTAATCTGTAATTTAGAGGCTACTATGAGCTGGAAAACCAACTGTTAGCAGTTACATCCTTAGCTGACTTTATTTTAGCAGTGGGTTAAATCACTGGTTGCTGCTGGGAAACATTCTGGTACCCCTCACTTCTCTTTCTTGGAGTCTTTCCAATTTCTCTACCCCTCCAGATGTCCCCGAGAAGCTGCTTCAGCAGAAGCAATGGTAGCAGCACCCTGCAAAACACACTGCACTTATCTTCCAAGGTGCCCCCACACTGAGAAGCATGAGAGAGAAGCATGTCAGAGAAGAACTCTTTGAGCGAATGCAAAAAATCCTTCCCAGCAGAAAGACCAATTCAAATCAATCTCAAGCAGGTTTGATTGCAAGCAGTTGCTGATGTATGGTGGAGAGGAAACAAAATATTAAATAACAGATTTTCCTTTGCAGTTTCCCCACAGTTTCAATGCTCCCTAGACTGTTATATTTGAAATAAATGTTTGCACATGCAGGATTCAATCTCAGGGATGAAAGCTGATTCTGATTCACTGCTGCGTTGGCTGCTAAAATCCCATGAAGATCTTAGTGCTTGCAATAACAACGAGGCTCCTACAAAATGGATATACTGGAAGAGATTGAATGCTCTGCTCTGAGGAATTCTACACCTCCCAGTACAGGATTACATGCCCCCATCAAGGGCCCTGTGTTCCAGTTTGAACTCACCCACTTATTTCCAGATCAAGTCCACTATGGAGTTCACTGACATTTAGCGCTGTTTAGCCCCAGGCAAGGAGCCATGAGGGCTGCAGCTGCAGCTGAATCAAACAGAGATGGAAAGGCAGCGTGAAACATTTCCCATAGACATCTTTGTAATTCTGACAGGATTGTCAGACATTAGAATGCCAGAAATTAATTTGAGACATAAAAGTAAAAATGCTCTTTTTCCACTATCAGTATGCACCACATCAAGCCTCTGTTTATTTGCATACAGATATCCTGCATTTTTTACAATATGCTTCATAGATTTATTTGCATGATAACAAGCCTGATGTGTATCACACTGCTAGTTTGCCATCTAGTGGTATAGTCTAGAACAAGTTCTACTTCGTATTTCAGTGAAAAAAATCCTCACAGATGTCTAGCACAAAAGCGTGAGCTGATATTTTGTGCTATTTGATTTTAGAAATCTAGTAGCAAAACAAAGTCCATTGCTGTCTGCTCATCGACCAGCAATCAGCATATATTGTCAGACTTCCCACATCGTTCTCCACAAGCAGATATTAGCTCAGGGAGGGGACAAATTAGAGGTTCCTCAAGGGGACCACCTATAGAGATCCGATTACTGATCCTCCTCTTAGGCCTTACTGCTTTCAGCGGCACTCTGGCTTTTTGCCAAAGGCACAGATGTGACAACAAAATGAACCTGTTCTTCTCCAAGTATCAAGGAATCTCAAAGAGCAGAACTTGGATGGTATTTCGGCAGGCGCTGTCTGACAATATGCCTTCCACGAGAAGGCACATCAAGGTAGGTTCAGCGAAACCTCAGAAGATCTTGACAGACACGTTCAGTCTGTTCTACAAAATTTTGCAGCTCTGATGATTTCACAGATCTCTCTAGGTGTCACAGTGCATTAATATAATTGCTATTAGAAAGTGTTTTTTAATGTCTAAATTGATAGAACTTTGAATCTGTCTTCTGACCCCTTCTCTTTGACCAGTCTCTGCCAGGGAAATGGAGAACAATTGCATTACTTCTATCTTTGCAGTAATCCTTTAAATAACTACAGACTCCTATTATGCCTTTTAGTCCTTTCTTCTCTAGATTAAAGAAACATAATTACCATTATTTCCCTATAAATCTTCACTGTAGTTTTTTTCTAGCTTTCAGATTTTCTCCACCACTTTCTTGAAATAAAGATTTTTTTTTGAGTAAGTGAATATTCATTAACTATAATTTAAAAAACAGCTCCACAACTCAATCTAACAAAATGTAACATTTCTTCTTGGAATAAAAATTATCATTTTCTTTCTTTGCTAATACAGTCATGCATGCATGTGTCAAGGATGAACAATCATTAAGAACATTTAAAAATTGTATCTTTTATTTGTAAGTACTTATAAACAAGAACTGCATATAGTTTACCAGATTTTGTACTTGTATGTTCAAATGGCTTGTTGATGTACAGATCTCAAAGCCTGTTTGCTTATTCTAATTTCACTGGTCCTCTTTTTGTGTATCATTAGAAATTAAATAATTTATTAAAAACAAGAGCCTTCCAAAATCACTGGTTTGAGATAATGTAAATATGAACATATGCATGCTTCACATTGAAGGGGTAAGGAAAGTTTCTAAGCATTTTCTTTGGTGTTTGGTGTTGTCTGTTCCTGGTCCTAAAGCACTCGGGCTATTTTACCTGCCTGGTTCTGTCTAATGCCTGAGGCCATTGCAGGTTTCCCCTTACTTCCCTGTGGTGCCCAGGAGCTGTGCAATCCTGGGACCTGATGATATCTGTAGGATTATTCCCACCCTAGGATTCAGTTTACAAAAGATTAAAATACCAAGGGAGCCGGGTTGGATTCTGCCATAAGCAGCAATGCTTCACATGCTCCTTCCTCTGTGAAATATGATAGGTATTATGGATAGCAGTTGCCTTGGTACTGGTTATTTGTTGTTGTGAAGAGAGAAGCACGTCTGCACCAAACTCCCATGCAGGAACACAATCACTAGTGTCTAAAGTCACTGTCACCAGTTAGTTTTAACTCCCTGTCATTTCAATGGCTGCTATAGCAGCATACTCATCCAAACAAGGCACTGCAGATGTTGGGCAATTTGGATCAGCCAGTCATTTGGTTTAAATAGAGAAGAAACAAATGAGTGGGGAGAAGGAAAGGAGCTTGCTTTGAGAAAATGTGTCTTTGTGAAGTCTCAGATGTAAAACTCCACAGGGAGAGGGAACATGGAGAGACTTGTTTTTATCTCTTTGTATCAGAAAGGCAAACAATCATTTTCAGCTGATTCAGAATTTAATTTTCTCACCCTGACTACAGCAGTAGTTGGAACAGAAATCTCACTTCACAAATTGTAGGACTGAATCTGTGAATGAAGAGAGATGTTAAATGCACTTGGTATGAAGCTACGCTCATCATCCTGTGTATTCGCTAGGGAGCAAAATGGGAAGGAGAAAGCTGGACAGCCACTTGAGGAAACAAGTGCTGGTAAATGATGGGGGAAGTTTCGGTTCAATGCAAATTCATTTTCTATGGGTGGTTCATTTATTCTGCAGGTTTTATGTGAAATGGACTGCTGCTCTATTTTTAGAGTGTTTTTCAAAGGGGCAATAACAGGGTAGTGAAGAAGGCTGGCACAGGAAGTAGCAGTGTGAACAACAGAATGAGGACCACTTCTGAGGGGTATGAGTCATCCGGAAGGATAAAAAACTTCAGAAAAATTGCTGGCACTTTAAGCTTGTTTGGAAGTAATATGGGAGGAATAAATACAACGTTAGATGAAGTGAACTGTATGTTTAGCCTCAGAACTGACAGCAATGAGTTGTAGATCTTGCACTTTGCAGAAGAGCAGCTGTGGTGTGCTTCACCTTGATCCTTTTCAGTACAAATCAGTTCTGGGGAACTGGGAATTTCCTGCAGGGAAAAAAAGCCAGGATGAATCCTCTGTAGAAAACACTATGGCACTATACTAGGGAAGGCAAACAAACCACCGGAACAAAACAAAACAAAATAGTTACAGTGCAGGCACGATTTCTTCCTAGAAAGTACAGAGGGGAAGTGATGGATGGAAAATAAAGTCTTTTCTTGTGGCATGAACATGGCACCATCGGGAATAGCTTGTAAGAGATGGTACCAATAAGACAGTAAATTATATTAAAATCTATGGCAGATCCCTCAGGCAAGTTGCTGGCAAAGTAAAGTCAGAAGAGCTGATGAGAGCAAGAAGCAGTAAATGTGACTGCTCTATGATGTGGTGTAAATTTCTTCCTCAACAAAAGCGAGACATTTGCATCCTTATATATTTTATTATCTAAGATACAGATATATATCCAAGATGTATGGAGTGACATTGGAAGAAGTCATCAAGCTGCTCATTAAAATGAGAACAGGTCAACATTGCTTTTCTTTTTGTTCATTTTGGAGGGGTATGGGCTTGTATTATTCAGTGTTGGAAAAAGAATATGGAAATGTGATCTTCCAAACATGAACCTAAAAGGCAATTCTCAAAAGCTCCATTTGGCAAGGGAGTTAGCAAATACCTGACTTTAGCTATATAAGCAGACAGATTGATAAAATGGGATTGGTCCACCCTGTCAAACTGAGAAGAAGTAGGAATAGTTTCTCTTCATGGACTTACTTCAGTATGCTTTTTTAATTTTGATGTATTTTCAAAAACCTGAGGAAAACTTTGAGGTTTTCTTTGGAATTCAATTAGTTGTACTTCTAATTTTCCTTTGAACCATTCATAATGGCATACTATAATGCTTTTTAAGTGCTTCCGACGTTCGAAAGGTCATAATAGTCATGGAAAATGGAAATTCAAAGGTAACTAGTGAAAATCTGACCTTTGTCAATTTAATTCAAGTTTTATTTCACTTTGGAGTATACTCCTGAGAAGTAGTGTCGCAGTATATAAAGTGGTTATATGAAAATTAAAATAAGAATGAATGTTTCTTTAGCACCATGTAATTTATATCCTACCTTTTTAGATTACTGTTTAGGTTAAAGTTTATTCAATTCTAAAAATATTCCCAGTTAATATCCCCAGCTTAGTTATGACTAAGCTGACCTATTAACACTGGCACTTCAAAATAATAAAAAACGTACAAAATTATATAAAAGACCTATCAAATAAACATATTCAGTATTTTTAAGAACACTGTTTAATTAAATAGAAATATATTAAATATCCAAGATACCCTTTAAAAAAAATAATTTTTAGAAGCGAAGGCTTTATAACAGTCCAAATGGCTCTGTTAGCATTTATCTATATGTTGATTGGTTACTATTAAAAATGCCTTTACAATTGCTGTTTTGCACTATGTTACTCCATTTTGTTGCCAGTATTTTTCATTTGCTTCTGAAAAGTCTACTGTGATGTATTGTAGGTGTTGGATCACATCTATGTCACAGCTCAGAATCTTTGGTTAATGAGTGAACATTTATCTAGACCTAGATAAAGCAGCAGTCTCAGTCCATGCTACTGAACCTCAAAGAGACCCCAAACCAGGACATTTGGTTTATATTTTAAAGGTATCTTACGAGTTTCTGCATCCGATGCAAGAAGTTGATCCCAGAAATTGCTGAGGTAACTGCTATGGTTTGGTGAAGAGAGAACAACAAAATCAGAACTGCTGTATCCATTACCCTGAGGGGAGCAGAGGCAGAATAAAAGGTCATTCAATACCAGTTGGCTGATCTGGTAACTAAATGAACCTGTATGTTCACCTGCATGGTGTTATCACAAAGGTAAAAAAAAAAAAAAAAAAGAAAAACAAAACAAAACAAAAGGCAAAAAAAAAAAAAAAAAAAAAAAAAGGAAAAAAACTGCACAGTCTATACAGTACAAACTTTAGAGACTGGAAATATATTCGGCATGAGCTTTACATACTGCGTCTATAAGGATCAAAAGACATTGAGAGAGAAGAATCCTCTTTGCAACACAGCTCAGTCAACCATGAACTCTGATCTCAGTTAAAAATGATAGAAGAGATACCACATTCAGCAGGAAATTATGTATATCTCTTCTGAATTATACCTGACCTTGTTTTCTTGTATTCTTTTTCATCTCACAACACAAGAATGTGGTGGAGCTGTTGTGAAGGGTCTTGCTGAAGTGCTTGCATTATTCAACGAGCTGACTGAATACAAATGAAATACTGTGAGGTTTGGTCGTCTGCGTCTCCTACCAGCTGCTTCTGTTGTGACACCAACACTCTGGAGTCATTGCATAAATATATTGACCTCATCTTTTTTCCTCTTACAGGGGAAGAAAAGTAGGAGGATAGAAAGTAAAGAATTTCTGTGGGCTGGTACCTCCTTGAGATGTTTCTTCAAATCTTGCAGGGGCTCAGGGCTAAGCACTATTATTGGTAGGAGAAAAAAGCTGTAATTAAACAGATGGTCAGAGCTGCCTAATTGAGGAGAAGTTGATGAAAGAGATTAGAAGCTACACCAGTTCTTTTATTGGAGGGAAGCCTTGAAAAATCCTTGCCTGTTCTTTAAAATTTCCCTCATTATACTTAGTTATTTTACGTAGAATAGAAATCTGAGCTAGATTTCCCAAAAGCAGAGATAGAGGAGCCACTTCAGTTACTTATTCTCAGTGCTCAGTGTGGGACAAACATCAGGAGGACTCACCCAGGTTAAATTGCCAGCCCTGGTTCAAAAGTACATATATTGGAACTCCTATTTTTCATTAGTTTAAGTCAAAACATATAGTTTTCCTTCTTCATCAATAGCTTGTGTTCTTGCAAAGCTAATTACAAAACCTTTTGGGAACTCAAATATTTCTGCAGCATTCTGCACTGACGCTTACTATGGAATTGTAGCTGCTGAGTCACAGGAACCAGAGGAAGCAGCAACCTGTTGCATCATTTATTTCTTAGCCTCACATTGAATTAGTCCCAGGAGACACTGTTCCAGCGAGTGAGTGTTACTTTATAATCAAGAGAGTTCATTATCAGGAAGTTTGTTCTGATATTTAGCCAAGTTATTATTATTGTTACTATTATTTTCTGTCTTTATGTAATTATAACATTCCGAGTGTTCTGAAATCACTTGGCAATGCTGATAGGAGAGCTCTGAGTCAGGTAGTAATCTTTTGAAAGGGAAAAAGAGGTTTAGATAGTCTTCTTAATCTCAAGGAAGGAACTGCTGATTAAGGTCCTGATTTTGCCCAAGCTTAAGGACCTGTGAGAAAGCAACAGAACTATTTGTGTGATGCAGCAGCTTTTCTTTATCTGTGTCTTTAAAAGTGTCTGATTGCTGACACAAAAAATACTGCCTGCTTTGTTGTACTTACACTTTAATTTGGGAGTTGCACTGCTTAGTTTTTTCCCAAAATATAAGTTCCAATATTGCAGAGTCTCCATCTGTTCTGAAATAAGCAACAGGGATTCTAATACCCTCCCATCTGTATTGATATTTTTAGACACACATTCAGGTTTGTAATCTCTCTGCCTCAGCCCAATTTCCTGGCCTGAAACATAGCACTTGTTGTTTGTTGATCCAAAATTTTAACTTATGCTTCTGTGTGCGTGTGTCTGTACGCATGCGCAGTGTTTTTGAGTATTTTTTCTTGACTCCAGAGAAATTATTTGAAATGCATGTGTCTACAACAAGACTTTTTCTCCTTGAATTCAGAAGTTTGTATTCCTTCTTCGTGTACCATCTAGTTCCTACATATCAATCAGGAAAGCACTATAAGATGGAGAAATGAGAGGAAACACAAACATGAGCTTAAATGCCACTGGGCAAAGTATATTGGTAAGTATTTTATAAACACAAACCAAGTTATTTTCTTTTCACCTTACTATGCTCTTGACTTATTTATGCAGGTTTGAATAACAAGCCTGAGGCTTAGAGTGATTGACAGATGACCAAAGGAGGAAAAAAAAATCTCAGATGAGGTTTTGAGATGTGTTCCTGTAGAAGCGATGCAGAACAAGAGGATGAGCACACTAGGTAATTAGACATGGGATAAAAGAAAATGAAAAAGTTGTGTATTCACTGAACAAGAACATGTAATCAGACATGCCTCCTGCTTTCAGAGTTCTTAATTGCTTGCATCAGTCTTCATTCATTATGCTGAAACTGTTGCCATGTTTAGGTCAGCTGCTTATATGAAGCAGTAGCAAGCAGATATTCCAGTAACTGAGATTATATTAACTCTGCATGTGAGAAGCCCAGGGCAGATCCCCACTCCAGGATTGTTTTAAGGCAACTGGAATGCCCTGGCACTCTATATTCCAGATCTATGGAGGTAAGTTCAATATATCAGACCATGCAAACAATCCCACATTGCGAATGCTCTATAACTGTTTCTCAGGTGATATCCCTGGACTTCTCAATGTCTCTGAATGTATTTGCTGGCCTTAGTCTGACAACATAGAAAGGAAACATGGATGTATGGACAGGGAGGTGGTGTAGAGGTCCCTGGGCTGGATAATTAGAGGTGTGTAATGCCTCCTATGGAGCACACCAACCTTCAGCTTGGCTACAGCTATTTACTGCCTAAGCCGATGGGGCTGACACAGACCAACTAGGTGCTTGGAGCTGAGCTGGGAGACAGCCTCTGCAAAAGGCGTTTTGTTGGTTTTGGAGAAATCGCTTGATCTCTGTGCTTCAGATCCCCATCTTCTTATTTTAAGAGGTGATGTGAAGATACACAGTCAGGATTATCATGCACTTGTGTGAGGATCTTAGTCCCTCACTGTGTAGAGATGATGATTCCCTGTGATAACAGAACTGATAACAGAGATATTTCAGCCAGACAGAGCCACCCTGGCCCCAACACTAGCTCCTGCCAAATGCTTTATAGGAAGGAGCATGACCCTGGATAATAGTTATAGAAACAACTTCCCATTAAGGTAGCATTTTTTTTTCCCCACACAAAGTAGTCGTGAAACACAAGTCATTGTGTTCCTTTAATATTATATGATATATATCTTTGGAAGTTCATTACCAGAACCATTAGCTAATCCCTCCCCACCCCCTCCCCACTAAGGTATCTATGCTGCTTTGACAAAAGTGTTCTAGCACTAAATAATGCATCAAGTAAAAATACTTCTCTTTGTCCATTTTACTGGAGTTCTTGTTCTTGTACTATAAAAAAGAGCAGGCAGATAAGTATGGTTCACCTTCTATCTGCCTCCTCCTTATTTTTAACGCCTTTAATGAGTCTTCCTCCTAAAGCAACCTCTCTTAGTTGTTTCATTCTATCCTTCTGCAGAAGTATTTCATGTCTAATTCTTTTTATGGTCCTTTGCCATATTATATTTTTAATCACTGACTTCTTTTTAAGGTGGGGTTGATAGACTTGCCCTCACTGTTCCACATATGCTACTCCAATGAATGTATAGCGACATATGAATATATTTTCAGTTATTTTGCATTTAATTCACTTATCATTTTTGCCTGTCAACTGCAATTACTTTGGGGATCAAGGCTTTCAGCATTATGTTACAGATGTGCTGAAGCTCTGTAACTTCCAGGAAATCATATGTCTGAAGAAATATTGTGAATTCCAAAAAATCCACTGCCTTTTAGAAGCACAAGATTCTTAAAAGTATCAGGCCCTTGATTAATATAACATGAAAACATTGATTTTCTGTCTGGCAATGGATATTATCAACTATTTGGAGTGAAGGTTCCTCAAAGAAGAGAAGAGAAACAAAGCAAGTAAGAAACTTCAAACCTACGGAATGCACATTATTAAAAAATATGCCAATTACCCAGCAGAAAACTCCCCTTTTCTTTGATTTAACACTTGATAGTTTTGGCTTTAAATGCTATGGTAAGTTTTGAGAAGTGCAAAACAAAAACCTAACATTTGCAGAGCTTCAATTAGAGTAACTACCAGAACAATTTTCTAAAACTATGGAAACTAGAAACTTAGAAAATTCTAAGTAAGAAACAGTACAAGCAAATGGAATCATTTTATTTATAGCACACTCCAGATGAAGTGCTTGCAGCACCGTGACAATAACAATGCACTGCGACATGTACTGGCCACAAACATTGTGATTTAATAGACGACTTCTTTGAAAGAAAATTTCACAAACAAGTTGAAAAGTCAATTAGCCCAACATTTCTAAATATCCCACAAATTCATGTCTTCCCTAGTGAGTGTTGGAAAAATGGAAAATGTTGCACGTTTAACCCACTCTCCACTAATTTAATCCTTTCAGCCTCTTCTTTCTCTCTTTTTTTTTTTTATTTTCATCTTGATCTTTTACAAACAATGCTATAATTGAGCGCAAGGGAAAATGGGCATATAGAAGATTGTTATTTCAATATTACACCACGCAGGAGGAAATTATTCAGAAAAAGCTACCATGGTTTAAATTCACACTCAGCATAAATCTGCATTAACTTTCAAGTGTGGACAGGGCCTTACACTTTCCTATCCACATAGGAGTGACAATTGGTGTGAAAACAGCAACGACAGAGAAAAGAAAAAAAGACAAAATAGAGAACTAGGCTTTGAACAGGATATATGTTTAAAGAAACAGCTGTTTTATCGAAATGGGAACATTTCTGCACTTTTGATTCACAGTTCAGCTGTAAGGAGTGAGGACCTGGTGGCCTGCTCAGCAGAGATCGATCTCTCACCAGAGACAGCATTGCTGTCCTGTTGCAGTGCGGACCTCTTCTCGACTACTTAACACAGCTCTGCTTAGGCAGCAAGACTATCCAGGGACTACATATCTTTGCTTGACATGATGTTGTGCTGTGTAGCTGTATTCTCTGCTGTCATCTTGCTAAACTCAGCATCCTCTCTGAAATGTTGCAGTCAAGTCTGCAAATCAGGAATTCGTGTCAGGGAAAACAGTGGACAGAGTTTAAATGGGATCATGCTGGGTCTTGAGAGCCTGTGATGAATATTGAACTGGTCACATTGCTGGCCAGCTGAACATATTTCCCTGCGTTCACATCCAACCTTTTCCCTCTGCAGTGTGATTGCAACTTTGGTTTTGGGGGTCTCCTCAGTCGAAGTTAAGTGAAAATAAACCCATATTGCCTTTTTTTACGTTGTCATGCTTTTAACAAAATCTCATGATTATGTAGTGGGAGACATTTACCCTTAAGTTGAAATATCCTGGGTCAATAGTACTTAAACTGACTCAGACTATGACTGTTTATAAGTCTTCTGGCTTCCTTCACATGCCAGGACCAACTTGTACATGGTTGTAAGAGATTTAAAGTGTTCAGCAACTTCCTGTTTCCCTGGTTTGATACTTATGGAATGATAAAGGTACCAGGAAAGCTGTGCTGTAAATGAGTACACCGAAGAAGATGAAGCAGTTGTAGGTAAGATGAGGTATAATGGAAATCATTTTTTTTTTTTTTTTGCCCTACACTTGGTACACGTAACTTGGAAGGTTGTACAGTTTACCTACTTCCCGTATACATATCAGTCTGGGAATCCCTTTCCTCTGTCACATTTGCCTGGAGGGTGGTATTTAGGATTTATGCTGGTGGGAAAATGATCAGCCATTAGCCTTAGAAAAAATGATGGCAAAGTGCAACTTCCTGCTTCGGAGAGGAAAAGCTGAGCGGAAGATCAAAGCAGTCAAACAGGCTAATTCAGATTTTCATTTATGCTAGAAATGTTGGAGGATCTCTGTTTATACTTTGGGTCTTGGTCTGAAAGCAGCAGAAAATTTTGCTAGCCTTTTGAAAGGTTTAGGTTTTTATTCCTGTCATGTTGAGCCACGTAATTTCCTCTTTCCCAAACCACTAGAGGGCCCTGAAGTCCAATTTAACAAACCAACTTTTTTTTTTTTTTTTTTTTTTTTTTTTTTTTTTTGATGTGATTTTGTTTTCCAGAACTCTTGCACGCTCAGGGTTTATGCTACCAACACAATTGCTAAATAGTCTGAGTTCAGGCTCAAGAAAATAACTATGTGGAGGAGAAGATGACTTGAAGGAAAGGTTATCACCAAATGACTCCCATTAGCAGGGTCATTGCTAGGAAAGGGTTATGTCTCTGAGATTTGGTGTGAATGGTGTCTCCCCAACATCACTAGGTTTTCATCCATGTCCCTTCTCTTTTTCAACTGCCAGACATACATGGGACAGGGTGCTCACGTGACTGTGTGTGCGGGAGGCTTTTGATTTCATACCAGTTCACCACTGTAAAGATATTTGTCTAATATTAAGGCAATTACCTATGTTGCTTGCCCCGTGGTTGTTCAGGAGTGAAGAAGCCCAGTTCCCTCTGCTTTTTGGAATGCAGAGTGTGCAAGACGAATGCTTTCAGAAACAAGGAAAGGCTCGTTTTGAGAAGTGTACCTTTCTTCTCTTATATACGATGAGTGGGAAGGTTGTTCTTTTCTGAATTGAGATTTTTTCCAGCTGTATTTGTGGAATGAAAAAGCTAATGCATATGAATAGAAGATTTCTTCTGTGTCTTCGATTATCCTGTCTAGACTCTATCTCCTTGGTATCTAGGTTAATCTCTTGACCTTTGAACGTGTTCATAAACACACAGTTTTAAAAATAATTCCAAAGCAATGTTCCTTTTGGCTCATCTCTCCATTTGCACTTTCCAGTCTCTTTCTAAATAGGTTGCCATCTCACATGCCATTGGGCCATCTCATACATTGGGCCAAACAGGGCCAAACAGATCCCAATAACAAAAAGCTAAGATTGCTTTAAAAGTTCCTAAAACATTTTGTCAGTGACACAGATGAGAACATGTGGCAGAATGGAATGGCTTTATTGGTGTTTGCTTGAAATGACCTGTGGTCCTGCCATTCTGGAGGAACAAGTAGCAATTCAAACAGACCTCTGTTACCTGCCAAATGTGCTGCGCTTATCCAGCCTAGGCTTTTGAGGAGCTGTCACTGGATTTGAGCGAGGCATAAAGTATGTTCTTTCCCTCAGGGTTGATTTTGCCTTTCCAAAATGAATTAAACACTAGGATAAGAAATCCTGATTCAGACAAATGTATGGCTGCCAGGCTGGTGATTGTGATTAGTGATAATGAAAAGATACTAAAGAATGAAAGTTCCCTTATGATCTTTTTGAGCAAATCTTTTTCTCATTATCAATAATATGGAAAACACTAATATATACGTGTGAGCGGACACTGATATGACTTTGTCTATCTTATAGAAAGTCTTGTTAACTTTTATCAGGGTAGAATGGATGGGATTCACCCCAGATAACTTTAATATTTAAGTTAGTCACCTAGACTCCTTCTACTATAAGCAGAGAAAAAAAAAAGACATTTCTAAGAAATGATTCACTTCATCTTAGTGTTGATGATTAAAATACATTATGTAGCTCATCCTTTAAAAGCATGAATCTCACCTGCCTTGTAATGTAACCGCGCAATTCTCACATTCATTTGCTTTAAATTCCTGGGTAAAATCTCAATGCTACATACGTGGTAGCTGCAGGACTTGGAAGAGGAGAGACATAAGCTGCAGGTGGTTGCCAACATAAATAAGGGTTGGGAGAAACCACAGCTACTGGGAACATTCGGGTGGAGCTCAGCTGTTTCAAGCAGGTCTCTTCCCTGACACGGGGCTGTTCAGATACTCAGGATGCCCCTGCAGGTGATCTTCAGAAGACTGCAGAAACTATGCAGGCAGCTGAAACAAACCTAGGGCAAGGGGAAGTCCCAGCCAAAGGGGCATGGAAAATGGATAAAACATGTACTGAGCACCTTCACTGGCTTCCCTCTGGAGCCTTCACAGTCACTCACAGTGTCACTCCAGGAATGATCAGTGTATTCTACCCAGACCAGGAAAGACAGCACATGTGGTGGGTGACCTAGGAGGGAGTGGAAAGGAGGAGAAAGAGGACTATGCTGAATCATTTAAAATACTCTATCACTCTTCAACGGGGAGCTTAATCCACTCTGTTTTCTTGGTTAGTCCCCTACTGCAGATATCTTATTTGTTTTATGCGGGAATGTTCTTTTCTCAAAATAATAAAGCTTTTCTGTTAAGAAGTGGTTTGAATTAGCAGTAATTCAAAACAGTTATTTTTTTTAAGAGGGCATAAATGGAGTCATAAAATGCTCTATGATATTTTAATTCTTTCTACATTTCTTTCATAAGCATATTCTAGGTCTTGAGGGATGTTCATACCAAACATGTGGCTTAGTTCCAAGCAGCTTTCTTCTTAAAACCTTTGTGTTTTGGGGTATAGCCAGCCAGGATGACAGAATATCTATTATTTTTATATCTCTTATGTTGAATTGACAGCATGAAAAATGTTTTGCCTTGGGAGAAAATTAAACATTCCTGTCTAATTTAAAAAGGGAATTGTCTTAAGGACTTGCTTGCTCTAAACTCTGTATACTTGTGGGAATCTTTTCCTGTTCTTTAGGAACTATTGAGTATTCTTTTGCAAGCAGCTCTCATCATTTAGGAACTCATTTTGTGTCTTCAATTGTAAGTGGTTTACAAATTCCTAAAAAATCTCCATGGACATCTTGTGTGTGAATTGGATGAGGAAGAGGTTGGTGTTTGTACAGTGGGATATTGAATATAATATAAAATGTCCTTGGGCAAGACACTGCAGTTTAGTGGCTGATTGTATGGCTCAGTCAATACTGTCTAAGTGGAAAGAATTCTCTTCAAGTGTCTGTATTTCTTTTTTTTTCCCTAATAAGATCTCAGGGAAGTTTAGGGAAGAAAAAAAAAAAAAAAGAAGCGAGCACGCTTAATAAAACCATAATTGCATTCTCGGAAAAGAGAAAGTTTGCTGAAAAAGCAATGAAATTTACTCTCAGGCTAATGAATGATAACATATTCGATTGGAGAAAGGTATCTTTAGAAACACGACATCATCGCAGCTAAATCACGCTGATTGATCCCATGCAGTAGGCAGGACGCTTGTAGCAAGCTCATAACAATTAGTCTCTCCTTGAACTTCACATTCTCTTTACGTCTCTTAGGAGTATTTCGCTCACTGCCACTCTCCCCAGAACTGCAGATTTTGTCGCCATTTTGTGGCTGGGTTTCAAAAATGAGTGTTGTGCAAAGTGCCTAGAGGCTTTCACAGAGCCAGGAAAGTCTCTGACTGAGTAATCCTGTTGCTCAGGTGCTGCTGTAATTTATACACAGGCATGAGGTTTTGAAAGAGATTTTATGCCAGATTATAAACAGAGAAATAGTGCCCCTTGTTTCCACAACTAAACAGAGCCTGAGACCAGAAGGGACAGAAAGACAGCTGGTTTGAACCCCTATACATTAAAATATATGATATTTAGTCTAAATGAATTAATAGCAAAATAGAATCTTCACAGAATCGCAAAATGGTTGAGGCTGGAAGCGACCTCTAGAGATCACTCAGTCCAACCCCCCTACTCCAGCAGGGACACCCAGAGCACGTGGCACAGGGTGGCATCCAGGCCAATTTTGAAGATCTCCAGGGAAGGAGACTGCACAACCCCTCTGGCAGCCTGTTCCAGTGCCCTGTCACCTTCACAGGAAAGTTCTTCCTCATATGGAGATTAAAATTCCTATGTTTCAACTTGCACCCATTACCCCTTGTCCTGTCACCGGCCACCACGGAGAAGAACCTGGTCCCATCCTCCCCATAATGATCCCTCAGGTACTTGAACATGCTAATCAAATCTCCTCTCAGCCTTCTCTTCTCCAGACTAAACAGGCCCAGCTCGCTTAGTCTTTCCTCATACGACAAATGCTCCAGTCCCTTAATCATCTT
>JAWLRI010000319.1:5359609-5372493 GCA_034781795.1 Crypturellus tataupa
TGCCTGGGGTTATTCCTCCCCAGGTGCAGGACCCTGCACTTGTCTTTGTTGAACCTCATGAGGTTCCTCTCTGCCCAACTCTCCATCCTGTCTAGGTCCCTCTGAATGGCAGCACAGCCCTAGGGAGTGTCGGCCACTCCTCCCAGTTGGGTGTCATCGGTAGACTTGCTGAGGGTGCCCTCATCCAAGGCACTGATGAACAAGTTGAACATCCTTGAGCCCAATACTGACTCTTGTGGGACACCATTGGCCACAGGCCTCCAACTAGACTCAACCTCATTTCTGAGCACCCTCTGGGCTCTGCCATCCAGCCAGTCCTCAATCCACTTCACTGGCCACTCATGCAGTCCACACTTCCTGAGCTTTCCTATGAGGATGTTATGGGAGACTGTGTCAAAAGCCTTGCTGAAGTCCAGGTAGACAACATCTATGACTTTCCCATCATCCATCCAGCCGGCCACCTCATGGTAGAAGGCTATCAGGTTTGTCAGACATGACTTTCCCTTGGTGAATCCATGTTGACTACTCCTGATCACCTTCTTTTCCTTGACATACCTGGAGATGGTCTCTAGGATGAGCTGCTCCATCATCTTTCCCAGGATGGAGGTGAGACTGACCGGCTTATAGTTTCCCAGCTCCTCTCTCTTGCCCTTTTTGAAGACTGGAGTTACTTTGGCTTTCTTCCAGTCCTCTGGTACCTCCCCAGTTCTCCATGACCTCTCAAAGATGATGAAGAGTGGCTGAGCAATGACCCCCTCCAGTTCTCTCAGCACTCCTGGATGCATCCAATTTGGGCCTACAGATTTATGGGCATCCAGTTTGCCTAAATAATCCCTAACCCAATCCGCTTCAACAGCAGAAAGCCCTCCTTTCTCCTGGTTATCCAGGCTCTGTAGTTCACGGGGACTAGCCTTCGCAGTAAAGACAGAAGCAAGGAAGGTGTGTAGTAACTCTGTGTTCCCTGCATCCTCTGTCACCTCTGTGTTCACCTCCATCCTCATTCAGCAGTGCACTAACATTTTCCCTAGTCTTCCTCTTGCTGCTGGTGTATTTATAGAAGCCCTTCCTGTTGTCCCTGACATCCCTTGCTGACTTTAATTCCAAATAGGCCTTGGCCTTCCTCATTTCATTCCTGAATTCTGAATTCCTGTATTCCCATGTGGCCTGGCCTTTCTTCCACATTATGTACACGCTCTTTTTCTCAGTAAGTTTACCCAACAATCCCGTGTCCATCCACACGTCTCCTGATCCCCTTGCTCATCTTTCTTTTAGGAATGCACCAATCCTGAGCTTGGAGAAAGTGGTGCTTGAATAGTAGCCAACTCTCCTGGACCTCCTTTCCTTCTAGGACCCTTGCCCAGGGAGCTCCCTGAAGAGGCCAAAGTTAACTCTCTTAAAGTTTGGGGTTGGAATCCTACATTTGTCCAGCTTCCTCCTCGCAGGATCGTGAATTACAACATTAAATCTTCCAAGGCTGTCTAATCTTCCAAGGCTGTCTAATCTTCCAAGGCTGTCTAATCTTCAGTGGTTGTCCAATCCATCTCTTTGGCCCATGACATGGTTAACCATACTTAGAACATTCGTGTCCATGTTTCCAGAGCTTCTTATGTTTAAGTGAAGTAGATGTAAGAAACTTCTTCCTGTTGCTTCTTACCACAGTGGTCACTGAGGTTACAGTTTATTCATTTTCCAAATGCAATAACCTTGCACGTCTGCACAATTGTTTCTATTCTCCCCTCAGTCTTTTCTTGCCTAGGCTAAACAGTCTCCCCAGTTCTTCAGCCCTTCCTCGTTAAAGACACGGAAAAATCACTGGAGCCTTTGAATTCGAAGAGTGAAAGGCTACTAGCCTCTCCTTTCAGTGCTATTAGGTAGCAAAGGTGTTGGAGGATGAATTTTTCTTCTGTGTTTACTTCCATATCTCTCCAATAGAGATTTGAAGAAGCTCTGGACAAACTAAATTCAATATAAACAATTCTACTTTCCTGCAGGAACAGTCATATTTACTTAAACTTAAAGCAAACTTAAAGAAATAAGAAGGGCAACTTAAAGAAATAAGAAGAAACTTAAAGAAATAAGAAGAGACAAGAATTATATGCTGAGTTTACGAAATCTACATCTTCTGTTAAAAGCAATAGGACTGTAGAAAATAAATAAGGAAAACCTGCAGAAATTTGCAATCACAGGAAGTTTGCTGCTCTTGGGAGTAACAAGAGTAACAAGTAAAAAGAGACTACTCGCATTAAAGTTTGTGTGAGGGACTTTTTTACCATTAATTTCACTCTGAAAACCTCAGAGTAAAACACTTTGAGAAATAAGCTATCTTAATACACTAATATTTTTACTTTCTCACATAAAAATTCTGAATCAACACAAATTCATAAGAAATTTAAGCGTCATTAAATGTGTGGTTTTATTCAAGCAGTCTTATTGAAAAAATGCAGATAAAAGAGGAATCAGGCCCAAAGTTCTTAAGTAGATATAGTAATTTAAATGCAAATTTAGTCTATTAAATGTAGACCACACACTTATTTACTAGGAAGTGTGCTTAGACCTGCAGCCTCTCTCACAGATTACTGAAGTGCATAATATTTGATTCAAAATGCTGCGATCTAAATACTTTTGTTAAATTCCACTAATGTTAATAGGAAATCACTGTTTTGAATGGGTGCAGAATTAGAAAAAAAATATTCTAATGCATGCCTCTATTTTTACGGACCCCTTTCAGGTATCCTTGGTTGTATTTAGCATGATCTTCAAAATCGTCTTCCAAATCCCCCTCTTCAGAGCCTAAAGGAGTTTTCCCAAACTTCTTAGAAAATATCTTTTGAGCACTAGTTGAAGTGGGCCCTAATGGTACTTTGCAAAGTTAGCATTTCTCAAGACATCAGTGACATGGATTGGGACTGTTCATATTTGTGAACACAACTGCATGACAAACTGGTTTAATGCCAGAAAGTCTAAGCTTTTAAGTAGAACTTCTTGATGTTGGTTTGACAGCTGGTTATGAGAGATGACTTTATAAATGCAAGATCACCAAGGAAAGCCAAAGACAAATAGATTTGATAAGCCAATAGAATGAAAATCATTTGAGAAAGGCAAAGGGTTTGAGCTATATTGAAGATGTATGGGGCTTAAAGGTCTTGCTGGCAAAATACCTATTGGAATACATTTATAACGAAGTGAAAAAAGAAGAATATAAATTTTCAGTAGTTTGAAGAATGAGACATTGGGGAGAATTTTTTCTGCTTGAACAGAAGTAAAAAAAAAGCCCATCACAGACCATAGGCTCAGAGCACATTCACCTCACTTGCAACAACTGACAATATCAGCGATCTGGCATAAATTATGTTTGGGACTAGTATCAGCTTTGATTTCTTTTCTTGCCACTTTAGAAAATGCAGTGCAGGGTGAAGGGTAGAAACCAATTGTAATTATTTTTTTCTGATAAAGGTATCGAGTCAATGCTTTTTATTTGGCATCCATAGCTACCCTCTGCTGCTCTCAGCAGTTAGGAGGTGAAAGCAAAGAACAGACTTGGAAAAACAGGCAATGGAATGGATAAAATATAGAAGCCAAGCTGTAGGGCATGTTTTTGGTGAAAAATGTGGGAAAAAAGGCTTGGGAGAAAATGCTTCTCTCAGTAGCTGAAGAGCAGTGGAGAGGTTTTGTGAGTTTATGTTCTTTTGCAGTATGAGATAATAATCAAAAACATTTATCACAATGATTCGTTTCAACATTTTTAATGTGAAATGTTTCCCTTTCCAAATAGAAATGATTTTTTCTCTCCTTTGATTTCATTAAAATCTCTACATTGTTTTAAATGGACAACACTGGCAGCGTGTTGATTTATTATGCTTCTACAAAAAAGAAAATACTCTGTTCAACCCCTCTGCCTTGTTTCAGTAACATTTTCAAATGTTTCAGTTTTTAATAAGGCTTGAAATTGCTACATATTGCAGGTGCTAATGAATAAAAAAAAATTGTTATTTTCTTAGCGGCTCCTGTTAGGTGGTAGCACTGCATATCATCATGAAGAATGAAATAGGCTATACTCAGACTAATAATTAGGAAGCGAAAAGGCGCAGAAAAAAATCTGCATAAAGCCTGGTAGCAATCAAGCGTGTGGTAGGAAAAACAGTCACTGATTTGGAAGGTAATGTAAACAAAGGGGAAGGAGTGATCACTCACTGATATAACTGTAACATAAACACTCCTGTCTTCTTTGAGGAGAGATAAAAAGACAGGTTTCTAACAGTAATAGCTTGCTATCCATAACATGGTGGCCAGTAATTTATTTTTTTCCTGTAACTTTGGCTTTATTCAATTCAATTAGTTTCAGCAGTGGTAAAAAAAAATAAAAACAAACGACAACAACAAACAATGAGGTAGAGAAAGCGTTATTGGAGGACAGAGGAAGTGTGTGTTGATCACTTCTTAGTCCCTGATGCTTGTGCTGGATTTGTGACCTGGGTTCCAAAGAGAAGTTCTCTGCAGCTTCCTTCAGTTTTTCTAACCAAGACCCTCCCCTCCACCTGCTGCAGGATTTGCAGCTAGCCTTGAAAGATAAAGGGGCAAAAAAAAAAAGAAAAAAATATATTTTTATGAAAAATCTTTCAGTAGCACCTCTTTCCCCAACAGTTCTCCTCCATCTAGAGCTGCCTCCTGGCTTGGGTTGGTGCCTCTGAGTGCAGTGGGGACTGCAGGCAGCTTGACCCTAGCGAGTAGAAACTCAATGAGCAGAGTCCCTGTTTCAGTAAACCATGCGCTGCGCCTGCTCTCCCGGTCCCCTAATGGAGCCCCCACCGGATAACTTAACATCTGAGCATCTTAATATATATATACACCGTATTAATATATGATTCTCCTCTTGTTCCATCTTTTCATGTGATCGGAAGGGGACAGAGACTGGAAGTGGGTTGTAATTTTCCCTACCACAGCCTGGGGCTGATAGAGTCCCCATTGGGTACTACTTCTGTAGATGACACTGCTTGGATATCATACAGCAGCAGTGCAAGGGGACCTCTGTGTCTTGTTTTACAAATCATAGGCTTTTATGCCTGGAAGGCTTAAATGCTGTGTGACTACGTGAGCAGCCAGCACTCCCTCTTTCAGACGATTTCTGTGCATACTGGCAGAGTTGCTGCTGTTTGCTAAATGGGTAAGAAAGATATGCACTGTACCTGTGGGAAATAAGAAAATTAATGCAGCTTGGTCTTTCATGAAAATAGGACTAAGATTTTTCAGTGCTTTTCAACATAATTTTTGATGGAATATTGAGGGAAGGATTTTTATTTCTCTCCTAATAAGAATGTCCTAGTGTTATGATATTTCCGTTATAAAAATATGGGACAGTGGAGTATGTAGGATATTTTGATGGGGTTTCCCTGACAAAAAAAAAGCTGGGAGGGATGAGGAAAATGAAAATGAAGGGGTAGTAGTGCTCTCCTCCTACAAGAAAGGAAAATTTAGAACAGCAAAAAAAGCTGCTCTAATGACATCTTTGATCAATATCTGGAAACTCATCTGACATGCAATTAAAGCTAGAAATGCAAGAAGATTCTGAAAAGAGTATGGCTTACCTAGCTTAAAGAGATTTAACAAAATTATGTAATGCAACACATGGTACAAGAATAGCACTTCTATTCAACTCTAAAGAACAATGGAACTTACTGCAAAATTGAAAGAAAGCCATTTAAAAACTGATAAAAGAAAATGCTTTGTTATACAACATGCTGTTAGCCTGGAACTCATCATGATTCCCACCATAGGCAGCTTTTGGCTGGGTAACCATGGCTTGCTGCAACACTGAGATAACTGATGGTAAAATGCTAGAATAAAATCAGCACTCGAATGTCCATAGACATATTAAATCATATATTCTTGTCTCTTGCAATCTCCTTATTAACAAAGGTGAATGGATTTTGCTTTCCATGAAGTATAAAATAAATCAATGAAAGATGCTGATCTTCAACAGAGCTTGTCCTTGTTTCTCTAAAAAGCCTGGCAAACAGTTATTTTTCTATTGTGCTCTAATTTCAGGCCTGTTGTTTAGAATACATGCACAAAACTGTTGCATGAGATGACTCAAAAGCACATCACTAGTGTTTTAGATGACAATAATAAAGTCTTATAATAACAACAAACTTTATTATTTTCTCTTCCATGAAGAAGGTGTTATACTTCTGTTTTGAGTTTCTAGATGTCTACAACCAAATTTCTTGTTTTATTTTATTTAGTCAATTTTTTTTTTTTACCATGTACATAGAAGTTATCATAAAAAATTAAATTGTAGACTGGAGGAAGCAAACAGGAATTATCTTGAAATATCTTGGCTTTCCAAAGGTTAAAGGAGCTTGTAATGGAGGTGAACCCACAGTTTTGTTCCTTACCACTGATATTTGTTTTATGCTTGTGTCTCACTCCCATTCTCTAAGTTTATCTGAAATATCTGAACAAGGCACTTTGGAGACCATCTGCCATCGATTTTATTTTCATTGCACTGCCCTAGTAAGAAAGTCACTTATCTTTGGGAGGCTTATCCAATTAAAAAATAAAAATCTAGTTGTGATTGCCTAAAAGGTGGATGGCTCTCTTACTGAAAATAGCTCATAGAAATAATTCATATTTTCAAGTGTAATACATTGCCAATGTAATGAAATTAAAATCTGCATCTCATTGACTTGCAAACCCTATGCGGTAGCTGTGTGTTTGTCATCTGAATGTGGAACATAAAGGTAAATGATTCCCCTGATAATGATGTGCATGGGAACAAAACAAGAGGCAGAGGACTGTGTCTGAGCTCATATCTGTGAGATGCTACTGGTAACTCCTACTCATGCAAGCGCAACTTACTGCACGTGCAGGGAGCAAAAACATCATGACCGAGATGCAACAAGATCAACTGAAGAATTGCCTCCATCTCTCTTCTTCATCAAACCTGAAGTTGGAGACAGCCAGAAATGCTCAACTAAAGCCGCAGAAGAAAAACCCATTCTATCTTTCCATTCTATCAAGCTCCACATCTTAGGGAATTGATTCTGAAAAATAATCTCCTTGGATGTATTCTGTGTTTTACATTGCTGCTTGTGGAGATTTAAATTAGAATGATACAAATGCATTCTTTTGCCTTTTTAGTATATAGGTGAGAATCTTTAACAGTGTTTCGGGGGGATCTTTAGCTTTGTGTGATTCAGTGTAACCATTCTAGTCTCTTCTATAGATAAAACTATATAATACATGTCTATTATTTTATTTAATTCCATCTACCCTAAAAAAGGAAGTCAGTTCTCAATTATTCATTTAGTGCTTAACCTTCAACAGGTGTGCAAACAACTGGATCAGTCAAGAAAGTCCTTGTAGAATACTGAGCGGGATTAAATAGATCAGAACACATCAGCTACTTCCAGGGACATTTTCTCTCACCTGATATTTCCAGTGAAACAAACACAAAAGATTTGTTGAGAAGAGCTCTCTCAGCAGCTGGAGATCATCTTGAGCAATGCCATCTCCTGCTGCAGACCCTTGACAGGCACAGAGCAGGGTCAGTTGGAGATGTATGTGTCCAGATGGCTCACGACCAACCCCCTTGTTGGAGGTTGCTTTCCTTGTGCTCCCTCCAACTGTGTGGTTTTTGTGAGCATCCATTGCTCCGCTTTGGTGAGTCAATGGGTGGCTTCTCTTATCTTGATGGAGCAGATTAAGAAATGCTTCGTACAAACCACTCTGCTGGCAGAGCTGTGATCTCCAGGAGGAAATGTTCATAAATTTGGCAGAGTCATTTTTTCCCCTGGCAGAGCTGGATAGAGGAGATGCTGTCTGGCTGTAGTCTTAGCCTGACTGTGCTGGAGCAACCCTGAGCTGTGGTCACATGGGGATGGTGCTTTCCCATCTCCCCAGGGCCCCAGTCCTGCCCAGGACCATGAAGGATCGCAGTGCCCGGGATAACCCATCCGTGCAGAAATCTAGCCTCAAATCTGCATTCAGCAGGCATTTACTCCATTGGGCAACACAAGGTGTTGAGCTTGATCGTCTTTGAATAATTTATCTCCAGCAGAAGATGAGCTAAAATACAGCTAGGGTTATATCACTCTACTTCCATATTAATGTGTATAAGTATTTTTATTTCAGAGTGTGGCCACAGTGAACATAGACAGCATGCATGTTAAAAAGAAAAGCAAGCAGAAGAAATATTTAAAGAAATACAGAAAAGGAGGATTAAGAAGGAAGATGCATTGGCTACTCCTTTAATGTATTTGAAGATGCATTGAGAATGAGGAATGTATTTGTGCCTTTGTGGTGCTATTTTCCCTCTGCTCCCCGGAAGCACCTCTCAGAGAGCTGTCCTGGACACAGTGAAGTGCACATGATGCTCATGCTGTTTGCTCTGCCCTGAGCAAGGTGAGGGAGAAGTTTGGCCAGAGGGACTTTGTGTGCATTTTTCAAAGGGAAAAATGGTGTGTACTATGGTAAAGGTGATTCTTATTTGCATCTCTTGTGACCTTTCAGTAAGACCTACTGCACACACACTTGACCTTTCAAGAGTCCAGCTGCTGCAGAGCTTGCGAAGTCCTTGTTTAACTCTACTATTTGCAAGCAGAGTTGTTGTGTATTTGTAATGCAGGAGAAGATCTTGGGCAAAAACCTGACGCTCAAGTCACGTCACATGTGCTAGATCCTGGATTGCTTTAATGTGATTTCAGAGCTATATTTCTTAAAGCAATGCATTGATTATTTTTGAAAGTTAATTACATTAGTACTCAGTTTGAGCCAATATGCAAAATTGACCTGGGTAGAACTGCCCAGGCATGCAAATATCTCAACAGACTAGCCTTTACTGTACTACTTGCATTAAATAGCAAATAAATTAAATTATTAATATAGCTGATTATTAAATTTCCAATATCACATTTCCAATATCACATTATATCTCTGGATATTAATTAATGCTTATTAGTTTCCTGGAGGAAGTACAAGGTTTTGCACACTAGAGATGCCATATCCTTCATGGGGAGCCCTTTACAGCAGACTCTTTCCTCTTGTTGTTCAGTCAATCTCCAACTCCATCATAGCTGTCCCCAACAGCTAAAACCCTCCTTAGAAGGAAGTCTCCTGGCCACAGGCCATAACATGTTTTGTCCTGCTGCAGGGAGTAGCCATGACCTCAGTCTCTCATGCTTTCCTCTTGTGCCGCGTTATTGGTTGCTCACTACAAGAAGGACATTGAGGTGCTGGAGTGTGTCCAGAGAGGGAGAACAAAGCTGGTGAAGGGGCTGGAACCAGACCTGATGAAACGCATCAGACCAAGCTGGGGTTATATAGACTGGAGAAGAAGAGGCTCAGGGAAGACCTTATTGCTCTCTACAGCTACCTGAAAGGAGGTTGTAGTGAGGCAGGGGCTGATCTCCAAAATAACTACTGATAGGACAGGAGGAAATGGCCTTAAATTGTTCCAAGGGAGGTCCAGATTAGATATTAGGAAAAATATCTACACAGGAGAAGTAGTCAAGCATTGGAACAGGCTGCCTAGGAATGTGGTGGAGTCACAATCCCTGGTAGTGTTCAAGAAAGGTGTAGATGAGGCACTTGGGGACATGGTTTAACAGGTATGATGTTGAGCAGCTCATGGTTGGACTCTATCTCAAAGGTCTTTTTGAACCATAATGATTCTGTGATTCAATGAATGTTACGTTTTTTAGGAACCCAGCAGCCTTTTTAGTAGATGTGCTGCATTCGCAGGTCACCCGTGTTTGTTGATTGATGATTCAGGTCTGTGATGAAGAGGAAGCTGAAGTGAAGCTGACTTGTGGTCAGGCACTGCTTTTGTGTGGTGTGCATCCCTTTGTATCAAAGAGCTGGTCTAAGAACGGTCTGGCAGAGATCTTTGCAGATGTTGGTATAGATGCCAACATACATAGCTGCAAATATCCCATGTCCTGCTTGCTGGAGGAACAAGGAGCGCCAGCCCACGCAACAGACGATTAGGTAAGCCCTGAGTCAAGCTAGATAGTGCTACAAATAAGTAGCACATGAATGATACAAAGCTGAATATGCAGATTTATTTACACACAAAATCACTTTGTAAAAGAGTTTCAGAGAAGTGTATTTCAATGGCATAAAAATGCTCTCAACGTTCTTCAAAATGTCTGAAGCTCTAAATCAGTGCAACTGAACCCATGACTTTCCTTTTGGAAGTGGCTACAGTATTAAGGGTCAGTACTTTGGTAAAGAAATCCTTATAGTAAAGGAATTCTTAGAAGAAATATACTGTGAAACCTTTTTCTTACATAATAGTAGCCTGAATTCATGCTATTGGCGACAGCAGCAGAATGAGGAAGAGTGTGGCTAATTAAGCTGATGGCGTTTCCACCTATTGGGAACCATCTATCTGAATTGCTCTTTGCTCTGAATTTTCAACTAGCCTTCCCGTGAAAAGGCAGTTGACTCCTACACTTTTGCTGCTTCTGTCTTAGAATGATGGAATATGCCTCTGGACCTGATATATGATCCTTTTTTATTGTTTCACTAACAAGTGGTGCAGCCCTGACAGGCCAATGTTAAGGGCATGAATTACCCAACCTAATTATATTAGCACCCATTACATTAATTACTGAGCCCATCACTTAGAATGTTTAGTTTTAGAAAAGGAATGGAGAAGCTTATGTTTGCTAATTATAACACGTCACTCATAATATCACTTTCATGAGACAGAAAAGCAGTTTAATGCTTCTGCACAGGATCTCTTATGCCCAACCGTAGCCACCAAGACTCAGTTAGGGACACACAGACCAGCTAACCTAACAGAAATAACCATTTAGCCCATTTTATGTATAAGGATAAACATACACAATTTTTCAGAGTAAATTTCTTAGTGGTACCTAGGTGCTTATTTTTGAGATATTTCACTGATTATGGAAAAGCTATCTGACTAGTCTAGATTAAATGCTCAACATTTAAATTGGGTATGGTGAATCTTAATCTCATATTGAAGCAAAGTGGACAACATGGTAGGATAACAGCCAGTTAGTAACAGCCATTGCTACCAGAAATGGCATTTGAATCACTGAGGAAACAGTTATATTAAATGATGATGGAATAAAACCCGAGGAACCAGCACACGTATTTCACTGACGCTGTCTTGGCCTGCCTCCTTATTTGTACCACTGGTTTGCACCGAATGCCCTGTGGGCATAGCTATTCATCTAGTCAACAGGAAACACTATACACGGCGGTGAGCTACATGGAAATTAATTCCTCTAAATCTAGCCATTGTGTTCACATCAATCCCTCTTTTTGCATTAAATATGTCTTGTATAATTCTATCAATATATGTGGTAAGAGGTGGACACTTTTTGAGAATTTTGAGAATTTTTCAGTGAGATAATTAGTGGTGACTGGAGGAAACAAAAGAGTGCTGATGTAGAACCTGAGAAGATTTCCAAATATCTGTAATTTAGTTAGACTCTGAATAACAGATTGTAGGAAATGGGGCACCATGCTAACAGTCCTGATCAGGATACAATAGTAGGCATTTCTAATGGCATTAAAATTAGAAATGCTTGTTTAGAAGCCTTCTCTTAACATAGAATCTCATACAGCATACACAAAATACTCATTTTATAGTTTCATATTCTAATAACTTGATTGACTGAATTTGTGATAAGTTATTCAAAAGCTGTTCAAAAATGACACTTTGAATGTTCCAGAGGAATGATGGTGATGCTCAACTCCTAGGAAACAACATTTCAATAGCACTAGAATGACAATATGCTCTTTGTATGAAGAAGGTCTGTGGCTGTCTCCTTAGCTGGATGAGGAGATCCTGAGGCTAGGAGAAAGGTGACATTGCTGTAAGTGGTATGGGAATGATGCAAATCATTTCTTTGTGAATGGGGAAGGCTATTGCAAGCTAATGCATGGCCCCAATTTATTCGGAGTAGTAAATAGAGATCTTAGAGACTATTGAGGGTAAAAGAAGGAAACAATAGGAAATTCTTGTGGCATAATTCAAATTTCCCTGTGGATAACAAGTGTCGTAGAATGAGCTGAGAATTACACAAACTTGGCTCTGCATTGCGTAGTGACTTTTGGCTTCTTTCAAACTGCAGTGTGTGCCTGTGCGTTTAGTGACTACATTTTCATGTGTCTTGTAATCAGTTCTTGTATGTCAGTCATTTTGTGACTTTATTAGAGGCTAAGCTTAAGAGCAAGCTGCGGCAAATCCTTTGACTGCCGACGTTCCATCTGTGCTTCAACTAACTGACAGTGCAGATATAACCAATGGGGTAATATGGCTTACTGAGGATTTTGCGATCAGAAAGCATGTCTATATGCAATCCAAGGGAAGTGCAAGATGCAGAAATTGCTGGCAAAGAAATTGAGCTTACCCTGGAAAAGTCTGTGTTTTCTTCCATGCACTCCCATGTGGTCATTTTCAAATCCAGGTTTGTGGTATATTTAGATGGCAACTCCTGCTGTTTTTGAGTGTACATCCTGGAGAGCATCAGAGGAGGCTGCTGGGGAGGCTTAGCAGGTCACAGCGCTTGCTACTTGAGCGGTCTTGGAGAATGAAGGTCTAACTGCTCTATCCCAGCAATTGGAGGGTTTTCTGAGGTGCCTGTAGCGCTTCAGTCATGAAGCTACATTTACTTCCTTTGGTGCTTGGACTGGATCCTCTGTTCTCTTCTGCTGTGCTCCCCAAGGGTGGTGGCCTTGCAGTTAACAAAGACACCCACTACCTGCCTATATTCTGCTTTTCATTCTCTGCCTATAGAAATTCCTGCATTGATTACTGAAGTGCCAGTTTTGCTAATGCTTCTGTTTTTCAAGGATTATTACAATTCTTATTACAAGGAAATTACAATTTAGATGTGATCATGTATAGC
>JAWLRI010000319.1:5372593-5400551 GCA_034781795.1 Crypturellus tataupa
CTAATGCTTCTGTTTTTCAAGGATTATTACAATTCTTATTACAAGGAAATTACAATTTAGATGTGATCATGTATAGCCAGAAGTTGGGCACAAGGGTGAGTAATCTGCTAGAAAAAGGATCCTAGAGGGACACAGGTTCACAGTCACATAGAATTACAGAATGGTTGAGGTTGGAAGGGACCTCTAGAGATCATCTAGTCCAACCCCCCTGCTCAAGCAGGGACACCCAGAGCATGTGGCACAGAGTCACATCCAGGCAGGTTTTGAGGATCTCCAAAGATCCTCCAAGTAGATGGGACCTGGGAATATCAATCGCCTGACAGATTTCCTGTACCCCTTTTTGCTTATTCCGCTTCTCTGACAAATCCTGTACTTTGACAGGGCATACACGAATGTTGTTTTGCAAAAAGATGAGACAGAGCTATAATACTTGCTATGCTGATGTAGCCAATATGAATGTTTTGTAGGGGAAAACTATTGAGTCTTTTATTATTTTAAGCCAGGATAAAGAATAAAGGTCAAATAAAGATAAATTTGTGAAGAATTGTCTAATGTATATGAATTTCATTCAGACAGACCAAATGATTTCCTGGATGTTTGTTTAATTGAGAAGAAGGGGAAAACAAAACAAAAGGTAAAACAGCAAAAATGTTACAGTACCCGTATGAGAGCAAATTACATATTGCTTAAAGAGTTGCTAAGTAAGTCTTTATTCTTCCTTCTTTTCTTCTGGAGGATTGTTTCATATATATTTGGCTTGGAACTAACCCATACTTGGAATTTCTAGGAAGTTTGGTCTTTTCAAATTTTGCTCTGAAGAGATGTGGAGTAAAATAGTTTTCTTTTTCTTTCTTTTTTTCCTCTCTTGAAACTTTCACACATGTGTTAAAAAAAAAAGAAAAAAAAAGATAATAATGGTTATAGTTATAATTTGAAACACTTTAAACCTTTTCCAACACAGCATACATTTCCCCAGACTCTGGCATCAACTGAAAGGAACTGACACTTTTGTCAGCTGCTTGCTTTCAGCAAAAGGAATGCAAAGTGAAGTAGAAGAAATGTCACGTTTAGACAACGACTGAGGCTTCCAAAGCTTCAGAAGGTCCTCCACAATGCGAACTGCCCTTCAGCAGATTCTCAGATCTTTAGGTTTCTCTGCAAACTAATGACGTTGTATATTTTTGTAATATTTTGGGCTAGATGAATCATTAGGTGAACATTTCCCTCTAGTCCTTATGCAATTATGAGAGAAGGTACTCTATAAAAAATCAGTGCCAAAGCCTGATTCTGTGGAGAAAATTCAAATGAAGAAGTAATGCCTATGGTGGCAAGACCAAACTTTCTGCTCAGCCTGTGAAAAGGCCACATGGTGCATCTTAGTCATTACCCTGGCCACAGAAGAGGGGCCTGATGAGTAGTTTTGTGCCCTCAAAGTTTTGGGTGGGATACTTTTGTTTAGATCTTTGTAATGTAGATGTCTACATCTGAGTTAGAGCATGATGCATACAACCCATATTAGACAGCTTTTCCTCTTCCCTGTCTATAAGGGAAACCTAGATAACCAGCTGTGATGTAGACACCAACACAGCAGAGGACGTGGTGCTCCGGTCTCTCACCTTGATCTGCTCACGGACTGACTTCCTGATGGTTTGGTGCCTACAAAAGTTTTCCTTGGAGGTGTGTGTGCCAGTAGCACAGGCTCAGTGCAGATGGAAGTGTATCTGATCTCCTCTTCAGGCTGATTTGCTGAAACATACTCCACTACTAATCTGTAATGCAATGGCTTTTATTTTGAAAAATTGGCATGTTAAAGCAAATCTGGTCCTAGCACTGCAGATGCCTAAAGCACTTTGGCAGAAGGATGATTGTGGTTCTGCTGTGCAGCATTTACATCTCTGCAAAACACAGTCTTGCTCCCCTTAGGATTTCTGTAGAAGAGCGTGGTGCTGATGGCAGTGGTGAATTTGCAGCTTTTCACCTTCGTCCCTGGGGCTGATTAATTGCATTTTCCCAAAGTCTATGAGAAGGTGAACTCTGAAACCACTTTTGCATTTAACGAAGATCAAGGGCTATTCGGACACTTTAGAAAAAGTCATATTATTATTAATGGAGAGGGAAAACAAGCATCTGTTAGCAATATCTTTTTTTTTCTCTCTCTCTCTCTTTTTTTTTTAGCATAAGACAACATCTAAAGGTTGTTTTGTGGCTCGGAAAGTCTGAGAAACATGTTTGCCTTTTAAAAATAGGATACTGGAGAGGGAAATTTCATTTGAATTCATTAAAATGAGATACAGAGGAACAGCAATATTTCAGATTCCCTGTGAAAAAAATAAAAAAGGCTGAGCAGTAGAGAACAAGGCCTAGGATAAGGACAGCATTGTCTTTAAGTGACTCATCAAATTATTGCTGGTTTAAGTGAAGAAATATTCTCCTAATAGGGGATCTGAATATGAAACCATTTTGTCCTCATGCTATTATGACACAGGTTTAATGATTCCTTAAATGAATTCCATCATCTGAGAAGTATTCATAAAAATGTTCTGCTTACCCTGCTTTACTGGCCTTTCAAGAGTACAAAGCTGAAAAGAGCTTAGCTTTATTTCATCTCATCTGAAGTTTTGCGTTAGTGAGGACTATGTACAGTTTTTCACCAGATGAGAAGGACCTGCCCATCATTTGGATGAAGCTTCGTGCATTGTCAGACCAAAAGACTTAGTTTGAAAATCACCTCACTCAGATAGGCAGGCAAGGACTTAAATGTTTGTGCTATTGTGATTTGCCCAGTACTACCTTGGAGTAGGTAGGAAATAAAGGAAAAAAAAGGGGAAAAAAAATTCTTCCAGCAAGCAGTTTCTCTCACCTACTGTGAAGATTAAATGCATCATCCGCTACAAGTGCCTGTTTTCATCGTAAAGGAAGATTATTTTTTTTATAGCTTTGAATTTCTTAACCCTCCTTCTGAACAGTGGGCACAAGAACTGGACAGTATTCCAGAAAACTACATAGCTTCGTACTCCTGCTTGAGATTCCCAGTTTACATTGTAAGAAAGGCATTAGTGTGTAACTCAGAGATATTAGAATGATTTAATTATCTGCCATGACCCCCAAATGCTTTCAAAATAACTGCATCTCAGAACTTGGTTCTGCATCCTGTGATCAATGTTATTGTAGAGCTAAATCTTCTGAGAGACCAAGCTAAGCTGATTTCCCTTATAGAATTCCCGATCTCAAGACACACAAAGTTTTTCAGAAGGATAGTACTTTATCTCTAAAATTTGACTCTAGCTGAAATCAAACATATGTGGCTCAGGGAAAAGTTGGTGTTTTGTAGACAATATAATCTCCTGTCTCACACATTTTGAGGGGATTTTGAAATAAAATACTTATGATTTCTGCCCCAAGAGTTGCAGTATAGCCACAGAAAATAGTCATAAATCAACTATTTGAATATCTGATGGAATCTCTGCTGCAGAGGAATCCCACAGAATTAGCCTTGCAATCACACGTTCCTTACATATCTATTTTTTGAAAAGGAATATATTTTCTGTGCGTGCAAAAAATGATTTGGCTCAAAGCTGGTTTCGCCTGAACTAGGCTAAATCAAGAGTAACAGCAGTGACTATGCAGCTCTTACTCTAGGTTTACACACATGAACTGAGACCAGGATCCATCCTGAAATCTCAGAGCTGCTGTGCCGAGTGCTGTAAACGGAGTCAGTCGGTTTGTTTGGAGGGAGGGTGAGAATGAGAATAATACAAAGAAAAAATTCTCCTTTAGGGATGTCCATGGAATGTCTGGAAAATGTGCAGTAGTTTTAAAGAAAGGATATAGAGACTAGGCAGGTTTTATTCCTGGCCGTGTCGCTGGAAGGTGTGCGGGGCTGGCGGGGGGACGCCTACGTATCTGCTTGGCAGCCTGGTGCTCTCCAGCTCCTGGACAGCAGCCAGCTGCCCATTAGTGATGCTTGTGCTGGAAATACTAAGCCCTGCCAAATATTTTTATTATGTGGAACTGAGTGAAGAATGAGGACTCCATGGTGACACAGGATGGGGCTTCAGTGTTTTTGCAATATTTATTTAAAAAAAAAAAAAAAAAGTCTTAAATACGGTATTACTTGCCACTGTGTAGAAGAACCTCCAAAACAACATAAAAACATAAAGGTGTTCAACTAATACCAGTCCTTAAAATCAAACCATGCTATACCTTGATCCTGTTTACATATGAACTCTGTTTTTCTATAACAATAATCCTGGAAGTCATTTGTTTCTCTGTTCTGTTTCTGCTATATTCCATAAAGCCTTCTGCCTAAAACATAAACGTTTCTTGCTCTAAATAAAAAAAGTTCAGGCCATTTAATGTGTTATTTTAAATACCTCCTATGGTAAAATAATTGTCTCAAAATGTTTCACTTGGCTTGCTTTTCTTCCTTCTCTTGTTCCCTTACGTGTTTCTCTTATTAAGCTGTTCATTTTTAAACCATATCTCCCACAGTTTCAGACTCACTCCTTGAGAATATATTTTCCTTTAGCATTAGATTTTGGCTGTAGTTATAGGTGGCTGGCATTACTAAAGGTGGTTGAAGTATTTTGTAGCAAGTAATTTACTTTTGGTAAAGCTCCAGGGAACAAACCTTTCCCAAGAATGTATCAAAAGATGACTGAAATCATAAAAGGGTGAAAAAATAAATTTGACATGATAGCTTTGCAATATTTTCTGTTGATTACACAAAACTATGAAATTTTGATTGTTTTCATTTCCATTTGCAATATGTTCAAAGTTTGGGTGTAACATTAATTTACATGAAATCCATTTTTCCTATTGCGTAGTGTCATATAGTTTCAAAAATACTTGAAAATTATCACAATAAGATCTCAAATCAGAACAAATTATAACAACTAAATAATTCATGCAAAGTGCTTGCAGACAGCATTACAAGGGCTGATTTTGTGAAGGGCACAAGGGTTGTGATGAACGAAACATCGTGACAAACAGAACCTGAGCCCCAGCATCTCTCTGGCTGTCAGGGCAGTTTCTTTGGGATTTCCTATGGCACAGAGATAGTCAAGCTCATACCCGAACAACATCCATTCTGCACACCTTTTCTGACCTCGCAGACTGTTTTTTTACACGTTTGCTCCTCTTATATCACAGTATCTTTTCCCCAGACGGCTAGTTTTGTTTCTGCTGTTCCTTATTCCGTTCCCTCCTGTATTCTGCTTCCTTCTCCCTGCTGTTTCTCTCCTCCCACTTGCCCAGGTCAATGTCCAGAGTGGGAAAGGCAGAATCCTGCCCTAGGCCAACCCTGCAGACGGGGCCACAGGAACCCGGGGCTGCCGGCTCCTCTCAGGACACCCCTGTTCCTACTCCAGCCCTGGCAGAGCAGAGGGCTGGGGCTGGCACCGTTTCCATATTATGTGAGGATTTGGGCTCGAGGAAATAAAATGAGAGCAGGTGGCTTTAATGAAAATGTTTTGGCATGATACGGCTCAAAAGCCCTCACACTAGCTCCCCTTTCCTGTGGTTATTTTTATGCTGGTATTTAAAACAGGCGCATTTGAGTCAATTAGTGAGCATAAGTCAGAACTGACTTTGGGAGGAATAACTTACCCACTGGAGACTCTTTAGATGTGTAACTAATAAGAAGTTGTCAGCTTACATTAATTTTTACACATCTCAGCTACATCAGAGATCTAAAGGCAAAATCTAGTGCTCAGCAAGATGACATGGAGTTTGAGGACTCCCTAGGGACCTAATCAATGCACACATTCCATTGATCGCAAATAGTTTTTCATTGTGGCAGACTACTGATGAGGTTTTTCTCCTCGTGCAATTCTTGCAGAGTAATGTGCAGAGGAAGAGATCATGGAATGGAAATCACATCTGCAAAATACAGGAGGTAGCTATAATATTTTGTGAAATGCTGGGCAATGAACTGAAACATTTCTCAGAAGATGAGTTCTCCATCTGAAAGATGTGTCGAATGTACACAAATGTGGGCTACTTTGAGCCCAGGAACATGGATTACTTATGAAAGGCTGCAGTTTGATCTCAGTTACACCTATGTGAGTTGAAATAAATTATGTGGCTTTGCTGATGTAAATGGGTTTTGATTCTGGAACTATATTTAGACTATAACCAGAGGAAATTGTTGTCCTTTTCTGCAGCAGTGTCATATTTTCAAGAGAAATTCATAAAAATATTTTACATGTTTTTTTTTTCTCTAAAAAATGGACAAAAAGATTAACATTTTTTTCAGAGCAAGATCTTCCAGCCATCTGCCTGATATCAGGAATCAGCTCTTCCAGCTCTCTGTGCATCTGGATTAGGGCTGCCTGCAGCATGTGTACGTGCTCCCGAGGGCTGGCAGAAGCCGCTGCGGCTGAGTCCCACACTTGACTTGGGTGAACCTTGATGGAAAGAGCCGGGGTTACCCATAGACTTTCAAAGCTGGTGGCCCAAGGCCAACCACTTACACAACCAGCTCCGTGCCTTCCACCACCACAGGTCTTGGGCTTGCGACAGTGCTTGGTTAGCAGTGCTTTAAACTATGGCACCACTGTAAATCAGCACATTAATAATCTCCAATTTTTATCAATGGATCGTTGATATCATGTTTATAAACTTAACTGAAGTCACATGGATAATCTCAAGATAAAGGCTAGTCACAAGAGAAAACCTTGTTCCTTGCTTAAAACAGAGTGGCAATTTTTATATAGGAGAATAGAGGAGCCTAAACCAAAATAAAATCAACTTAATTAGCAGTTTAGTGCTCTCCAAAGTTCATTTCTTGATTTACCATGTTCCTGTACCATGCTCTTTTGCAAAGTGACCTCCAAGTGTCACAAATGCAAGGTGTCCTTAATGTAATCAATGCAAAACCTCATGTTTTATAAAAAGATTTTTTCAGCTGAATGTTGATAACTGTGCATCTTGATTTTATAATCTTTCAAGTCTATAAAATAAATTGCTTAGGGACCCAGACTCATGCTTTTGATGACTAAATGTGCCCTGAAGAGTTCAGTGTAATTGAACATAAATGACTTGAGAAAGCCCCAAATTCTCACTCAGGGCTCACAATAACGGTAAAAGTTGGGAAGTATATCACTAGATTTGCAGAGCCCCATCTCGTTGTTGCTTTTCCCTCAGGATCTCAGAAGATTAGTGACTGCTCTCTGGGTTCTCTAGTTTATGATCTAGTCTAGTTTATGATCATTTCTTTCTGCTGAATAGTTTCTTCTGATGCAACTGTATGAGAAAGAACAATCAAGCCCCAAATATGTAAAGAGGATAATATACATCTTATACTCTTTAAAAGTTTCCATTTTAAAATGAAATATTGCAATTAGCTCATTTAAAAAATCTCATTATTTTAATAATAGACAAAAGCCACAGGCACTGAATTTCCAGATGTGTTTCATATCACAGGCTTGTTCAGACTGTAAGACATGCTTATGATGGGTCTTAGGTATGCTACGTATTAAGGTGAGACGTTTTGGTGTTATTGCATTGAGTACAGTGAGGCAGTTCTTTCTTGCTCAGGGGACTGACATCCCCTTTTAGTAGAAATGCTATTGAAAATGTGAAAGTAGTTGCTAATATTTGGGGGTGAAGTATTTTAATACCTGAAAAAAACCCTCTTGGTTAAACTGCTATATAGAAGACAGTCAAATGAAGTATATTATACATAATAAAGACAACTCTGTGGCATATTCTCAGACATTATTATAACCATATATATTTAATAGAGGAAGAAAAGAGTACACTTTATTTTTTTTTTGCATGCACTGCATGGTGGCAGACCCATCTTCTGAGCATGTAAATGAGTTCCTTCATTTTCAGAATTCTATCCCAGAATGTACATTTTCCTGCTGCTGAGTAATATTTTATCATACCAGCAATCACACTGACATCTTTTCTTACTCATAGTAGGTTTCTATCACTACAAAACAACTTAAGACTTACTGGATATCCTAAGAGCACTGAAAAGTTTCTCCTTTTCTACAACCTAAGACCTAGTGAAAACTTCCTGCACTCATAGAAAGGATGAAAGAGAATAAAATTGTCATTCTAATCTACAGCTCAGGCACTATCTTGGTCCAGTGATCTGGAAACATTTAAAAGGGAAACCCAAATGAAATTTTGTTTGTGGAGCTGCCTTACAAGTAATAGTGCAGCCTGAGAGTTTCCCAACATTTCCCATCGTGTTCAGCATGAGACAGGGCTTCAGGAGACTTGGCTTGGTTTTCAGGGTTTGCGCTGAAAACAGCTGCCAATTGCATTCTTGCCTATGATAGAATGAGCACACTCTGCCCACCCATATATATTGTTATCCTGTGTATGACGTCTATTTCAGACATGCTATGAGGATAGGGTAAATTTCTGAATTACTATGTCTATGAACTGAAGGAGCAAAACCAAAACAGATCTCTGAGGTAAAAAAGGTTTTCTAATTTTCTGCTCTGAGGAATAGTCACACGCAAACCACTTTATTTTCAGGTCACCTTTATTCAAAATAATTCTTACTTAATCCTAAACAATCTTCAGGAAATCTGCATGTAGAACATGCAAAATGCAGGATAAGTCTCAGGGCAAGGGTAAGGGGACCCAAACTAAGTCTATATACTGGAAAGTATCTTACAGCTCCTTTAATTCAACCTTCCACACTGAAGAAAGATCAAGGATGTCTACATCACACCCAGAACATACATGTCTAACTTGTTTTTTTAAAAAAATATTCCACTAACAGAAAGATGCAGCAGCATCAGCCAATAGTTTAATCTGTACTGTTACCATCCAGGTGGTTGGAAAGCTGTCCCAATTATTCAGCCTGGGCTGGTTAACTTGTCAGAGGGAAGTAGGGTCAATACAATTTGTTGTTGTCAAATCTGTCAGCTGTTTTTATCATCTTAGGATCCTCCAGGCACTTGTAAATTGGTTAGACAACCACTTGTTCCAGAATCTTTCCAGGAACCAAGAAATAATCCATAATTCCTTGTTTGTTTGTTTTTAAAAGGAGGTATTGCGTTAGCCTTTCTGGCATTCTCTGGAATCTTCCCATTGTCTGAGGGTTTTCAAAGATAATAGTGAATATTTCAGAGATTTCTTCTTACTCCTTTATGCATGCAAGGTTTAATGTCATCAATCCATGATGGCTTGAATTATGCTTAGCTTATCCAGATATTTTTAAACTTAATTTTTCCCTATTCTGGCTATGCTCCTATTCTCACATTAAATTTAACATGGTTAAAGTTCTGATCAGAAATCAATCTTTTCAGTGAACGCAATGAAAGCTCCAGTGCTCTGTGCATTGTCTGTCTTTGTCCTTCTTTTGCTCTTTATGTATCTATTATATCCTGTGTGTCTTAATGTTCCATAGTAATGCTATCATCTTAGCCCTTTGACTTTACCATATATTTTGTGGGATTCCTTTTAAATTCACACCTAATTACATTCCTTATTTCTATTTTTTGTATGAATCTTCTCATTTTAGGTTCTTAAAAAGGCCCTCATGCGGTTGTAATGTACTTTGTTCTCTATTTTTCACCTTGTCTCCACTGAGGTTATTTCTGTGCATTTGATGTAACTCCTATCTGCAAGTCCGATCTTTCCCTTAGATTATCTTCATGTGAGACTCTGCCTAACAGTTTTCCAAGTTTAGTGAAGCTTTATTTTTTTAACTAGTCCATTAACCAGGCTTTTCCTACTCTCTCTTTTCTTTATCTAAAATGTAAGTATTTTTGACTCTTTACCAAGATTCTCTTATCTACTCTTATGTCCCTATGAATTTTAGAACAGATATACATTGTCTTCAAATACAAGACAACAGCTTTTCATATTTTTCTTGTGTGTCTTTCCTAGAGAAGTTACCATTTCTTCTTCCTCTTTCAGAGTTTGGAGTTAAGACTTCATACTAAGTACTGCTTTTGTATGAATACCTTTTTTCTTTATGTCCATTCTTTAGGAACTGGGTATAGACATCCCTGATGTTTGCAGGCTATTTTATTATTTTCTTTAATCTCTCCAGTTTAAGTTTCCCTTTCCCTCTTTTATCCCTTCTCCAGTCTTACTACTGAATCACGCTTATTTTTACTTCTAGTCTTTTTACTGTCCCTTCCTCTCAAATTTAGTTCAAAGCTTTCTAACTTTAGTAACCTCACTGATGCTTGTGATGGTTGATATATAGGTGATTGTATTGAAAAATTTTGTTGGTCATACCCTTAAATTAGAAACAAAGATAGAAAACTGTAGTCACTTCATGGTTTGGCTGTCAAAATTATTATTACTCATAGCCATGGTATATTTGTGTATATTATTCATGAAAAGCCTACTGAAGGTCTCAGAGGATTTCTGAAATATTCCACACATCTGACTTTGAAAGTCAACTTCAATTTAAAACTTTGGCCTAGATCCAGCATGTACTACATATTGCTAAAATTTAGAGGAATAGTTCCAGACTATTCAGTTTCACAAGGAGGTCATGGGGGTAAAAAAGACCTCTTTGAACATCTCAGGTCCTTTTTAAACCTCTTAGTGTGTACATATTTCCACCTCAACCTAGCCAGGCTCACAAGATGCACACAAGAAGAGAAAATAAAGGAAAAAAGAGGTTACATAGGGGCAGTGCAAGCCTACTTTAAATTCATAAGTTCCTGTAGAAACTAAATAAAAGCAAGATGCAAAGTAATGCTTCCAAATACTGTCATCCACAGAAGAAAGTACAACTGGCAAAAAGCAGAGCCTGAAGTCGAGTCCCAACAGTGGGTTATTGCAAGTAATACTCTAGTGCTACCCACAGAGCAGCTCGTGGTGACAACTCTTTCTCAGCAACGAGGAACATAGAAATCTTGCTGCCAAACTCAGCATTTTTGGCAGCCTAGAAATGTCAGCTGGCATTGAATCTTCAGAGATCAAGTAGAGTTCGTTTTTGCCGACTCCAGCACTGAATTAGATTTCATGGGTTGTCTTTGCACATCTGTTTTTGGAAAGTCATTTAACATGGATGTTATAGAAAAGTGCATGCACTGCTGAGAGCGCGACTTTTGAGAGGAACCCAAAATGGTCTGTTATGGAAGCTTTTCCAAAGGCTAATTTAAATTCTATGACATTGGTTTCCCAGTGTAATAAGAATGGAGTAAAAGAGGCTTTTTGGAAGCCTAAACTGTCTTTTGGTGAAAACTACTTCTCTTCTTTAGCTACAGAAGAAAGCTAAGCAGATGGGAGCAGGCTGAAGTTAGAACCTGGGAGCACTTGTGTGAAAATATTATGGTCACAGCAAAGGAATTTTCTCTAATATTTTACATTTGAAATTGCTTTTGTTGTGTATTGGTAAGTGGCTCACTGGGAAAGCTTCTTGAAGCACACTGCACACAGACTGCACTGCAGCAATGTATTCAAGAAGCATCCATAGTGGGGAAAGAGCCTAATATAATGTGAGCTACTCTAATGCTTCCTGTCCCAAGAAATCAAATCATTTGCAGACATTGATGAATCAAGCTCCACAATGTTGCTTGAAGTCAGATATTAAACTAGGCATTACCAAAATAAACCTAACAACGTTTCTGGTTGTAGATGGAGTCATAAATTCTGTTTTGAAGTTTCCTGCACACACATGAAGTTTCTTGTTCAAGTCTTGTACAAGCCTGGTCTGACTCATTCCACGGCATTGGGAAAGAGAAATGCTCCTATCAGAAAGATAAGGCCTATCCTATTTCTACTTTGCTTTATATCAGAGTACTGCAACACCTGAAATCTGTGCCATCAATCAGTCCTGGTGACAGCTTCAGTTGGTCCATCTGGGTGCAGTTAATGGACAGAAGTGTTTCCTCTGACTTTGATAAAGACACTCATTCCAACACCAGGAGTGTCTGGAGACCCTTAGAAAGTCATCTTTATCTTTTTTATATTTAGTCTCTAGAGATGTATATGAATTTCTCTCTTTTACTGTAGCAGTCCTCCTCCCACTACAACGATGCAATATTAATTGACTAAGCTGAAAGCAGCACACACATATTATGTTGCAATGTCACAGCCTTTTGATGAATACATCTTTAAAAATGTTACATTATGCCGTATGGCACAATTAAATTATTTACTTGATTTTCTGCAAGAAGGAAAAAAAAATCCTAAACACTAATATTTCAGTAACAAGATTTTTTATCTCTCCTGAAAATTATTTATTTTTTCAAGCAAGGGTTTGGAGAGATTTACAGTAGCACAAAAACTTAAAGGATCACCCAGATGACAAGTCCTCTACTGTCACTTACAAATCACTCCAATTATCCATGGCCTTTTAGTGAGATCATGGATTAGTATTACCATGATTTTCTTACTCTAAACAAAGTAGCTTGAGCTCACACATAATGACAATTAAAGATAAGAAACAAAGCACTCCTGTTCTGCCAAGTGATAAAGTCTTCTCTTTTCCAGAATAAATGTGTCTGCATTATTAAGGCAACAAACAATCTTTAGGTTCATCCACAGCAGAAAATCACTGAGACAGTATTAAGATTTAATATATTCTTGAAAATCTGAGTTCCTACCAAGGACTAGGTACTTCTTTTGCTTTCTCTCTTGTATTTTGACCCCAGTACATTATTTTCTTGCCTTTAACTGACGGGTAATAATTTTGCTCTGGCAAAAAGAAGTTTCCTATGCAATGTTTCTATTTTTAATGAATTGTATGGTGAATACTTGGTGACAAATATTTTGAGCCTCAATAATAAAAAAGGCGCATTCACAAAAATGTCATGCTAATGAAATGTATCCTGCATAATAAAGCAGAGAACATATCTGCACTGCTAATGAAAAATTACGTGGTCTGTGACTCTTGTGTAATTGCAGAGAGTCAATTCCAGAAGAGTTACGACTTCCTGTGCAACGTCTGTACAGGAGCTGCAGAAAATATTCCAATAATTCTGTGTTATTTGTATAGGTATAATTTGATGCTACTGTACATATGAGGGAGGGAGAGATTTGCCTAGACTTTTGAAGTGTATATTGAATTATATGAAAATATCACTGGAGTGACAGAGTAGATTCCTAACTGTGAATGAAGATTTAGAATTTCCTTCTATTGAATTTCTGTATAATGAAACATCATGCATGTGCCAAAAAACAGCATGATGATCCTTCTGACTCGCTTCCCAAATGCTTCTCTCCCCGGAGTAGATAAGGAGCAGGGTCTGACGGTTTTGCAGAGCAGGCAGCGCAAAAATCTTTTCAATCTCTTTGACCTACACGCCGTGAGAGGCACATTACTGGCTTAGGAAATCCTCACAAAGAGTCTGAATACAGCATAGAGCATTTTGCAGTGGTAATTTTACAGACGGAATATTGACACAAATTCATTGTCTCTAAGACCAAACAATAATGTCAACTGCCAAAATGCTAGCCCCAAAATAAAATTATTGGAGAATAAATTACAGAAACGCAGTTTCTACATATCTGTAACATTTCTTAAACAACACACAGACTCCATCTAGAATCAAATGTGATGACCAGCCTTGTGGATGTAGGGTAAAGCATTGCTATTCAGAAAAATAGTATCTGCCTACATTAAGGAAAGAAGCTTGTTTTCGTAACTGATAGAAAGTAGGTGTTGTTCAAAGCAGACTGTCTCCAGATTAAGTGTGAGCTAATAGATGGAGCTATTAAAAGACAAAAACATAAAAGCATTAAAAGATAAAAATTACTGTTTTTAGAAATTTCTGACATTTTACTGCATTTTTTCCCCATAGCGGGAAGGAAATTTTAAGAGAATAATGTATCACAAATGTAGCAACAATAATAGCAGCATGTCTAAATACACTTTAAAAATGTGAAATGATATACAACACAAAATATTCAACAAATCAGCTTACCTCTACAGAACATACGGAACATAGCTTTCACAGCAACATGATCATTTTGCTTAAATTATAATGCAGTGATTATCTCTGCCTGAAAATAAACAGGGGAGGAGAGGCAAATGCATTGAAAAATAGATTAACTATCTCTCTGGTATATGGACAAAAAGATAAGGAGAGGAGATGGACTGAGGAAATTTCTCTTCCTTGCTGAACACAAATTGCAATTGCAATTACAAACATCATTCACTTGCCTTAATGTTAGCTTAAAAAAATAGGGTCTGAAAGGATTTCAGTCAATAGCTGAAATACATTTATTCCTGCTTTAAGAAATAGCATCTAATAAGCAGTTAGAAATGAACATGAAGCCTCTGTCCCTTTGCAAAACACCTCCTGCAGCAGGATCCAGGCTAGGACGACCTATCTGACTATGTCAGTAACAGTAGTTGCACCATCATAATAACGCTGTCCCCGCTATGCGTTAAATCAGAATGAACATATGTTCTGGCATTAAAATAGAGGTAAAAGCTAGCTTTGTTTCTCTGCCACCAAGATCTAGGCAATAACAGGCTGCCTGGGAAAAGGCTCAAGATTTCATTTGCTCTAAATACTGAGTTAAAAAAATATAATAAAAACATTGGTTTTCAGTGATCTTGGAGCCAGTGAAAAAGAGCAAAGAGGACAAAAGTCTGAAATGGTCTGATGTGAGGCTCTATCTAGTGCTATAAAACCCTGTGCTTCAAGTGCAAAAGGCTAATAGAGCTGCTCCAGGCAACAGTGGTGCTTATCTGAGTTAATGTATTTTGTGGCGTGCTCTTGCCAACAGCACCTCAGCTACCAGAGAAAGTGCTAGAAGTCTTTTTGTTCCTGTGAAAGAACTATATGTCTTACGCATAGGGCAGTGTTTACACCTGCTAAGCCTCAGTGGAAGGGGCCCACATCCATGGCATCGAACATGCATGGAGGCTTTTGAAGTTCCCTTTTTTTTGGCATTTTGGTTTTAGTATCTGTTGCCTATTAACCCTCAAGGAACAAAGCTGATGCTGTAGCATATTAAGCAGCTCCTCAACAAACCTGTTCCTTTCCTTCCCATTGCTTCTCCTCCCTCCTATCACCCCTATCTCTGATATATGCCACAGTAGCTTGCCAATGGTTTGCATGTGGTCCAAAAGCTCAAATAAATGTGCTGAACTCAAAAGATTGTTGGTGGTAAGGCAAAATGATGGTTTCAACAAAGTGGGTAGATCTAGATAATTTGATTGAAGGGAGCAGCTTCCCAATTGTCTAGCAAAGATTGGTATGATGCAATTTGGCTCTAGCTATCCAGGGAAATACTTACAGAAGTTCCTGGACTGTCATCAAGATAAATTATACGGACTGGAGAGTCTGTCTAGGTACCAGAACTGCTTTAAGAGAGTTGTTTCATATTAGGATTTTTTTTTACGTAAATCTAGATAATAGTTTTCATGAATTTATGTGAATAGTCTTACTCCTTAAAAAAAAAAAAAAAAAAAAGGCTTTAAAAGATTAAGCCAGTCATAAGTTAGATAAAGCAGATGAGAGAAAATTTAATTAAAATAATCAGTACATACCTGGTTAATCTCATGTTTTAGTTAAAAAAAGGCAAAACCCCCCTCTCAAACCCTTCAATTAGCACTTAACTTTTTACTGATATCTTTGTGTTATCAAACTGATTGATTGTATCTTTCTTGATCCTTCTCCCCTTCCCTACCCAGAGGAATCTTCATTAAGAGAAACAAATAAGGTGGTACTGCTTTCAGTTAATTAAAGTTACTCTACAGAGGGAAGGAAAATATATTTGTATAATGAAAAAAATGCACCTATAGTATATCATAATAAGAATTTAAATCAGTAATTCAAAACAAAAAGCTTTTCTCCACTCTATCTGTTTAGCTAATTTTAAAATTAGACTATATATTAAGGCAGACAGTCATTGTCCTTTTATCTATTAAAAGATGATCTCTTCAGCAACTTTGGGATACATCTCTAAAAATAAATATTGATATTCTTATATCTTGCTTTTGTTCTGATTGCATTTCTGACAGAATTTGGTTCACAGAGAGGTCCTCCAAAATCTGTGAAATCCATATTTAGGTAAATACATTAGGACTCAATTTGGTGACTTTTAACCATGCACACATTGAAGGCGTGTGCAGCGACAGAGATACATGAGGGACATGAGGTCCAAGAGCCATCTGCTGCTGTTGTCCTTGTTTCTGATGTGCCAAACAGATGGATCTCATGCAGCAGGTCCTCAAGTAAGAGAAAAGCTGCTCACTGCAGTCAGAATTGTGGAGGACCTGGGTTCAAAGGAGCCATACAAAGTCTCAGGCCTGGGAAAGAAGATGAGGGAGAGCAACATCTGCCTGTGGTTATCTCAGCTGCCCAGGAAATCTCTCATTCTGGATACATTGCAGAGGAAATGACCCCACACATGACCAGAGACCTCTTATTACGGGATTCATACCTGTGCCGTGTTGCAAACTCCCTTTAAGAGCGTGGCTGGATTGCAGCCAGAGCACTCGGTGCCTTGCAAATCTGAGCTCATGAATTAAAAACGTCATTCAGCTTGCTGCAAGCAGCAATGCGAAAGCCAGGACATAGGCTAATGGGGACAAAAAAAAGGCTTCAGGCCAGTAGGAAGAGACTGCCAGGAAAAGCGTCTCTGAAAGGGCAGACCTTACTGGAGCTGTGGTGGGGTAGCCTCCACTTGCACCCCAACCCAGAAGACTCAGGAAGCCTTATTTTGCTGTGGAAAAGAGGATCAGTAAGGGCTGGCTTTCCACGCCTTTCGGAGGATTGTGATTGTAGATTTGTGTCACCGGTGCTGTATGATAAATATTATGCAAATGCTATGAAAATCTTTACTAAAAGGTCATCTGCTGAACTCAGGAGTTGTAATGAATACAGAGAAAAAGCAGCAAACAAGCACAAGCTCCTCCCAAAGCTCCAGTTCTACCATCTTTTTCATAATCACAGATGCATTGTTGAGCACTTTTAAGCAGTTGCTAAAACACAGCCAAATAAAAATGATAGTAAATATCTGCTGTTTAGAACTACATTTGGCTTCTCTAGTCATCTAGCTGCATAATCTTGATCCCACAAATCCTAATGCTTCTGCAACAGGAGAGCAGCCCTGTGGAAAGAAGGATGTAGGATCTACCTTATTTATGTATTTATTTTATTTTTTATTTCAGACCTTTAAAAATATGCCTAGTTAATTCAGCATGCTGTGTTATACATAGGCAATGCAGTGTACCTGCTCAGATGAAGCTTCTAAGGAGATGTGTACATCTGGCTGTCAGCCACAGGGACAACAGTTTGTTTTCCTTTCCAGTCCAATTTGGATTTCACTGTCAGCGCTCTTGTAAACACTGAAATCCAGGTCAATTAAAGTGATGTATGACAACTGACCACAATATTTGCCCAGTGCTGCAGGCAATAAGCACAACCTTCCCCAGGAACATTCAATTAATCAATCACATTTCTTATTCCATATATCTACCTCTCAGTTTCCCACTCTATCTTACTGTCTTACCAAAGTTTCAGTCCTTTCTTTAAGAGTCACTAAACCCTCTCTCCACAGAATGGAGTATGATCAAACATATGGTACAGCAGCAGTTTACAGAGCTTACTTAAATCTTTTAAATTAAAACTTTTCAAGAAGGAAACATTATCTTAAAGGTCAAGCCTTTCCCTGGTTGACAGAAGACCCAGCTACATCACCAATTTTAACAAAGACAACACTTGTTTTCTATCAGACTTTATAAGTAAAGGCATTGATTTTGTTTTAATGAATGTATGCAGATAAAATAGGCAGACAGCTTTATGAAAAGGACAATAACCTGCTCAATAGCAGCAGCTGTTTTTAAATGTATGTCCTTGAATGCACAAATAAGAGACCCAAATGCCTGGTGATCTTTTTCTCCCAAATCCTATGATTACAAAAAGGATTTCTGTCTTCCATTTCCCTAAATATCTGAATCAAAATCTCCTGTTTTCTAATTCCTCATACTTTGTGCATATTGCAGCAATACTGTTTCCTGATATAATCTTCTTTCCAGACAGCTTGATTCCAAATAATTAGCTACATCAGGATTTCTCCATAGCAAATCAATTGTTGATAGCTTTAGCTCAGCCAGATATAAGCTTTAGCATCATGACATGCCTCTCAAAAGAAATCACAAAAATGGCAAGTGACTATTACAGTAAGTCTCTCAAAAATAAACTATGCTCCCTTATATCCTGTGGCCCTTTGACTCTGGTTTTGTCTATCTTTTACCCTTTCAATATATTCTCCAAAGACAGAATGAATAAAAATATGCTCCAATTAATCTTCAATAAAATATAATTCCTAATAAGACTCCTCTGAAGCTGGTACTAATTAATCTGAGAAAGCTTGGCAAAGTCTGGTCCAGGTACAATGTAAGCAAAATTTTTAAAAAATGGAAATAGTGACTACAACAGTAAGTTCCTATTAATGCAACACTTCAGGCAGGCCAGCCAGTCCAGGACAATCCTACTTTATAATGATTTATGCAAGGAAGAAAGCAGTAAGTAGAAATCAAGGGCCAAGTCCAGAGAAAAGCTGAGCTTTCCGAATTCGCTGTGAGGAGGGTGTTCTACATTTTTCAGGAATTGGTCCAAATGCTTTATCTCCTCTTGTAGTAAAAATCTTTAGAAAGTAAATTTCCTGAGGCTTCTGGAGATATGTGCCATTAAAAGCATCAAATGAAGTGTTTCACTTACTTTATGAAGTTATATTTGAAAAGAAACAAACCTTTCCCTAAAGTTAACAGGAAGACCTACTGCCAATTGGAAGTTTATTCTCAATTTCAGAGTGTGCAAATCCAAGCACACAGTGACCAACTGAAATTAAACTCAAGCAAAGGTGTCATTGCAGCTTGATGAGTTAGTGCTGGTTAACCAAGTTCTCATGACTGACAACATTCACGCCTACGCCAATCCAATTGCAAGGCAAACATGCTACTTTTACCTGTTTTCACTCTCTCTCAATATTTGTAAACAAGTTTGGTCACCTTACTTTGAGTTTTAAATAAAGTACCTATCATTTAATGTTTTCATGCAATACCAGGAAACCACATTATCATTTTATTGCTATAAATGTTTATATAGCGTTGCTAGGCTTCCTAGGGGCAAATCTCTTCCTCCTCTTCCTCCTCCTCCTGCTCTTTCTCCTCCATCACTGCAGGAAAATTCATGACTTCTTTCCCCCCCCCGGTGATTTTAATGTAAAGACCTGATAGGCCTGTGAAAGGAATTGCAGAGAGTCTGGGGACACTTCTCAGTACTCAGCTGAGTTTTGTTGCATACTCACTGAAGAGGAGTTGGGTTACCAGAACAATTGAGAATCTTATATAGGCATCATCCTTCCTTTAGTTCTAAAGAGCCCTTTGTATATGCTCAAAGCACCTGTCACTATGCACGAGTGATTGCTGCGTATATAAACCAGAGAATGGAAGCCAAGGCTACTGTTGCATTGACCACATTCACATTAACTGTTCTCTCATTCACATTAACATCTTCTCTCATAAGATACCACTTGTTGCACAGTCCTGCCCTCAGACAGGCCAGATTCTATTCAATGACTGACAATAGATCATTTTTAAAACATTTTTCCTCTTTTTATTTTATTTTTTTATATATTTATTTTTTCCTGATGGTTGCTACAAGCAAAGGAGGTATTTGGAAATGTAACTGCACAATACAAATACAGGCAGCAAACTAAGTTGATGGCATGAAAGGTGTATCTGAGAACACAGAGTTGACAGAATCAGAATCAGATTTTGTTCGGGTAGTTTTTAAGATACTCTCCGCAATGATATTGTCATTAGGAAACAGTTTTACTTTCCCGTTCTGACCATGTTTTGGTTCATTCACGGGTTCCAGGAAAACCACCCTCTTACCGGTGCTTGCCTTCTTCTCGTCGGCAGGCGGCTCTGGCGGCGGCGTGGAGTTCAGGATGGACGAGTGGGCACCGCTTTGGTTCAGCTTCCTCTTTCTCTTTTTTGTCTTACACTGACAGGGACATGGGGTCAGGTAGAGATAGAGCAGTACTAAAATAATACTGGCTACACAGGCAGCGAGGGTGGTAAAAGCCGTGTTAAATGCTTCGTGAGCATGGGACCTGTTCACTGTGAAATTGCTGACGTTTATTCTAACCTCTATGGTTTCATTCAGGAGTCTTTTCTTATTTATTGCGATACAGGAATACAGCCCAGAGTCCTCCAGCTGGGCGTCCGTTATCTCCAGGCTCCCGTTGTGGAACACCCTGAAGTTGTCCGTCTCCCTGTCCGGCTCCAGCAGCCGGTTGTCTGGGCTCAGCCAAACGAAGTACGTGCCCGCGTCGCTGATTCTGCTGTCACAGGGCACAACCAGCCTGTCGCCGACCTGCGCATCATGAATGAACCTGAAGGCTTGGAAAGAGCTGTTGATGGTGCTCTCCGAGCAATTCAGAAGGTTGTCGTGCAGTAAAGGCAGCTTGTTGTAACCTCTTGGATCCGATCGCAGTGAACAGGAATACTCGTTTCTGAAGTCCACCACGGGGCTGAAGTGCCTCTGGTACCAGAAGATCAGCATGGAGTACAGCGTACAGTCACAATAAAATGGGTTGCCGTGAAGATAAATTCCACTTAGATACTTGGCTGGCACTGAACTCAGGCGCTGAATAGGCATCGCCTGGATGTGATTAAAGGAAACGTCCAGCAACGCCAGTTCTGTCAATTTATGCTTTCCAATGTACAAGTCCAGTGGAAAATGTGAGAGTAAGTTGTAGCTCAGGTACAGTTTTTGCAATTTGTACAATCCTCCGAAGGCCGAAGGCTCTATCTGTGTTATGTGGTTGTTGTAAAGCAGGAGCACTTCCAGGGCCCTCAGCTCCTGAAACACGGGGCTGCCCAGTGACTTCAGGCTGTTGGATGACAAATCTAGGTACTTCAGATTTGGGGTTGTGGAAAAACTTCCAGTGAGAATACTGCTAATGCTGTTATGACTGACTATTAAAGTGTTCAGTTTCTCAAACAGGACTGGAACCCACTCAGGTTCTAAAAACCCAATTCGGTTGTAACTCAGATCCAGTCTTTTCATACACTTGTAAAGACTCCCCGGCACCCTGGAGAGGTTCCTGTTGGTGCAGCTCACGATGTCGCTGGCGCAGACGCAGGCTGTGGGGCACATCCCCGCGACACTGCCACAAACGCTCACCGCAAGAACCAAGACGCATGCCAGTCCCTTGCGGTTCAGCTTAGAAACACTCAGTAGAGTAGGAATTGTCCGGCAGTTTAAAGACATTGTGACTGTCCCTTAGCTGTGTCCCAATGCTCCTTGCCAGAGATTATACGTGTAGTTAGCTCTGCACTAATCACTGTCAAAGGGGAATACAGAAGTACAGTATGTTAACATTTAAGATTCATGACCTGCCTGATTTCTTATGTATGCCTTTTGAGCAAATAAAATGAATTAATCCTTTCAGTTTCACATAGGCAATTTTGAAATCTAATTCCTCTCAGGTGATGGTTTAGCATTTTTCTATAAACACAAAACTCTTCACTCTTCTATAAATATTCATATTACAGATACGCTTTTTCCTCTCCAAAAACTGCAGCCATTCTTCAGTCCTGAACCATGGAATGTAATTTCAAACGGATCATAAAAATACATCATCAGAAGAGCTCATCTGTGCAGTGTTCCTGACAATAGCATCTCTTACCTGTTTTCAGGTCAGCATGGAAATGAAACTTCTGATGCAAGAAAAAGAAATACTTTATCTAGAAATGCTCTTTTCTTATCTAATGGGAAGCATTTACATGTATTTCTTCCCAATCAGAAAATGTCACACATTTTCAAGCCCAGAATTTTCTCAGACTACTTAAGTTTCTAAATGTCATACAAGTTTTTCTTCTCTCTCTCTTTTTTTCTTTTCTTTTTTTCTTTTTTTTTTTTTCAATCAGTAACTGATAGTGCAAATAGTAATTTTTGAAGTCATTCAAGATATCCTTTGGAATATTTTGTATTCTGTTATTTTTATCTTTGCCAAAATAACTGTTTGGGACAAAATTTTCCATGCCTGGCGTCTATCTCAAGCAGAAGTTTTTGGAACTTTCAGTTAGAATGAGTCAGCCATTTCTCAAAACTTAGTAAACCAAAAAAAATCTTTTGTTCATACGTAAATCTTAAGGATAAAATCAACCATATACTTCCCTGAGAATATTTTAGTGTCACTATGGTTTGAATGAGGGACTTGAAATTTGGCAGAGTAGTTGTTCTGTGGCAGGAGATATGCTCTTTGCCATCTCTGTGGAAAACGTACACATAATTAGCACAGTAATGAACATATCTGTTCACTCTTGCTCTCCCTGGATACCTGTTAAGAGTTTGTCCCTGGCGAATCTATGTGCTTTGATTATACCCATCCTTTCACAGCTAACATGATATTCAGCACATTCATATTTCTCAAGTGTGATTGAGGCTTTGGGATATTATTTGGGCAGCACAGCCCTGGTAGGTAGACTGCTGTTCTGCCCAGCAGCTGTGGACTGCTATGGGGCCTATGTCCAAAAATGGGGGGATGGGACACTGCAGAGGGGCTACAGGAAGGAGAAGGAGAAAGCAAGTTCAAATGAAGGTAAAGCAGAATAAAAGAAGAAACAGTGTGTCTGATTATTGGTGATTAATGAAGAAAAGAGTGAGTCTCATAGAGAAATCTTAAGAGTAAGACCTAGTGGGTAGAGGAGAACTGAAAAAAGAAGCATCTAGAAAGGGGAAAAATGACAGGAGATGCATAGAGAAGGAAGGGCAAAAGCAGGGAAGCAGATGCAAATGGAGCATCACTACTGTTACTAGCAAATCAACTAAGGATGAGGTGGGTTGGAGGCAGCAGAAGTCAGTTGAGCATGTGATAAGCATGGAAAAAGAGATAGGAAGGTGATAAAGGACAAGATGGTCAAACAGAGGAAGAGAGACAAGAGTGCAGGAGATGAACCTTAGAACACAATTCTCAGGAGAATTTGCACCTGCTACTTGTAACTGAGATTATCTATCCAAGTTAATATGTCAGGCACCAAGTTCCACTTCCCTTCAGTTCCTCATTCCTCTTTCCTCTATCCCTTTGTCAAGTTGGCAGTCTGTTTTCTTCTGCTGACACAGTCTTCTAATCTTAGGTGGCAGAGGATGGCAATATGGGGGTAATATGAATGTGAAAAGCTACAGCTTCTAATGACACATTTAAAGGAATGAGATGAAGGAAGCAACTGGGGAGAATTATATATATCCCTTATATTTATACATTTATATTTAAATTTATGCTAATATATATTCACATTATATACCCTTTGTATAAGCAATCACAAAATCAATACTGAGATTTTTGTAAGACTGCAAAGTGCTCAAACACTAAAGTGTCAGAATTAAGGTCTTCTGTGCCATTTTAAATTTTATATGCAGTACTAAGTTACATGATCACTTAACGTTTCTTCCACAAAGCCCTTCTTTGCACAGCGCACAGGATCAGAGGAATAACAAAGAAAGAAGGAAAGTAATCAAAAGGTAAGTAAGTGATAATACTTGAGAACTAGAACTCATCCTACCTGTCACAGAATTCCAGATCTGCCAAATTATGTGAACTGTCAACTTGGAAAATAATGAACATATTACAGTTACCAGCTTGATACTTAGAAATAATGTATTAAACTTGGGAAGGACTGATGTGAAGAAGTGCTGAGAACTGCAAACTGCTATTCTGGACAGATAAAGTTCCAAGTGCTCTACTTCACACTTTTTGCTGACAGGTCAAAAGTAGCTTTCTTCCTTGTGTATTTTAAGACTGTGATTTTAGGGGTAACAATAGGGGCATTGCAAAAATAAATTAACTGATCAGGGAAAAAAAAAAAAAGGTAATATCAAATTTCATAAAGTCTTCTAGGCTTTCAGAACCTGTGAAGTGCCTAACTGCCCGTGGAATTCAGCTAGGAACAAAAAGGGATTGCAGAAGTTCATTCCCAAAGGCTCTTCTCAGTGGTGCCTAGTTACAGGACGAGGGGTAACAAGCCCACACTGAAAGGCAGGAAGTTCTGTCTGAACATTTTTACTGCAAGAGTGAGGTTTGGAGTCTCCATCCTTGGAGATAACCCAAGCCTGACTGGCCATGGTCTCAGGTAACCTCCTCTAGCTGATCCTCCTTGAGCAAGGGGGTTGAGCTGGATGATCTCCAAAGGTGCCTGCCAGTCTCAGTAAATCTGGGATTCTTACACACTGAAATGGGAACTGAAATGAATTAGGAGGTAGAGTCACACATATGTTCTCAGAAGTTCCCAAACATTTCTCTATTACTTAGCCCTACTCTAGGAGGCCTCTGTGGCAGCAGCTTGTGGAAGCTTCCAAAAGCAGCAAAGTGCTTGAAAGTTTCATTTTGCAACATAATTTTTAATATAACTACACTTGCAAAAGATGAATAGTACTTTTAAAATTGGCTCCTACACTGAACATAATGGCAATTCGAGTGGGACATATCAGCGCACAGTTTGGGAAGAACTTGTAATGCAATAAACAGCCTTTCATGTTTGTTTCTATCCATATTTACAGTTATCTCACCAGAAACTCTGAGCTAGTCTGCAATCACATCCCAAGGACAGACTCATGGCTGGTGTAAATCAGCATAATACCTTTGCGTTCTAAGGATCAAAAAGTCAGGATGTGAAAATGTATTTTTTACTTTTCCAAAGTTTGTTAAAGTTGATAAAGGAGAATTGTTTCAGATAACTTCAGATAAATTTTCTTGACAAGCAAGGCAAAGCCATACTAAGCACGTCAGTGTAACTGTGTCCACGCAGGGCTATTTTGGAGTCCCCTGACAAGCGTGTCCAACTAAAGAGTGCTTGTTCACTCAAAGCGGTATCTACATTTTTCATGGGTTCTTTGCCCTTTTGGAAAGCAGGATACTTTGCAGAGTTCTAGAGAGTAAATGACACCAAAACACTGTTGCAGTGCAATTTGCTCCATTCTTTTGGAATACCAAAACTTTGACACAAGTTATACAGGGTATTCTGCAACAAACTCAAGCTTGCTGAACATAAATGTTGACATGTGTGACCATTTGAACACATTCAAAATAACTGAAAACGCTACTGTGGTTTGCACGTGTAGATGTTAAGAAGTAAGAGAGAGTAAGACCTGCTATGGATCTTGCATTAAAAATGGCTCATCCTAACAAAAATACTAAAGGTTTAATAAAGGTATGGCTTTGTGAACTTCAATACTGGGTATTTTCTCATAAGAGATATTATATTAAATATTGTCAGCTAAAGTGGCAACAGATTCTGTCTGTAGTACTTTATTATTTCCAAATAAGTCAGGTAAACACCTTTTTTTTTGATTTATAGTAAAGTGAAGGACACCCTTGCATGTTTAATACTTGATTTTTTGAAGAAATAGTATATTTATTGTGTTAAAAGGTAATTGTTTAAGTTCACTGTCAAAAATACAGCACTTGCTGAGATGAGTCATCTGTGCAGTAACAGGGCATAGATGAGAACAGGGCACTGCTTGAGAAGAAATGCAGGGCATATCCTGAATGTTCTAGGGATTTCCTCTGTTGACAGGAACAACTTAGTTGACTACAACAGAGCAAGTTGTAGAGTAGTTGAGGATCTGCTTCGTGGTTTTGATCTTTTTAATAATTATGGAAGAAAGCCAGAGCTACTCATAGAAAAGGGAGATGTTTGGTACTGATGAACATCCTCATCCTCAGTTATCACTGTAAGATCAAATTACATCTTTCTTTAACCATTACCGCTTTCTCACAGTCCTTTCTCCCACTAATGCTACAGTACTAACGCTGACACCAGCTTTCTCTTCTCCTTTAAATATCTCCAGACTTATGGCTGCTTCTTCCAGGAAGCCTACCTCAGTTCATCCGAGAGTTTCTTAAAAAATCCTTATGTGCTGTGTCTTCTAATTTAGAACGACTTTGGAGACCAAAAGTCACCTGAGTGCTTTTGCACACATTACCACTAGTGTATTCAAAATGAAACAAATTTGACTGATTGGAACTTTGCAGCAGGAGCAACATCCTCCTGTACACTGGTGACACAATAGTCCCGTACAGCTGGAAGCCTGTCTGATACTTTTTGCACAGTGAAAATGCAAACTCTTGAACACAACTCCTCCAGTACTACAGGAAGGAAAATGTTTACTGAATCAAGAGTAAAATCAGTAGGAACCACTGGAAATATCACAGTCCCCCCTCCAAAAGGTCCACATCAGCATCCTCTGGCTGCTCCTCTTGCTAAGTGCCCCTTCCTCCCTCCCTGCTCACTGTTCCCTGCTCACCGTCCACCCGCCAGCCTGTTTACCACTAGCTCATCGCTCGCCCACTTTTCCACGTTCCCATCTCCTCCCAGACCCTGCACAGCTCCTCTGCCCCTTCTTCCAACCTGCATGAATCAAGGTTGCATTAGTTAAATATAATGCATGAAACCAAGCAGCATCAACATTGTCTCCTTGGAGCCCCTTTTGTATGTATGTAACAAAACTTTTTATCTTGAACAAGGAAAACATACTGTTTGTTAAAATGGGAGTTTTATTAATTTGAAATAATGATATTATGCAAGTACAGTTATTATTACTTTTAATTTTAACTTTAGGGCTCCATCTCATGTATGTGGATACAGCCATTAATTACAAAAAATCTAGTGGTATCTTAAATAATTAATCCTTGAAAACGTTACCATTATAAGGAAGATCAGCATAAACTTGCCTTCGTACTGTGCGTGCAGGTTGCTGTCAGAGGGAATGTCCCCATAGTGGCCCTCTCGCTCCAGCATCCCAACTCTACTCCGCATTTAACACTCCGAGGGAAAGGCACTCTCTGAATCCAGTCTCTATCTGACAGCTGTGCTCAGCATTTCTGACTAGGCAGGTCTCAGTTATCTGGGCATTATAATCCCTGAGACTTAGTGACATGCTGAAGTGAAGGCAGACTGCTGTTAAACCACAGCTGGGCGATGACCTGATATATTGGACTAAATCCCTGAACTGGGCTAAGCCGTGCTTGATGCAGGACCCAACAGTGGTGGGGAAAAAAAAAAAAAAAAAGGCTTTACACCATGTTTGCATCATGCTGATCCTGAGGAAAATCTGGCAAATAGAGTGGTCTCTTTGGCACCTTGCTGTCATGACCTCAAAATATAGCGGTGGGAAGACAGTTGTAATGAAGTAGCTCAAAGCAGATCCCAGGCTCATCTTCACTGTTAAAGGAACAGTGTATTTTCCTTTGGAATGACCAACCCGTTGTACAGCTCTGCTCCACTAACAAGATGTACCAACAACCTTTGGTGAATGCTCGCACTTACTGCCAGTTTTCCTCAGGTTAAAGATGGAGCATTGTTGCATTAGTATTGTATTTTTGCAGAACAATAGTTAACATAGGATGCTTACTCTAACACAACTGGTTTTCTTTTTTCTTTTACTTGTGAAGACAAAAGTTTGACTAAGAATCGGACCCATCAGGATACAGTAAATGCATTGACCTCAGCAGCATTAGACTGGGGACTCATTTGTCCAAGCAGGCTTACCCAGATAAAACTTCTTCTCTCACTCATCTCTCACTAAAGCAAGAAGCTCTCTGAAGCTTCTTTTTTTTTTTTACACATCAGGATAACTCACTTGGCTTAAAGAGACCTGAGACACAGATGAGCAACTGGGGGACCACAGAGATGAGCTGGACTAATCATCAGCAATCTGCCTAGTCGATAGTCTGCAGCTCTCATCCCTCTTACGGGAGTACAGAGAAATACGCTGGCGGAAACGAACGGAAGGAAAGCACAGTGCATCTTTTTCGCCGCGTTACTTTTTTAATCAAGCTGCACCCCAGCCTCAACCTTGCAAACACTACTTCAGTTGCTAGGGAGATCATCCGGCGCTTAACTAAAATGCAACCCAACAAGCAGAGCGCAGTAGCCCGAGCGGCGGTGCCTCGCTCGCACCAGCCCGAGCAGCCCCCGAGCCGCGGCGGCTCCGGGGAAGTTCAGGTTCCCGGCGCGGGCTCCTGGCCGCTCATCCCGACGGGCCGAGCCCGG
>JAWLRI010000321.1:0-51960 GCA_034781795.1 Crypturellus tataupa
CCCCCCCCCCCCCCCCCCCCCCCCCCCCCCCAAGATTGTAATTCACTGCATTCCCCTCTCCTAAAATGTCCTCAAAGCCTTGTTTGAGTTTAATCATTTCATACCAAAACAAACAAAAAACCTCAAACTTTTATTTATCCTATTTTGGGTGTTTGGATTAGTTTCCTTGGGGGGGGAAAAAAAAAAAAAAAAAAAAAAACACAGGTTCCAACTGCAGTTCCAACCTTAGGTATTCTATGACATGTTGCAGAACAACATGGGTCCATTACCAACTGAAACTGTCATGTTATTAATTTACACACACACATGAATCTGTAATGTTAAGTATTTTGCTTTGCAATAAAGATCCCAATCCTACAACTGCAAGTAAAAACAGAAGTCGTACTTACACTTAACAAGCATGTTGACAACATATATACCTTTATATGTAACTACTTTAAGCTTTGCATTATCCATTATCCAATATTAACAATAGTTTCACACTTCAAGAATTACATACCTATACAGTCCTGATTATCTACATAGTGCACTTCATTAACCCCTAGGCCTTCTTTTTGGTAAAGTTCTTGTTCCTGAACAAAAAAGAATACTGACTGTGAAACAGAAAATGCCACACACTGTATATTTTTTCACTTATCTCTTTTTTTTTAAATAAGTATGAAGGCATTACTGTTACATACAGTATGAATAAATGTGTATTTTTAAAATCCTCTGGCACAATTTATTATATTCCATCTTCCTTAATTATATGCTCAATAAATGTACTCACGTAGATGCGCTTAGGTTTTTGATGCCTGATGTTAACGAAAAATTTCTTGTTTGAATAAGACTAAAGCACAACCTAGCTTTCTAGCACAGTCTCATGTCACAAGAGCATAAAAACACAATTTGTCAACTGAAAGAGCAATCCTACAGAAAATGTTGCTATTTTACCTTCAGATACAACAAAGTATGACATACCTCTTTCAGAATCCTTTCATTAAAAAACTGCTGCAGTTTTTCATTACAGTAGTTAATACAGAATTGTTCAAAACTGTTGTGTTCAAAGTATTCTATAAAACAGAAGTTAAAACATCTATGATAAACCAGTGTTTCAAGAGTTTATATTGCACAGTACTAAGTGAAAAAAGCTTCAGAGTGTTAATTTTCTTCTGGATATTCTCTTCAGTACATATATTCCATCCCATGGACCACCACTAAAAATAAAATTCTGACACACACAGTTTTAAAATTTATCACTGAATCTCTGGTGACAATAACAGCCAACTACAGGAAGGAAAAAAATAAACAAAAAAAACAACTTTTATGAAGCATACTTACCAAAACCAGCTATATCTAAAACTCCAATGAAGAAAGAAGAAGTCTCAAATGGAAAACACTGGTTTACCCTGTTTACTACATGGTCAAAGAGATGACTATACACCGTTTTAGCCAAGGCATCACGAGCATTGTTTGCTTGTTCCACTTTCAAGGGTACCCTACAGAACAAAAATACAGATGTTAAGTCAGATTTTCTCACTCTAAACTACCCAAGGCTAGGCCCTAAACTTAAAAAGAGCCTTATATGTATTCTTGTGAACTAGGACACACAACCCTTAGCTGTGGACTCAGATAGAAAACAGTCTTGTCACATTAGAATAACTACTCTATCTGTAATAATTAAGAATAGTGTTTCACTATTCTCTCTAGAAGTAAAATGCAAATGATTTCATTCATGTTTATTATCTAATCAGAACTATGTCTTTCCCTATCATCAACATCTAAAATCTAACAAGTCTCATTCATAAAATATTTCAGCAGGTTAGTTATGATCTACCTAACCACAATCATAATCATGGCTAAGCTTCAGGAACAAAAATATCGTCTAACTACAATAAAAGGTTAACAAATACAACAAAAGTTCAGTTTTGCTATGACAACCTTGACTTTAGGTTTTCATTTAGGCTATAACTGAAACTGCAGGGCTGCAAACTAACTGGTAACAGAAATAAGAACATGAAAATAAGGAATATTTTCCCCTCTCCTCTTAATTTCTAATTTTAAGCTTTATTCTGCACTCAGCCTATTTATTATATGTTTATATCCCAGTTTATCACTTGTGTTTACTATTTTTTTCTAAAACTGAGTTAAACTGTCAAAGGTTATAAAATGCATGACTAAACTGTAGGGACACCAGGAAAATATAAACACATATTTTAGCTATATAAATTATAAGTTTACCCCTAAAAATCCACAGAATAAGACAACAAAATTTTATGCACAAAAAGAAGGTCTTATCATGTAAGTTTCTTACCAGAACCACCAGGGATACACAAACACTTTGCACAACACTCTATCATGACATACAGGATATGCAATGTTAAAGTAGAAAGCAAGAGTAAAGCAAGAGTAAAGCAAGAGTAAAGCAAGAGTAAAGCAAGAGTAAAGCAAGAGTAAAGCAAGAGTTTACTAAACAAATGTAATCTGCAGGGAGAAAATGTATGCCAATATTTTTGATCACATCAGCCCTCTGGTGTCATGATGAATTCTGGATGATACTTGTTTCATGCTTGGCCGTATGCTGAAAGCTCTTTTTTTTTCCTGTTTGTTTGTCGTTGTTTTTTCTTTTCCTCCTCTAAATACCTCAATGAGCTGGCTGAGTAAAACAAATCCTTTCTCCCCCGTATCATTGCCTCTAGTATCATTCAACAGCCAGAGCTAGAGTAACAATAACTATTCCATCATCAGACCAACCGCTCCTGCAATGTGAGGGATAATCAAGTATGAAACTTTCCTAAAATGCAAGAATCCACCTTTCAAAGTCACTCTTCGCTAAACTGCTCAGTAACACCTACCCTACCTAGGAGGTTTAGGATGTCACAGTTGTGAAACTGCTCTGCCGCCCCCTCCAGGTTATTTTCTTTATTACTGCAGTAATAAGAACTGGCAGGTCAGAGCAGGAAAAGCAACAGGACACACTTCACCCTTACTGCATCCTTCCCTTGACTTCCCAGGATTCGCAAGCACTGAACTCCCTCCTAACTGCACTTGCCATAATTTCCAAAGATGATACTTCTGAAACAGTAACGTGAGAGTACTGAAGAACTCTTTCTTACTGTCACTGTCAGGAAACCAGAGAGCCCGTTCGCTAAAGGACACCCACAGCAGCATTGCCTTAGAGAGTAATTAGCTTTAGCAAAATCTCATCTTCCCGTAAGCATCTGCTGATTCATCTTAGGATAACAAGTACTGACAGAAAGCTTATAAATAGAAGGAAGGTACCTTTACGTCCTATTCTGATACGTTTAAGAGATCAGAATGCTAATTCGCACATGTCAGTTGCAGCCCTATTACATAAATGATTTTGTCATATTATATTACGCTTTCTATTGCTTTTAAATCTGTTAAACAACATGGCAACCAGTTATACTTCTAGAGCATATATTTACAAAATCCTATAGTTACAAAAGCCCTAATCCACAGGAAAAATAAACAAGACCAGTGGAGTTCCAGAGAAGACACAAAACCATATTACTCATATGAATTATCAGAGCATACAACAGAAAACCATGGAAAGAAAGAAAACCTAACCCTGCAATGTGTCTTGCTCAGCTGAAAAGTTGTGCTATGAACCACAAAATAATGCTGAAGTTGCACTGAAAAACTACTTGATCTCTTTTAAAAAACTACTTGATCTCTTCCTGAACAGAAAGGATACATTTTTCTTCCTCTCTCTTTTTCCCATCTCCATCACATGCTTGCAGGAACAGAGAGGAAATTCTTCACTGTTTTCTATGCATGCGAGTAAGGCAGTAACATGAAAACACTTGATTTTCCTACTAACTTATTCAGAAAGGTTAGAGATCTACAGGTGGGTGAAGCTCTTTCATGGGCTCGATTTACCTTGTTAACAATTCTATTCAGTTCCCAAACATTTGCCATAATTTAATATTATACAGGCTATTTGTTCAAACCAAGCAAGTCTGCCCATGATTATCAATAAATAAGGGAGAGAGAAGGTGAAGGGATGCCCACCGACCACTGTTCACCAACCACATTGCTACTTCACAAATAACAGCCCGGATGAAATGACCCTACCTAGTAAAAGGCCTGTGTCATTCAAAAAATCACAGTAGTGGGTTTTCAATTTGGGGGAAAAAAAATGTTCTAAGAAGTTTGATAGAAATAAATCCAGAAATTTTGAATGCAACTAGCCTTCCAAGGCTAGAAAATGTACTACTCCAAAAGAAGGGTGAGGACTTGGAATGATGTTAGCTAAGTATTTCACATGGTAAAATAATCTCCACTGTGATCACAGATTTCTGTCTGAAAATCTTCTTGGAAAGGGTGAGGCTGAGGAACAGTAATACAGAGCATTTACAGTTTATAAGGTATACTTTTGAATAGCAACACATTATTTCTCTCTGTAAAGAAGGAAAGCAAATATATCAGCCCAAAAAGTGATTATTTTGCTCTGTTTGGAAAACTATGAATGGTAGACAAATTTAGTGCAGCTGTCAAGTGCCCTTGGCAGTCTTTTGCATATTAGTATTTAATAAATCCAGAGAGACAGTATTTAGCACAACCCTCCTACTGCTGCTTGTTGGCTCTATTGTGTGGAGCAGTACAAAGCTTTTGTTATACTCTTGAGCATAGCGATTTCAGCTGAGCTAGTTATTCACTGTGACCTATTAGCAATCACATGATCTGCTTTCATACAAAAAGTCCCTAAGAAAGGGGAAAAAAAGAAGAAGAAAAAAAAGAGCAAAGTATCACACAGAGGTTGGATAAACTTTAGAAACAGTACATTCATCATGTGTGTAATGTCCTAGGCTTTCTAACATGAGTATGTCTAAAAGATCTTTACATTAATAATCGAAGGTAAATTTCAAGCTATAACAAAAGATATAGGTATGTATATTTACCACAGCAAATCAGAGCTGTGTGTAAATAGTTCAGATACAATAAAACAGTAAAAAGAACCAAGCATGAGAGCTGCTTCCTAAGAAGCCTTCCTTGACAGAGTCACATGCCAGGTGCTGAGTGGGAAGCACTACATGTGACATTTTTGGGTAGTAAGGCTTTGGATACTTCCTTCCCAACATTCTCAAAAGGAGTCTGTAACTAATAGTTTACTAGGTTCAAATTTTGGCCAGCAAGATGAGTTTCACCCACAAGATCATGAAGCTGCTACTTCGGACTACAAAATATAATCTGCTTCATATAACAGGAATGATGAATGTCAAAACACACAATGAACTTACACATATTAATACAGGTAGTTAATAATGGTATTCCTCTTAAATTTTGCATATGCACACATTTTTATTTTCAATTCTATGAAGCCAAATGAAGACAGTAGGAAACTCTTTTGCACTCTTCCAATGACCAAATTTAGTACCAGTTTCCTAACTAAGAGATAAACACATTTTGCTAAACACAGCAAAACAGTTTCCTCAAAACTGCTTGTCCCAAAGTTAGTTTCTTTAAACTCCAGAAAAAAAATAGATTGAAAAGACATAGTCAGAAGACCAGGTACTAAAATATGCAAAATGTGCAAAAAAATATGCAAATAAAATGGAATTTGAAGCTTATCTACTACCCCTAACAGCTTATGTGTTAGAAGAATCAGCTCCAGTAGCAGAAAATCTGTGATGCAAAATAAACTTTTTTCCATAATAGTTTCCTTTTGTTCATGAAATCAACTATTTTAATAAAATTCAGTTTTAGGAAAGTTATAGCTATCATGGGCATTAAAATGTTACAATCAGAATTAATTTCTAAATATATTCTTTATAGTTAGTTCCTGTCCATGTAGGTACAGAAAAAAAAAAATCACTATATGATTTCTGTGCCTACAAAGTTAACTTGATAAAAGCACCTTGTCAAGACATAAGTTTAAAAAAAAAAAAAAAAAACATCTTTTTTAAGGGTACCATTATTTACTCCAACAGACAGTTATTCTTAATATCTACAGGAAGAAAAAAATCCTAACTTTATATTGTTTTAAATATTTCTTATGTTTCCACAAAAGCCAACATGTTTTTGATTAAGTGCTTACCAGCAATGGCAAGCAGCAACACGTTTCTTAATTAGCATGTGTGGTCATGTTTAAACAGTAGGAGCTCAAACTTGATTAAGAAGAATTAAAATCATCAAAGGAAACTTATCACCTCTTGCTGTGAAGACAATCACAGAAGAGTTGAAAATCAGCAGTGATACTAAGAAGTGTGAACACAGGAAGGTGGACAAAGGGCACCTTCCCACATTCAAAAGGCAACTATCATCTCTCTATTACCCTGCAAGGAGAGTATCCCAGATCTTAAAGCCATTGGGCAGCACTGACCGCTGAACTGCAATCTCCACAAGACTAATGCATCAAAGTATTCTCAGAGTTTGTTGAGGCCTACAATAGTTAAACAGCATCAGTATCCCTCCAAGAGCATTTGTTAATCGATTAACATACTGAATTTGCTGTATATCTTAGGGACTTAACAGGTTTACTGCTGCTTTCTTTGTCTTTGCAATGCATTCAGTGGCATAAGAGACTTTACAGAAGGCAAATGTGTTGTTAGACACTGTACAATCATTCTTCTAAATAAAAATAAAAAATCCCAGCGACTAAGTAACTACAAGCAAGCTTCTGCATAACATATCTACAAACGCACAATGGCTAGTTAAAAATACAAAAAGATTAGTGTATCTCAATTTTCTACTAATAATTATCATTTAAAAATCAGCATTGCCTAAGTAGTAAAGAAACACAACCAGTTGCTTCTGTTTAGAGAGGTATGGCAATACTAATGTGCTACACATATATTTACACTCTGCACACCATTAAGCAGTCATCTTAACTGCCCTTCACTAACTGTGACTCAGCTCATATGCCAACTGGGAGTTTCTGACCATTTTCCCCTTTTTATGTGGATAAGGGAGCAATTCTTTTTAAGCAAGTAGTTTCCCAAGCACAGCCCAAAGTCTTTGAGGTAACCCTTAGGGATTTAGGTGTCCCACCTGGTGTCCCCAGGGTCACCTAAATCCCTAAGGGTTACCTCAAACGCACTGGTGCCATTGGGGTGGGATGAGATGGGATGGGGAAGCTTCTGCTTAGGTGCCCCCTTATGCTCCAAGCATAGGGCAGTCCTGGAGTGCCAGTTCGTGCCAGCAGCGCTATGACAAACCCCCTCGGTGCTGTATACTTTTTAACCCATGAAGCTGCTGCGACCGTCCCCGCCGCAGGCAGCGTCTCGGCTCGGACGTTCCGGGCCGCGCGCGGCACTCACTTGATGACCGTTCCTTTGGCGCCCCCTGCCGTGGTGAGCATGACGCGCGTGGTGAGGCTGCCGCGCAGGTCGTCCTCGTCGAGGCCCAGCAGCGCCGCGCAGCACTCCAGCGCCTGCCCGCTGCGGTTCTTGAGCGTGCAGCCGCCTGCCCGTGGGAATAACACACGCGTATTCGTATAATACAAAACTAAAAAAGCCACGTACAGTTTTAAGAAACATTTTCTTGAGCAATTTCAGTGTGAGCCGACTTGTTTCTGGAGCATGCAAAGAAATTAAGTAAATAACCTCAAAATGGGGTGAGTTAAGGCTGAATTACCTTCGAGCACAGAGCCACATTCCAAAGGAGTAATTCACATGGAAAAAGATCATCTGCATTGACAGACAGTATCATTACTTTTGCAGAAAATAACTTGTGTTTCATCTAACCTGAAGTGCTCCCAGCTTCCTCAAAATCAATATTTCCAAGGTGAAGAACACCAGCCACTACTCTGAAAAGGTCAAGCTTTTCTGCATCATCCAGTCCAATCTTTCTCATTGCTGTGCACATTCTGTTGAAGTCTCCATGATCATCTAAGAGAGGATCCTTCAAGGAACCTGCTTTAAGGTACTATAAAGTAACAAGACAAGTCAACCATTCAGTAAGTGATTTTCAAGAAAATATAAACAATTATTTCCAGTCAAAAATAAAACATAACAAAAACCCATACAAAGGCATGCAAAAAACAAGCTAAACAGAAAGAGATTAGAATTTGTCATACAACACAAGTTTTGCAGGTACTCCAGTTTGTTTTCATTTCTTGATACTTTGAGGTAGAGTTGGAGAATTTGATGGCTAGGGAGAGAGGAATAAAGGGCAGTGAGCGGTGGAAAGCAAGAGCTAAGGGAGCTGGAGAAGCACACACACTGGGAGTGCTTCCCTCTGGTAGCTGAAAGATAAGACACGACAGCGTGGGTTGGACAAGCCATGGGAAAAGAGTACAGTGAAATCAGAAATGGAAAAGAATGAGTATCCGAACAAACTTGTTGACAGATATGGATTTGTTAGTTTTTGCTGAAGATAACAGTGAAGTTATTTGAAATGTTAAATTGCAATGTTAAGTGGGTTAAAAGAGTACTGCTTAGGTTTTGTAACATATTGCTGATTATCTTGATTTAAATACATCCAAAGTCATTTTGATTGTGAATTGTCTCAAAGAGTAGATAGTAAAGTATATGCATGCAATCAAAAGATTAACCAAAAGATTAACCAAACATGCACAGGCTAATTAAAGTTTTACAATGACATTAAAATGCTTTCAGCTAAACAGATTTCATAATAAACTTTAAATTAAAACCTAGTTAATGTCAAAAATCTAATGTGTTCTTTTTTAATCAAAACAACACATGCATCTGAAAAATTCACTTCACACAGCATTTAGACACATCAGTAAATTAAACTATTTCTTAATTATGTAAAATGATCACCTCATCTTCCTGATAAGAAAAACACAAAAAATAATTTAAGTATTAATTGAATATTCCAACTAGTTTCTTAAATAATAATATTTTTCATTAAAAAAAAAAAAATCACAGAGCAAATATTTCTAACATACCTAGACAATGCATTACTCTTCTGTTTAAGTAGTGAGACTTAATGCCACTGAATTTTGACACTATTACTTTTTCAAATTGCCATGGCCGTAACACAGAGTTACTGTAGTATCATTTGTTCCAGTGCTTAACATCAATATGTATCTTTCAGTATATTTTAGTTTAGACAATCACTTACTTCAAATCAAATCTTTTAGAAGACTTATTTTATGACAAAACATGAGATGTATAAATAACGTAAATGCCAGAAAGTTGCACAAATTCATCTTCCAGCAGCAAATGAGTTTTGTTACTTTACGCCTAGAAAGCACATGGATTGCCTTGAGAACAGAGATCATAATAAATGTGTATTTGAGGCCAAATAGCTAAAATGAGGTTAAAAACTCCCAACCATCTCTTAGCCTATACATCTGACAGCACTATATTAAACCAACGTTCTGCCTCACAGTAAAATCAGTATTTCTGCATCTCATTCTCCACCACTCTGATGATAGAAAATATCCTATGTTCAGACAGTGCTCAGTACTACAAGTATTATAAACCAGGAACATATTTCACAATACTAAGTTGGACAAAGGAAATATCCCTCAAGACATCTAGACAGCAAAAACTTTGGAGAAACAGCTTTGGAAAAGACTACTGTTGCTGATCTACTTCTAACAACACTGAGATTTAAAAAGAAAACAACAAAAAGTCTTTGCTGAATCATTACTCAATACATAAAAATGGAATGAGAAGGAATGAAATGAATGGGGGAAGAACCAATTTTATATAATGTTACATTTTGGTATGCACATTAAATGAATTTCGAGCACTGAACTCCAGAACTAGAGTTCTAAATATGTCTACCTTTAAACCTGTGAAGATGTGTAAAATGAACATTTCATTCCACATTTTAAGACTGTGATCATCATTCTTAACTCTGTCAGCATCAGATAATAAAGTAAGAGTAACTGAAGATAGGAAACATAACACCATACCTCAGGGCTCTTCCGATTTTGCAAAATCTGCTTGTCTGTTTCTTTGTTAGCAAAGTATCTGGTACAGCCCCGGTTTAAATACTAAACATAAAAAAAAAAAAAAAGAAAAGAAGAAAAGCATAGAAGATTACAGATAGCAGTAAAAAAATAAACAATTAAGATTTTACAAAGTTTTATTTCATTATATGATAGGAATGTGCTAGGTGTTCAGAATTTATTCCTGGAAAATGTATTTACGTATGGAGGTACAGAAGTCCAACAGTAGCCAACTTCTATTGAAAGTTTTTCAGCGTTAACACTTAAAGTACTCTTTTCTGCAGTGGGTTATTCACAGTGTTAGCACCCATTTATCTTACCTTTGGTTGACTGTACTAAATCTACTAATGGAAACTGGAAATACTTTTTAAAAAATTATTAAAGATTACAGTTAACACTTTTTATGGTCTTTTTTTTCTCACTAGTGATAAAATTCTACTGGTAATAAGAAGTATAGCTCAATAACATGTTTGAAGAATATTACAAAATTTCCATGTTGTGCAAGCAGAAGTGTATTCAGAATCTGGCTCCTGGTAACAGTCCTACTACAGTAACGGGAATAGTTCAATCGTTCAGATGATGACTGACACTTCCAGGAAAATGGTATCACCAGCCTTTTTGTTCAGTGGCAACAAGGAACTTTTTCTAAAACTAGAGAGGAGCTCTTTGCCTGGATGATGCAAATCCTTCCTTGCTCTGGTTCATGAACAAAGATGGTTTCAACTAGGTGAACACAGGTTCTTCCATACTTCAAATAAAGTTATATATAAAGTTCTAAAAGGTAAAATATTCTCCGAAGAATTTATAAAAGCAGAAGAAATCCAGTCTAAATTAATATTAAAATACAGTGACAAACAGCATTATTTAAAATTAAGTTTGGTGTTTAATATGACATTGAAAATTTTACTGTATCAGCAAATAAGAATGCAAAGCACTTTTTAAACATAACATTATCTCCCTGTCTCGCAATACTTAGTAACGTGATCCCAGGAACTGGGAACGGAGGGGTGAAAAAGGTCATCTTATCAACAGGACAGTGGAAACCTATCTGCCCCACAGGGAAAGTGAACCAGCACAGTATTCAATAATTACCTATGCAGGAGACAATGGATCATAAGACAAAAAACTCTCATGAAAGCTAAAAACTCAAGTAAACATACATAGCAAATTTAGGAGAAATTGCATTTTAAAGCAGATAAGAAAGATACATCTTGTGTTAGCCAGATAAAATCTCAAATATCACTATGCTTTGAAAACACAACCAAAAAAAAAAAAAAAAAAAAAACAACCAAAAATAAACAAAAAACCACAAAATAACAAAAACACTGAAGGAAAATGTCCCATTTTACCTTTACTAACATATGTCAACTCAGTTTCTTCTCTAGAAATTAAGATCTGAAAAAATTCAGCTTGTCCAATCCATCAAGCAGATTCCAGGTGCATATTTACTGTGCATCCTCTTCCAAAGCTACCTGCTGCAGTCAAAATTACCTGGACCCACTCAGTGGCTAGGTCCAGAGTGGGGTTATCTACTGGCTTGCCTAGAGCCAGGATAAGCCTACAGCAAGACAGCCAAACATGTGGAGAGAAGATCGTGGGGCATCATTTGGGACAGAGGGAAGTAGAACTATTGGAAGTAGAAAAGAAGTATTGAATTAGAGTATCTAAAAAGCTTTTTATCCTTTTCTAACAGTTTCAGTTCTGTGAAAAATGAACACTGCTTTAGAGATAGTCCTATTCTGAAGCTAATGTATTGAAGAGAAAACAGGCATTGAGCAAAACACATTTGAGCCTTGGGACCCCTCAGCTACTCTGATTTGAACTTTGAGTTGATAAACTAAAAATCCTAAGACAAACAGCACAGTAGCAAAGACCCATGAAAATTACATCTTTAGGGACTAATTTTTCTTTTTTAAAAAATCAATTTAGGATCAATTTTATCTTAGGTCTTTCTTGCCATTTCTCAGAAAAAAAATCAAACATAAAATACTGCTAACTACTAATATTACCATCCATTATTAGAAACTTGAAAGAGGGTATTTCTGTGATAACTGCAACAAGACATATGCAGTCAAAAAAATTTACATACAAAGATGTATTATCTGAGATAATGAAAAGTAGTATCCCCCAGTTAGTTTCTGCGTAAATTAAAAAAAAAAAAAAAACTTCAAAAGGGGGAAAAAATGTTTGTTTGTTCTTTATTAACATTACACTGAGTCTTTTCCAGATAGCAAAGAACTCAGAATTCAATAATAACTCTTAGCACAGCAATAAAACATTAAGTATGTAAATGAAATTGCTCGCTGTAAATTTAACAGCAACAAGAAAGTCAGATTGCAGTGTGACCACAAGCTCTTTAGGAACAAAACAAGCTCAGTAAATGTATTCCGTGCAGGTATTTATGCTGTCCAGTTCTGTACTGCACCAGCTTAATTTTAACAGGTCATAATTCTGACCTTGACACCTACAGTTTTCTGTGTTCTCTTGAACAGAGTTTTTGATTAAAAAAACTCTCAAGACTTGGCAGATAGTGTATTCAGTTACAGAATTTAAAATGTATTAACTACAAGGAATTAGTAAAAATGGAAAAGAGACTGCACCATAAGAATGCATTTGAAAGATTATCCTTTCATTTGCAAGATTTAAATGGAAGGATTGGAAAGTATTTTTTTAAACACTGCTTATCACATACATTTAAAAGAAAAAATATCTTAATGAGCAGACACAGTTCTTTCTTAATAAGCATCAGACTGAGCATGTCTTTTGCTAGCAATGCATCTTATCTTGTTTAAGATATAGGAAGTTTACAAAGAGGAGTGTCTTGGAATTCCACACACTCTCCAAGTTTGCTTTAGAAAACACCTAAAAGCCTCAGAAAGGTGCTTCTGACACTGGGAATACAGAGATTTCTGCTTCACAGAGACTCCAAGCCAAGCAGGAGAGAGACCATACGGACAAAAGGCAGAACAAAGGCAAACAACCAACTACCATTTATCAGTCAGTTGCACGGTCACCCCAGCACACTGATTTGCCAATCTTTATCCCCCTTTAAATAGAAAGCAATGAAGCAGGTATTTGTAGATGCTTGCAGTGCAAGTGTCATTGCCAAGGAGGAAAAGAAAAACACACATCAATATGCTTATATATGAATAATTAAATATCAGGTAACAGAAGTACATGGTGATTGAAGGCAAGAGTCTTTACCTTACTAGTAAACTGGTGATCAAAGTATACTAGGAGAATGAGCTTAGGATGTTGAAAGTGAAGATGGAAGTTTCCTTTGAAGGGAAACAAAAGGGACAGTCAGGAAAACAGGGGAAAAGAGTCTTAGCTGTGAAGTTGCTCTGGTTGCATGCAACTACAACAATATTTGATTCTCAAAGTCAAAAAATGACTGCAATAATCATGTTGTAAAGCAGTAAGAAATTAAATGAGAATTTAAAAATAAAGGAAATGGGGATGGGGATCACTCAGGCAAGTAGAAAACTATAAAAAAATACAGAGTAAGAGAAATTTTTGATCAACAAGGAGGAAAGGAAAACAGAAAGAAAAGTCTCCTACACGGAAGTGAAAGTCATTGGTCTTTTCTGAAAACAATTCAGTGAGATCTGAACAGCTAGAGGAGTGGAAGAGAAAGTTGAGATGACAAAACTGTTTAAACTATTACAAATGTAGATCTATGTAGCATAACACACTGTTTCATTCTTGGTTCCCTTCCTGATGATACATGAAGTTCTATTCTGCTTTTTATTTTCCCTTGCCACTGAACAGTAAGATGAGAATTTTAAAAGTAGTATTTTAAGTGTATTACCATTTGACTATACTATTCAGCACTGATTTCATTCACATTTTACTGGCCTTTCTGTGACTACAGTGACTGCAGTAGTGATAGGCTGTAAAAAATAGAATATTCAAAAAAAAAAATGTCATCCTCAGGAAAGAATAAAGTAGAAGGAAAAAAAGGGAGAATCATGCTTAATGAAAAGTAGTAATCTTGTCAGTAACAGTTGAGAATGGACTTTAGGTCAAATGGAGGGAAAAAAGGCTAACTTTCGGTCTAAAGGGACTCATGGGTCTGATGTTAACTGAAGTGATCACGAATGACAGAGGAACATGAAGAGGAATAGCAGAGATTCTGAACTGCAGAAAATAACATATACAAAGATAAGTGCAAAGTACATAAAAAAGAATGAGAAAGAAAAAACTAAGCATGTGGAAGCATAAAGACTGTAATAGAGACGCACAACCACCTTGACACCATGGTAATGATCATAGGTGGGAAGAGTGGGAAAAGATTAATTCAAGACATAGAAACAGAGGAATGCAACACCTAAGTGTTCCTGAACGCATAGTAAGAGGAGGAATAGATATTTTCTTTTTACCCAGAGCCCACAACAAAATTGCCAGCAGCTGAGTACGGAGCAGTACATTTTTAAAAAAAGCAAAGATTCCTCAATTTTGAAAGGGGGAAAAAAAAAAAGAACAGGAAATATTCCAATACCGAAAAAGTAGCAGGCAGGCATCCTTTTCTCAGGCTCAAATAAAATAATGAAGTACGTGAAAAAATCCATGCATGGCAATATGAGTAATTTCAGAATCACTGACTCCAGTACTCACCCTAAAGTTGTCAGGAGAGCTTAAAAATAGTTTTTGCCTAATGTCTTCTGGAGCACCAGCACAAAGCCTGTAAAAGATATGATAATTCCTCTCTTCTTTGCCTTGCACACAGATCCTAGATTTCTCCAGAAGGTAATGTGATACAAATCCACCAACCACCGAATTCTAGGAGGAAGAAATATATTTCTGATTATCTGAGTATTTTTCTGATTACTTTCAAGTTAGGAGTTAGGAAAAGATCTAGTGAATATTGGCAACATCATGCCAAATGGAAATCTGGGCACCTTTACATAATTTTGTTAATACAAACTGAAACAACAGGTAAAGTCCCTCTTCTCTGCAATGAGTTATTTACTATCCAAACTGTTGAGCAAAGTTATAGAACTAAGCAATGAAAGCCTAGGAAGAGCTCACAAGCTCAAGACCAGATGGTGAGTTCCAACTCTGCATGAAGGAACGGTAACAAATGGCTTCTTTACATCCTCAACCAAGGTGCCAAAGATGGGGTGGTGCATACACCGTGTCTACATGGATGGACAACAAGTCTTCAAGCTGCATGTACTGGACAGACACAATCACTCTTCACCACGGAGTGTCTGTGTACATCATCTATCCAAACAGAACTATGCACAAACAAAGCAAATGCTTCCTAGGCATTTTCTACATTCTACACTGAATAGTATTTTTGACACAAACTTCTGACAGATAACATTATATTGACGTAAAGTCTCAAAATGTCAAATAAATATATGAAAAACATGGATACATAGTTTAAAAAGACACACATGTTCATATCTTTTTGTATATAACAAGTAACCATGCTTATTTATGAATTAAAGCAATGTGCAAATGCTAAAGAACAATAAGCTTATTCTTTACACATGCTTTCTCCCCACACCCTTGCAATGAAGGGGAATACTTTTGTTCTTTTATGCAGAAAGTAATTTTCCTACTGGTTTGACCCACGGTTTTCCCGCTAGTGACCAAGTACTGTGTGACTTCAGTTTTTCTTTCAAGCTGACAAAACCCAATCAGAGAGTGCAAAGCAACATAGTCGCTATGTGGTATGAGATAACCAAGTCAACTGTATTCAGTCTCCTTCCAGTCTTGCATTTCTGTTTTAATGCAAGATCATCACCATCCGTATCAAAATCCCAGTACCTTCTCATTGAAGTGAATTTCTACAAATTTCCCAAAACGGCTACTATTGTTGTTGCGAACAGTCTTTGCATTTCCAAAGGCTTCTAATAGAGGATTTGCTGTTTAAAAGAAAGTTACAGTTTGATCAATAAACTAGCAAAAAACAAAAGAGCAAAAGACAATAAATGCACGCTAATTATTCAAGGTACTTACTGGGAATAAGTTTCGACTATAAAAAAAAGATATATATTACCTATTAGAAATAAGTGATTTTTGCAAAGTGTACTAGATGTTCTGTGCTAGAATTTACAGTGAAGTGAATGAAATACTTAAATATCACACAAACACTGCAAGGATATTGAATCAATAAAAGAAGAAATTCAGAGACTATCACTGAAAATAATTCAGTGATATTCCCTTACAGGAAGCAGATAAATAACTGATACATAAACTATGAGACAGCAATTTGCGACATTCCAATGAACTGTCATTCATACATCTAAACTACCCACTTACCTCCCAAACATGCTAGGTGAAAATCATGCATACAACACATTAGATCAATGAATGAAAAAAAAAAAAAAAAAAAGCATTAAATCTGTGTGCTGATTTCAAAAACAACTTAAAATGAGTTAACGTTAGAAAAACAATTGAGTGTTCAAGTGATTTTATTTTTCACTGGTAGTAGTTTTCAGTGGTCTCAAAGAGCTCTTATAGGAACTGTGGCAGCAATAACCCATATATATTAAACATGCACCATTCAAGCAGATTGAAAATGCTTATTAGCTATACAAAGCAATGCTTCTGAAAGACTGTATATGTATATATATGTATATATGCGTGCTAACAATAAGCCACAACAAACATCAGCGAGAGATTTTAAAGTTTTTAGTTAAAATCAGCTGCTGGAAAATATCTCAGCAGAAACTCATATTTAAACATCCATTGCTAACATATACAATTCTGCTTCTACAAAAATTGAAGTTTGGAGGAATAACCACAATAGTTGGATGAATTAAAGATGACAATGCATCATTTATTAGGACAATCTGCTTTAAAGTTTTTTTTTTTAGGCTAGGCTTTTGTTTTTTAATAGAAGTATATAACAATGAAAAGCTGCTACATTAAAATTTTTCAGAACTCCTGTATTAAGATATCTTTGGCAACTATTCAGATATCTAAATATCCCGCATAGATTTTTTTTTTAAGTATGGATTCTGAATAAAAAGATGGCAAGAGGTCTTTCAGATTCAGTGATATGTCCCTCGAGTAAAAAATGTTGTGAGCATGCGCATTCAGGCTGTCTGCCAAACCTTTAAAATTCATGCATCAGATGCTGTTTTACATTAAAAATACTCTTCTAAAAATACCTACAAGTACCGATTAACTTTATGGCATACTGGGACAGGCATTATCCAACTCTTGGCCAGTTTCTCTGTTCCTTTAGCACACAAGGGATTCCATTAACAAATTGATTTAAGCAATCCTACAGCAACAAAAGATTAAAGCCTGCAGTATTTCTTCTGAATAATCCAGTGGCTTGAATTTGAAAACAGAAACAATCAAAGAAAGCTTTTTTTTTTTTTAAGTTAGGGCAATTATACTCTGAATTTGATTCAGAAAAGAGCTTCATTGAATGCTGATGCATTTTGGGGAGTGGTTGGGGCTTGGCTGACTACTTTTGAGATATTTCTGTTTATTCAATAAGTTATTTTCTGTAAAAAAGTGTCTATAATATTTAAAAAGTAAACCAGATGTTGAAGATTCCAGCTTTTTTAGACACAATAAAGAAGAGATGAAAGTGTTAATTCAAGTTAATTGCTTTATGACAAATAGACATAACAGAAAACATGACCCAGAATACTGCGTCAGAGTTTAAAATCACTTTTGTAGCCATCTGAGAAATTTATGGTGGGGAGTAGAAGAAAGTACACTTTTCTGATACCAATAGTACCAATAAGAAGATAACTTCATCCTTGCAGATTTCATACAGTGTGAAGTTCAGTCCTGGATTTATGTGACTTTTCACACTTGAACCCATTCTAGATCAAGGACTGTATGACATTACACTAAAAGAAACAAATCACAAATAAAAGATAACTGCAGAAATAAGTATCAAGGTAAACTTGCAAGGGAAAGTTAGGTCCTAGGAAATCCCACAATATTAGCAACCTAACTCTTATTCACTGTTATTTAACATTTCTGTTGGAAAAAAAAAATGGAACCGTTAATATCATAAAGTACAATACCTTCCACGATTCTATCATCAATATCTTGGCCAGTACCATAGGATTCTGTCAAATACCTGCAGAGCAAGAAAGAAGTAATTGGTATCTTCCACTTGTCTGTTTACTTCAGTTCAGCAGGATATAGCATGTTTGAGCATTATAATTATGAACGGGAGAATAAATTGATTGTAAGCTCCTAAGTACCTAAATCCTCTTAAAATAAACAAAATTTGACTTTTGTTAGAAGGTGCATTGCTACAGACCTCAGATTTCTTTTCATTAGTTCCAAACACATTCAAAAATTACTTTCGGATATTCATATGAAAATTATTTTTGTATAAATATACTGAACCATACTATTTGTAGGTATAATTAATCTCCATATACTGATGTTTGTTTAGATATATTATCTGAAGTTAAGATTATTTCCATGCATACAGTCTCTGTGTTCCTCACTCTCTGTACTAATGAAAATCTCACATTTACACTGAGCTGGAAAACTGCAGGTGTGTAATAAGGAGTTTTAATTTAGCAACTGAAGAAGGAACTTGAAAATAGGAAAATAGAAACAACTATATCTTGGGTTTAAGTTGCAGCTTTTTTTTTCCCTAAGTCTAGGACATACTTTTTAGAAATTTACAGGTAAATCTGGGACATGTTAAAAAATACTTCTTAAAATGGGGTCTTCCAGAAAAAACATAGCAGTATTAACAAGTCTGCATTAGTGTCTTTCTGATTATATGATTAAAAAAATCCTACTTTTAAAATTCTAACAGTTAGTTCATAGATTACACTGGAGTAGCTGGTTTAACAAAGTAGCCACAGTGATATTTGCCTGCCTTGGAAACAGAACTTCTTTGCTGAGAAGCTGAAGAAAACTTCCTTTGAGACCATTTCTCAGGGGACGTTCTCATAATGCCTGCTGTCTTTTCCCATTCTGAGCAGGATCAACTTTGTGACTTGTCTTCAGCTAAGATATCCCCTGTGAAAATTACTTCCATGACCTTGCAGTAACTCTTTACAGCTTTGCATTTAACAGGCACACAAGGTAGAGAATACCTATACAAGGAACACAAGATCAGCTATGACAACTCCTCCTGGGTTGCAGGAGGTAAGGCCACTATCCCACAAGGACACTAGGGAATACATGATGTAAAGAAAAAGGGAATTAAAAATTTATTCAGAGGTGGGGAAAAAAAAGACTGGAGGAGTGGAATATATATATATATATGCTGCCTAAACTGCACTTCATGTCCAACATCACCTCCGCATAGTTTAAAGTTCTTGATTTAGTACCCGTCATGCATGAACATAAATTAAATTAACTTTAAATCCTTTTATGCAATAATTAATCAGTAAATTGGGGTACAAGTACATTCCAGAATCCCTGCAGCCATCCCAAAATCAAGAGTTTAAAACCCTGGATAGTAAGCAAGCTAAAGTAAAGACAAGGAAAGCAGAGAAGTGCACATCTATGTCAGAAACAAGTTCAAGATAAACTTAAAATGTCTAGTTGTTTCCATTCCTGTTCTAAAGCACAATATCAAAATATACCATAAACCAACAACCGAGTAGGTTTCTTGAAAATATAGTCACTGCCATGTGTTATCATATCAGTATACAATTTTAACCCTGTGAATTTGTTGTATTAACCTGTATGTGGAAGTATGCACTTTTCATCCAGAATTGTGTCTTAAACCTACCCTACTGTCATTTACTACATTACATAGTTCTGTCTGCATGTCAACAAATGCATCAATGTAAGACATTCCTTGAATTATTTTGGTTTAAAAGCACAAACCTCAAAACAAATTTAGTGTTTTCTGTCTTTCCAGCTCCAGATTCCCCAGAAACTATGATGGACTGGCTCATCTTGAGTACTTTCATATCACGAAATGCTTTATCAGCTTTAAAAAAAATAATAATAATTAAACATGACACAAATGATGCTTGCAACTTTCCTGAATATTAAAATAAAAGCTAATCTATAATACAAAAGTGAAAGAATAGTATTTTAAAGAATATATAGCTTTAATACAGTGTGACAAAATTTGCAGTTTTAGTAATTGGTGCTTTTAGTTCCTAATAGTTGAAAGAGTTAAGTTAGGTTACAGATAGCAATTAAAATGTAATAGCAAAGTATTCAATGCTGGTGTTAGCAAAGACAAATACAGATTCAATACATACCAATCGCAAAAACATGTGGTGGTAACGTCCCAAGTGATCTACCTTGGTATTTTTTAATGGTTTCTGAGGAATAAAACTTAGGTATATCAAAATATGGATTCACTGCAATAAGAATGTTGGCTACATAGGTCTGTGAATAAAAGAATTGATAGAAAACTATTAGCTAGGATGCAACCAACTGGTTAACAGCAATTTTCAATTACTGTTGAAGACTACAGCCTATTCCTGAAGTTTCAAAACAACAGAATGAAGGAAGGAGAAAACTGTTGGCAAGCAAATCTCTAAGTACATAAACTACATTTACAGTTTTTCTTGCTGATAAAGATACAAGCAAGGGACACAGTTTCAGTGTTACTTTAATTGCCTTTGAGCCTTCTCTATGAAAAAAAAAGCAAAACCAAAAAACATTTCTCAGGAGAATTTCTTACCCACTTAGCTATGAAATATGTTCTCAATTTGACCTTACTTCTTCTCTTTAATTTATTCACCATTATATGATCAGGGACAAGAAATCATTACCTCCTCCTCCAGAGCGAATAAACTCGCAATAAACCATGCAATCTCCTCCAATAAGGAGAAAAAAAAAAATCAATATCATATGGAAGCAACTCAGCAGGAAGGACTGCCAGAATCAAGGCAGGAGCCTGGCAACCTGCTGAAGCTAGGCAATAAAAGCCTTCAGCTGAGAGAAATTAGCTACGGCTCGTTCCACAGTGAGAAACAGAATACAAATGTGCTCTAATAGAAGAGGAGGTCAGGAAAAATCTCTAACCAAGACTGCCTTTTCCCTACAGAACAAGGACAACAATAGACAAGGTTTTTATGGTTTCTGGAAAGCTTTCATGCTTTGGTTATAATGGCGAGATTACATACAGCGAGAGATAGAAATTTGAAGGAGTAAAATAATAAATATATATAAAAAAGCAAATTTACAGGAAAAGACTCTGAAAACACCCAAACCAGCTTCCAAGAATTACTGGGTTTATTGTTATCATCATATCACACGTGACAAATTTGGACACTGTCAAGATATGTTCACAGAAGGCTGGATCACACACTCCATACAAATTTTCTTAATACTTTTATTCTCACCATTTATTTCAATGAAGGACGGCTCACAGACAGAGCTCTTCAAAAGCTCCAAGTACTAATATTAGTTTCCCTCTTGATAATAGGGCAAATACTATTAAGTAGCACAAAAAGATCTGATTCAAATGCTATACTAAAGTTAAAAGGGAAAGAGAGTTAAGTTATAAACTGGGTTAATATCTTGAATATCTTTTAGAAAATATCCTCAACTCAGAGCAACTTAAGTTGCATTTATGTAAGATGAAGGAAGGCTCTATGAAACTAGATACCATTCTACTGAATGATTAGTTCAGTTTTAGAATTTCATTTATATTCATTTTTCTGGTTTTTTTTTTTTTTTGGTCTTTTTTTTTTTTCAGAACAATATTCAAATGGCCATTTTTATTTACTTTAAAGATGATGCTTAGTCTTGATCCCATAAAAAATTTACAGCTGTGTAAAAGTAACCGCAACATGGCCAAACAAATATACTTTCTTTATATGCATTCACACAGACACACACACACAGGTTTAAATCAATACACTGCAGAACACTGTGGTAACACAAGAGTAGATTAGGTTAACACTGTGACTTCAAAAATGTTAAAAACATTGCTTATATCGGTAGCCAGCTTTCTATTAAGAAAAAAATAAGAGGAAAACTTATCTTTCTTCTATTTCACAGCTGTCAGTGTCAGGGCAGATGGCAAGGACAAAATGTAATTTAGTCAGAATTCATTAAGTACAATTAGGCAATTTGATAGCAATATAGAAGATTAAGTTGGACATCTGAGCTAGGAGGTGTCAGAGGAGGCACCTGTTTGCTTCGTTCAAAAATAATGAGGAAAGGGAACCCTCTTTGGTAATAGCCTTTCTACTCTAAGCGACCTGCAAGAACACACTTTTGTGAGACACTATTCACTCCAGTCACAACTAAACAGTCACGTAGAGAAAAATCTACTACCCTGCCTGGTAAATATCAGCCAGCATGAACTTGATCCAGAATCCTAACACAACACAATGTACCCAAAATGTCTTATATTCCCTAAGCGCCAGAGCTGACATTTCTACGTACTCTCTATGACAGAACAAAAAGGCTCAAAAAAGTTTTTTTGTTGATTTTTTAAAGGATATTTACCATTAGATGGTTTGACATGATGTGCAGTACTTACATAAATTCTGTCTTTACTGTACCGAACTTTGATATTGTGAAGGAGAGTGGCTTCGTTTAAGTACATAAGAGAACCTGCAATTAAGAGACAAACACAGATCATTAAGAACTCAGGACTACTTTAGTGTATGGCCAGGCTACTAAACTTGAAGAAGAGTTTTGCTTCCCCCTCTCTTTATGGTTAGAGTTTACACCTATCATTTCTTCATGCCCTCTTAAAGCATAACTGCTGAATTAAAATACATTTAAAAAAAATTACACTGTATGTTGTAGAACAGTAGCTAAAGTTGTTGAACACAGAACTAGATGACAGTATCTTGGCACAGACCATGTGAAAGAGGCTTTTAACAGCCTTCCAGATGACCATGGCGCATTTCCCTCCATGCTTAGCTATATCTCCAAAATACTTTTTTTCCTTTCCACTCTGCAGTCTCTGCAATGATGCACACAGAGTAGTAACATCCAACTGCTTGCTCTGGGGGAGTTGTAGATCCTTGCGCTGCTGATTCAATCAGCAAGAATTTTCTAGAGGTTGCAACAGGTCTCAATTCTGACACTGGGTTCCACTTCAGCCTTTCAAGGCTCATTTCTGAATGTTGTTCCTCTTCAAAGTAACCAGGAGGCCCCTCCAAAAAAGTTAATACAATGAAAAAATAGCTGTTTTTAAGCTTGTTAATACAAAATAACTGAACTAATATTGCTGAAATACTAGAAAATGCCACTCAAGGCAGAGCAAACATGTACAGAAAGGTCCAGATCTCATGGATTAACATTCTGCCAAAGCTAGTCCTTGTTTTCAACTGTAGCACTGGAAAGTGCAAAGCAGCCTTAGCTACAGAGGTCAGTACCAGTTCCCACTGTAACAATATTAAAAACATTATTCCTAAACATACTGGGGCACCACTTATTCCACTGCATCAGTTTTCAAATATGTTTAATCCTCTTTCTAACCACTTGAAATTCAAATGCAGATCCTGCCCCCCCTTTTTTTTAAATCTTGTTACAATGAACTAATATACAGAAAAACGCTGAAGTACTTGGCAGCACCTGAAAACAAAACAATACAAAAAAAAAACAAAAACCCACAAACGCACAAGGAGCACTATGCTTTTAGTGAAGACTCCTACTTCCCACCACATACAGGGGTCGTAAACACATCTCCTATCTACAGTAACCCAAGTGGAGGGAGCTACTGCTGTTTCTGAATTCAGCACATGGGGATCAAAGTCCTTTCAGGGGCTGCAATGCAGAAAATTGCAGCCTTTGCAAGGCTTACACATTGCTTACACACGTGCAAGAAAGATCACCAATTCTTGTTACCTAAAAGCCATCCTCTTTGGGACCTCATCCCACAGGGAAGCCTGAAGCTGAGTAAGCAGCTCGCAACTTCTCCTTCAGGCTCCCTCCACAGAACCGAAGGGCATAGGGCAGGCAGAGCGAAGGTTTCTCAAGAGCATGTGTGTTTTCTCTTTTAACGGCACACACGTCCTTCTGCAGTAGCACAAGGAGTAATGAGCCAGCCTAGCCTTACACAAAGACAGGTTCAGCAGCGAAGCACAGCCCCTCTGCGGCCTGCAAAGCGCCCCAGATCCCAGAATCCCTAACACCACTTCCTGCCTTTGTGCAGCTGAAAGCAGCTTCGCCTGGAAGGGCGGCAGCGCGCAGGCGGCGGGGACAGCACGTCCGCCTGCACCTCTCCTCCCCGCCTGCCCAGGCCCCAGGAGGAGGCTCGGAGCAGCACGCAGAGCACAGAGCTCCTCTGCCAGACCTGTTTTGTCCTTCGCCTCCTTTAATTAGGGCATCCCAAAAGAAAAAGACACGAAAAGGAAATGAGTCACGATCAGAAACTTCTTGTGCTAAAGAATATTAAATCTCCTCTTGTCCTTATACACACCTTCTTTGGGGAGAGGGGGTCTAAATTTTGACATTTGCTAATTTACAAAGTCTTTTTGATTCCCTTTGGTTAAGGAAATAGTTTATATAGTAGCTTTACACACACTTAAAATTCAAAGGGAAGAACCCACTCCCGTGGCGGGATCTTTATAGGAACTTCCCAGATTTTTTTTTCTCACTATATTTCAGTAGAAGTAAGGATCAGATAAGCAGCCTAATAAAAACTTAATCACTATCCAAACAAAAAATGACCTCAGGTTTTGATGTGCCCACAATATTCTCTTAGCCAAAGGATCCCAGTCCTCATTACACCTGCAGACTTGGTATAATCGGAACTTGTTCCCAGAGGAAGAGTTGCCTCCTTTGCTCAAGACATGCAAACTGCAGCTCTTGCTGTCAGCTTCAAAATTCATCCTCTCTGGGATAAACCCTTTAAAAGTGGCATCAAAATCCAGGTGCAAAAGCAGCTACCAGAGAGAACTCTCTGCATTTTCCTATGGCTCATTCCTAGTATAGCCAAACAGTGTGCCTTTACAGTCCATATATTGATTTACGTGTGCTAAGAGGTGAATCTGGGAAATATCAATGTCAGAGATACTCAGGCTTTCTTGTGTACCCAGTGAAGCAAGATTGTATAGATTTTTTTTTAAATCATGTACACAAAACTGAGCATGTTCAACTCACTTTTAAGATATTCATCTGATAGTCTCTCCCTCATTTTTTTTAACTTGTTTTATCTCAAAATTATTTTTTCTCCTTGGCCATTGGAAAATAAAGAAAAAAAATCCACATTTGTCCTTAATCTAATCGTATTATGTATACAAAGATGAGACAAACTAAAATGCGGAAAACAAACACACAAAAATGCCCTTAAAAAGTCTTTCTGAGCAGAGAAATTTGGGTAGTGGATGCAAGTTGCTGGACTTTATATACGTGGCCAGCAAATTAGTTGTTAAAGCACAAGAGCATATCCTTAGTTTCCTTCTGGTAACCAGAATACATTAACAGCCCCAATAACTTACAAGAGTGAACGAGAAGTCAAATGCTTTGTCTCAGGACTGTTGGCAATATTTAACGAAAATTCCCTTTGTGGAAGAGCTAGACTACTAACAAGGCCATGAGCCACAGTGAAAGACTAAGAATGAAAAGAAACAAAATGCACAACTATATATATAATTATATATATATATACACACATACACACACACACACACTCTCTGTCTCAAGCAAACTGCTCCTGAAAGGCATTTAATCACTAAGCATGAGCTTAGTAAATATATTAACTAGCTTTTCGGTAATTTTTAGAACAGCACTGTGTGTTTTCAGTCCCCTCTTTATAGTATTTTCTAAAATTTCTTAGTGATTGGTATTACCCTATTCTCCTCAAAAATCAATGATTCCAATACAAATCTTCTCTGATAGAGAAGTGAAGCTTGGTTTTACCCATCCTAGATATGTATCTCAATTACTGTTCATAAAATGCAAAAATATTAAAGGTCAAAACCAATATTTGATCAGAAAGGATGTTAGCTCAAAACATTTTAAAATTTTATATTTTAGCCAGGAAGCCAAATAAGAAATTTTATGAAGCTTAATTGAATGCTACTTTTCTGAAATGTGAAATTATTCCCGTAATCTCACTTCAAATTTCAATTCCCTGTCAAGGGAAGTGCTAGGACATCATGGCAAAAACATTTTGACAGATACACAAATTTAATTCATTTCTCCCCTAACAAATATCATGTACAGATAAAGCATTTCAATCTACAGATTTTTTACAAAAATATAAGCAATTGGAAAAAGACTATCAGCTAGAAAATACCTCTCCTTTGGTTCTTATCCTTCTTATCTAATCAGATCATAAGCTTCAGATTTCATTTTCCTGTCCATTACAGAGCAGCTATAGCAGCTCTACTTCCTGTCGTGGGACATAAATACCATACCCTATGGTATTTACCCAAAAGCAATTGTGGTTCTTAAATCATCTAAGCAACTTTGAAAGTCCTATGCTCTATTTATTTTAAATAAATAACAAATAGAAGCTACTTTTGCCCAGCATTTAGAAGGTAATCAATATTTTGCCTAACCAATAAATCCCACAAGAAACAAATGGGAAAAACAACTTTCTTCATAAGGTTTTCAAGATACAGCAATCTTTGTTAATAGATTTGATCACACAAAACAACAATAGCAAAAATATTTGTTGCAAACCAAAACTGCTGCAAGTTACCTCTTTTGTGGTACCCTCCCTCCTCACATTTGACTACTATATTTCTTTTCACAAATCTAAGCCATAGAATATTTAACAAAATCAAAACATCACAAGTCAACAGCAATGCAGGTTATGTAAATTCATCTCAAAACTCCTCCACCAGCAGCACTACTGTATGGGCTATATCCTATTTCCTCTTCTAGGGGTCCTGCTGCTGGGTCCATATCTTGTCTACAGTTTTGAGATGGTTATCTGACCTCATTTTTCAATCACTCACACTTCCAAAGCAAATCTCTCCAAAAAGCAGGTTATATGCAGAAAAATACAGTATAGTTCTGTTCCTGATAAAGCAACTAATTCTTTTGCTGCACTACAAAAGATGTAGTCAGTCCCATAATACTGCATGCAGTTGATCATGTTGTAGTTAGCAACATCTGATGTAGATCTGAAGTAAATCAAATAGCAGTTAGTTGTATGTGGGAATGATGCAACCATGAGTTCCCTTGAAATGTTCATTTGAAAATGAAAAAGGCCACAATAAATTATATGGGCAAGCTCTTGAATATGGGCTTACTTAAAGAGCTTTTAATGGACTAGTAAAGGTCATACACAAATTCAAGCAAAGGAACAAAATGAAAAGACTGCAAGGAAGAAATAAAAAGCTAGTAAGGACAACACATATGCTTCCAGAACATAATTAGTTTTCAAATAAATATGTAGTATTTAAGTACATAACTCACAGTTATCTTCCACATCCTTTTTACTGTCCTCTTCTGCAGGAAACACTTGACTGATAGCAGCCTGGAAAGTCTGTTAGATGAAATATATTAACATTTTCAGAATTGAGTAATAACAGGAATATAGTTAAAGATGTCTTGTAACATGTTGCAAGTAAGTGCACTGTGATTGCACATGGTTCAAGTTGCCAGATACATAATTCAGCATTGCAAATTTCATGGAGTTACTAGATACATAGGAGCTGCTGAAATCGCCACAGTAATAATACTTTCCACTTATTTATTACTACTTTTCATTTATTTCTGAAATCACACATAATTATTGACACAAAAAATACCAAAAATAAGGATTATTAAAAAAAAATGTAATTGGAGCCATTTAAATTTTTTCTTTGATTTTGCAAAGCAGCTCAACAAATAAAAAAAGAATCTATTAGTTCAGTACAAGAACTGCGTTATCATTATCATATACTTTAAAAACATGAACATTTAAGCAAAAACATTTTATACATAATACAATCCTCTGTACTCAAATACTGCAGCTTTGGGTTGTTGCTTGCTACCCTCCTACCCGCCCCCCCAATCAGTACTAATGCAGAACAAGAACTTCCTTCAACTGCTGTGCTCCAGTTGCACAAAAAAGCCATTTATCAAGTATTCAAGTCCCACTGGTCAAATTAATAACAAAAGCAACTTTGTCTCTCTTTTGTTCCCCAGAAATCATAATTTATATTGCTTTAAAAAGGAAGGAAAAGCACATGAGACCACATGTGTTACAGCATTTGCATAAAAATACATATTGTGAGGTAGATTTTTCATTACACATTTTTGTTTACAGTAGTAGTATTTTGGTTATGCTACTATGAATGAACAAAAACCCTGTTGTACCAATTAAATATTACAGTCATCAAGCTGCTACAAGTGCAGTCTCCTTTACCAAGTGAAAATGAAGGCTATAAGGCTAATCTGCTCCCTCTTAATTTTTCAAAAGACAAGAAAAGAGATCCAAGAAAATGCCCTTAAGTTATGAATAAGTTTTAAAACTGTACTTAGCAAGACAGTCCCAGGAAGAACATCTCATGAGACTTTAGGCAAACTCAGATACTTGTTTTTATGTTGCTTCAAGAGACAACATACGCAGTCTTCTAACTTACACAGTCATAGACAGTCACTAATTCCAACTCATTTCAAAGTGGCAGGGTCTACTATATCCCTCCCTGTGTGCTTTCTAGCCCTAATAAACTCTCTTTTCCCATCTTCTTATTGGCTTTTATTGTAGGAAAAAAAAATACAGAAAAGTTTTCTGAAGGCAAAAGAAGCTGCACAATTACTTCATAACGTCTGAATGTTGATGAGGTCAACTGTCTCCAAAATATCTTTTATCAGAATGTGACTAAGACAAGGAGAATCTAAAAGTCTTCACCTACCTCAAGATGTTGCTAGCTGCTACTCTGATTTCTAGCACAGCATACAATCTCCCCCCTCTCAAAATGTTGCAGTTTGGATATGTTAGTTTTCAGAATTTTCTTTGCAAAATTGTCAGTGATAATGTATACCACCTTGAATAAAGATGTATTTTAATATAGTTTCTCATACACTTAATGCATTCTGCACAAACCAGCAAAAGCTTAAAAATAGCTTTACTGACTTCCCAAAAGTCTATCCTTATTTGTAGTTCCCGTCTACTGAAGTGTAGCCCAAGTGTAAATACACCGACAGAGACAATTTTATTTTTTTCAGAGAATGCAGCAAGCATGATACACAGCTATTCTGCAGCATTCTTCACAAACCTTTGACGTTTTAACTTTTTATGGTCTAAAAGGAGCTGTATGAGATTTATGTACAAGAGACTTGTTTTTTTCCAATGTCTTTATCTTTCAGTCTTTTGACCCAACAGATACATTTTAATGAAACAATAGTGAGAATTTGAGTACTCTTTCATTTTCAAACCAAATATGAGTTGCAAAATTAATGCTAGAAGTTGCATTATTAGTTATGTTCCAGGGAGAGTCAGATTGACACACTAGGTCGTCTTCTGTAAATCCTTCCAGCAGTCTGTAACTCATTATGGTACTATATTAAAGTATCTCAGAAGTGATGTGTCAAATCGAAAGCTATATAAAAAAGACTTATCCAATAGTCGTTTTTGTTTGTTTATTTTTGGGGATATTTTAGTCTAGATTAGATTAGATTTTTTAGACCAGGCCAGAACAAGAAGTCTTGTTTCAGCTTTGCAAAGGAAGAATTTAACTCCTGCTTATCACATCTGCCCTACTGCATTATGTTTAAGAGTATTAGTTATTTTGAGTTATCATTATGTGAAGAGGTCTGAATATTAACACTTATTATTAACATCTCATACTTAAGAAAACAGTCAAGCTGTCCCAGGTCTATAATTAAAAAAAAAAATATTATCTCCCCCCCCCTAAATTTTTACTGCATGATCCTTAAACAAAAACAAAACAACTTTTTATTTAAGGACATAGTTTCTCTCAAGAAAACTCTTCATGCATTTAGTCAAGGACTTTTGTCCTGGTTTCGGACAAACTTGTGCTAAAAATATGGAGAGGATATTCACCTTATGAAACGCTCAAGTAATCTCAGAGGACAAAACAGAGGGGGGTTGTTTGGTTTGCTCTTGTGTTTTTCCCCCCCACACATAAATGAATCACCCTTGAAATGCAGTGACAACCTTAACTACTCTCCCAGAAACTAGATGAGTGAAAAAGGATACCTTTCCATTCAAGCAGGATCTTCTTTCTATCACGTAATCCAATACATGTAACCATGCCTTCCTTTATACCTTTCAGCATACCAACATGCAGACATCCCTACTCTCAGCTCCATTTCACAAAACAGCCTAAAGCAAAACAAAGAGTTTACAGGACGGACACGAACACGTCTCATTTGCCCCAGTAAACTGTGCTCACTGCTAAAACAACCTCTTAGCTTGAAACACTGAACTTTGGACATTCCAATCCCTATTTGCCCAATGCATGTATTCATTTATACTTAACTCTGGAAAATACCTTTGCAGTTGTTCACAGAGTGCTCAAACAGCCACCCCATAAGGCCTTCAAGGACACTGCACTGGTCCTCTCCGTTCACTGCATGAGGAGATCACTGGTGTCTGCAGCAACACGGGCCTGCCCAACATTGCTCGAAATTCATCGCTTCAGCTCTAGGAAACACCTGTCCCACTCATCCCTTCCTCAGGGCCATAAGGGTCCCTGAAAGGCATCTGTCCCTTGTCACTTTACCACTCTCCAGTTTCACTCTCCAGACAGAAAACAATTCGATTTTCTTTCCAGCTGTGCCATTTACCAGCTCTGAAAGCCAATGATCCAACTTCCAGGGGGTAATTTCCATCATACATAACACCCGCATCCTCTGCTCGTACTACAAAGTTCTTACACTTTGGATTGCCCTTTCTCAGACAATGCAGTCTCAGTGACTCAGATTCCCACCTCTCTTTGGACACCCACCTTTGGCTCTGAAATGTAAACACTGCTATTAGACCTATTTAGGTTGTGGTACCCAAAGCTGCTGCTGCTGCTTTACAGGTCAAGCAGTGTGTTGGCTAACTACCTTCAAGGCTGGACTCATGAACTTGGTTTCGTAATACAAGATAATCTGCAGCCACACCGGCTACAGATATTGCTACCTCCTTCCCTGTTTCTTGCCATCCTGACAACTTTCCACCCAGCCCTTTTTAAGCTGGATCCATCCACTGCCCCTGTTTGCTGCAAAACGAGTAATTCTGCTGGCGCAGCAGAGCAGGGGCTACTCTGCACTGACACAACCAGCTATGGCTGAGGAAGGGAGGGAAGATTTTAAGACAGCATCTAATCACTGTCTTGCAACATTTATTGTGGCTATTAACATATATTAAGTGGTATAAAAGCCAAGAGTTAGCCAAACACACAGCCATTTACTTTTCAGTTCCTGATCTCTGGTAAGTTACCAGCTTCCACAGAGAATACATATGACACATTCACAGCCCAGATTAAAAAATAATAATAAGTTTTGCTGCCTGGGTATATTTACAAGATCAGATTGCTCATCTCCTCCCTGTAATTATCATGAGCAACCCCGGAGCTGCTGGATCACTACCTCTTCCCAAAGAGCACTTTCAAACTATCATTTCGAGTAGACAAAGCTGATAACAACATGGACTAATGTTTAATACAAATTAATGGTCTAAATGCACAAAAAGAACAGGGTCTTCTTACACCAATAAAAAGCAATAAAGAAACTTTTCACTGTAAAGGAAAATAAACACCTTGAAAAGACTGACAAGGTACTCTTACTCCACCTCTATTATTATCAGGAAGTTTGATTATTATAAATATGGATCTATAATCTCTATGGAATTTACATGTCTGTTAACTCCCTTAGATGAATGAACACTACACACTTAGCTGATTTGCTTAGTGCAAGAAAATAGTCAACATCAGAGTAACTATCTAAATAACAGGGATTATTCATTGTAAACCACACAGCAAAATATTCCTATTGCTTCTTTATAATTCTTACTAAAAGAAACACATTTCAAATCCTCAACAAGCTTAAGTATGAGAAATAAACCCCACTTCTTACATGAGCAAGAGTTCTCATATTCTCTGAAATATTAGGGGCTTAAAAGCAGAATTCATATTATATAAGGCAGATCTGAAACTGTAGAAGCGAGCCTTTCACAAGAGCTCAAAAAAATAAGTACTGGCACGAAGATAAAGCTTTTTTCTTGCCATACCTTCAGTTTTGAAAATTAAAAGCAAAATCAAGATTCAAAGGATACATGACAGTCCCACCACAGAGAACAAGCTATGAAACATAAATGTAGTAGTACCACCTATACAGGATGATTCAAAATGTTCCACTTTCCATGGGCAACCCCTAACCAGAGACCACCCCAGTTATTTGGCAGATGGTCAAACTTTATTTGGGGCAAATGTTATGTTTGTGTACACAACATCAGATGATGTTATCTGTTTAATTGTTCTGAAGATTGTATGCCCAAATGAAAACAGTAGAAACTTCTTCAGGGGCAAAGCTGTACTTTCAATGGCTGTAACTAACGATCATTTTTGGTTTTGAAAAGAGAGGCCAAGAAAGCAGATATTAGAAACCAAAGGCTCTCTTTATTGCCTGTTTGTTCTTCAGTATGTCCCTTTCAATATTTAATATACTCTTGTCTTAATGATTTTGTCCTTCTCCCTACTGAAGAATGCCCAACAGTGCTAAATCTACAGACCTTATCGGACACATGCTTACTCTGTGTTTCTAAGAAAAGAAAACTAACTTCCTCTGCAAGGTTAAAATAATAATAAAAAGGTCTATAAATACTCTTCCCAAAAGGAAGAACTGCTTCATAACCTTCTGACTCGTGACAAGGCATTCTCTATTAACATCAGCATGAAAGAGAAGTTACCAAAGAGATTTCCTCACTTTATAACTGAAGCTGCATGAAGGACAAAATTATTAGAAACATCATATATTTTGAATAACATTTATAAACACCAAAGCAACAGCTACTTAAACACAGCATTTGACCTTATTCCCAGTAGTAAAATCCAGGGTACTTACCATGTGAATTAGCATAATTGATAGGTAAAAGGCATTTCCTGTAGCAAACTGACATTTAAGAAAGACATTGAATATGAAAGATGCCATGATAAATGAGGCAGTTTGAACACACTAATAAGGAAGGATCAAAACACCGTTTTAAATGTTTCATTGACTTTTCTTCTGCTATCAGTTCTCTCAAAGCATATCTACAATAGCTTTTCTTTTCAGACAAAAAAAAAAATCCGTTGGAGAATCAGAATGCTTAAGCAGAATTAGGTAAAATAGGAGCATTCTTGTTTATTTTAAAAAGCTAAGAATTCAGAAACACAGCCTAAGATCTAGCTCAAATTCAGTATTAGTTTCCCTCTTAGTTTCATGTTTCTCCCCATTTTTGCAAGACACTTACCTTGCCTTTTTGATTCAAAGGTTCAATAGTTAAGTTGTCAGTGCCAATGTCCACAATCATTCCCATCTGAAACCCATCAGTTGGGTGTGGAGCCCAAACAGGCTTCCCGTCATCCATTGTGGGGGCTATCCAATATTTCCTGTAAGAAAAATGATGGAAGAGATTCAAAGCTGGTCCTACACTAATAGCATATATTTATGCTATATGTAGGTAGGACAAGTGTTTATATTATATATTTTTATATATATATATATATTTATATATATTTATTTATATATATATTTATTTATTTATATATATATATATAATATAAACATAATATATAATATAAACATATATATATATATAAAAATTTCAGTGCATCTTATGACTGGATACTTCTCTGTACCTCATGTGGTCTGTACCTCTCATATGAGAGAGAGAAATATCCAAATACTTTTAATGGACACATCTCCTAGTACGTGAGCAGAAATGCAGTCTCTTGCCACCTGAACATGCACCTCATTTCACATGGCTTGGTGCCAGTGCACATAGCTCTATAGCTCATAAATAACTCAGGGATGTATTTGTTCACAACTTATTTAGTATACTGTAAGCTTGTTAAATGCTGACTTCCAATACTATCACATCCCAGCTCTCTTCTTAAGAAACAGTGACCTTATTTTCCAGTCCAAGTAAGATATCCATATAGACTTGCATTTATAAAATATATGGTCTTTGAGGGAAAGAGATACTAAAGCCAAGGCAATCACAACTTAGGCTCCTCAAGCTACACAGCTTAATAAGTTCCTAGTTAAAAAGTGTGTGATTGAGCATGCATTGCTCATTGAACAGTCAGGAATGGTGCCAGCATTGACACATTTTGAATGGCTAATGTAATGGTGCCATTTTAAACATGCTGAATTCGTTTGCTTGTTTTTAACCTATTTTACAGTTCCCATCCTAGTGAGAAAAAGGAATCCTCATAGCTTGGAAGGCTCACTTCTGCTGACAGTTTCTTCCTCCCTTCTAATACTCATTCACATACTAAAGTGACAGGCCTTTGTGATTCAAAATTTTTAAGTAGCACCTCATACTGCTAAGGTGTAACTTGTCCCTCTAAGCAAGAGGCCCAAACAAGTCTTCCAAGCAGGAAAGAAAATACTGGCAGCAAACCACAAGTGTCTGTGAAGTTAAAAACAAGCCCGCGTTTTTCTTTGGCCCCATCTTAAGGAAAAAGAAACTCCAAAACTTCTCAGAGTACGGGATGGCTGTGGAGCCCTGTCATAAACAGCATCAGGGAAAAGAAGCCGCCGTCCCACCAGAAAGCTGTGCGGCCATAAGCAGAGAGGGACACTCATCTGATGAAGGGTTTGTCAGGACATGCCCCACATGGCCTGTTCTTCCCTGCTGCCAAGAAGTTAGAAAGATTTGAGGAGAAGGAAAAGGATTCTGTGACTGCTTTGAAGATGGGTCTTAACACCTTAGAACCAAAGAATAAAACATTCTACTGCCTTTATTCTAAGATAAAAGCTAACTCTAGAGCAAAGACATTATGATGCAAAATCAAAGATTTTTAAATGAAGTAATAGTCTCAGGAGACTTTTAACAAAATAGTTACACTTAATTTCAAGTTGATCTCTTGTTTTAGGTTGAAATTTATTCAGTTAGCAAATCAGGTACATTCCTCAGCCCCGCCCCCCCACCACCACCACCACCATTCCCTTGTGGTTCAGAATCTGTGAAGTTAATACTGAAGATTTCAGAAGTGTAGAAACCCAATTCATGCTATTTATATCAAAATTATACTTAGTATAGCAAAAGCTTGATATTTCTGTTTCCCCCATGCCCTGAGGTGTATTAACTTCTTTTAACAAGTCACAGAAAGTTTATGTCCGAAAGCCTGGGCTGTTGCATTCGTAGCCACATACGTTCTCCCGCGCCCACAGGACCCGCTTATCCCAGGCACATGCTGCCAGCAACGTGCAGCAAATCCTCCAGAACAAGATGGGCATTCACTCGTGTTCGGCTCACAGCCACTCGCTCTCTTCTTCACGATTCTGTACATCAGACTGAACACATACCGCACACATTTGTAGGGGTTTGTTTTCTGATAGATCTGACCTCTGAGTACAACTGTCATAATGGCTGCAGTTGCAAAACATCAGAGTTTATTTCTGGATATAACCAAAGCTTCATTTCTTCACAAACCTATCATTTTCTTTTAAAATGCCTCTTCCAAATGGTACTTAAGTGAGATGTCACACAACCACTAAAAGCAAGTGTCTCCTTACATTATGAGAAACATGGCCAGTTCTCCGGATGTTACCATGTCACACAAGAAAAATATCCTGAAATTACTCTAACTTCTCTCTATTAAAAGGTTAGCTCTCTGCTGAACTGTTTCTGCTTCAGTTTGCAATCCAGTCCCTCAATTACTGGCTTTTCCTTCATTTCCTTACATGGACTTTTGAATCCTTATACATTCTCAAGCCTACTTCATGCTTTATTAGTAAATGATGATATGGAAATGCAAGCTAAAAACTCCTCTTGAAGGAGAGAGCAATGAATCGATTCAGTCACCACCAAAAAAAACAAAAAACAGTAAGTTTAGAAAAAAATATTGAGACTTTGTAAATCTGTTGTGTGAAAGCATCTAAATAGAAGTGCAGTGGGCATTCAGAAGATAAGAATTTTTAATAAAAACAAAATGGCATAAAACTAGTTGCTGTACCATTTTATTTCAGCACTTCTAATACCACTTCCATCTCCGTTAGTTAGGACTCTGATAGACTTTCAACAGGAGAATAAAATTGGATGCAGAAACCAATCAGGCCTAACCTGCTACCATCTGCTTTTCTGCCCTTCCGCCTTACGTGTGTGTGTGTATACACATTCCCTTAAGGAAGACACATAAGGTCTACTCCTAAACTAGTTCTTGAACACGCTGTGTTCAACCTAGCATTTTAAAGTTGAACTGAAACAGGAAAGTGTAATTTCAAAGTTGGGATTCCTGATAAACATGCTTTAAATATGAAACTATGTTTCACTGACTGAAGCATATCAAAAAATACAAGTTGAGAAAAAAGTTACAGACCACTCATGAAGAGCTATTAGTGAGAAGAGAAACTTTTCTTTTTCCTATCTGCATATTTGAATGCAATCCAACTACAGCCAACTTGATTAGACTGTTGATGACACACACTTTTTCTAATACTACCAAAGTGAAGACATTCATACACACATATATACACATGGTACAAGCACTCAGGCAACAACTTTTGACAGCAACACCACTAAGCATGATGACTTGCAAATTTATCTGAATTATGGTTCCACGCGAAGGAGGCAGGCCAAAATTCACTATGTGAGTGTAGAGGTGTGTAAATACAGTCAGCATATATTAAATAGATAGTTAAAGTTCAGTTAGGTCACTGATTTAGTTCATTTTAGTCTCCAATATTAAGACTTAGTCCAGCAGTGTGTTCACAAAGGTTAACCGAATGACCAGGAAGTCCGTGTCCCTGCGTCTCTCTCCACTGACTACAAGAGCAGCAGTCACGCTGTGTAGGGGTTTGTCGTCTTCCGCTGAGCAGAAGGGCAGTACTGAGGAAAGCCTCCATCTAAGCCAGCAATCGCAATAGTCCTTCTTTCAAATGTCAGATCTTATGTTTCCCTAATTGGCAAACAGCAAAATCCATTTGCAAATTGCAGCCTTCCAGAAATCATGTCTAACACTTTGGAATTACAGATCTGATTTTTTCCATTTGATTAACTACTGCATACAGTACAAGCACAAGCAAACATCTTCACACTTCTGGGCTGTTATGAATGTGTTACGCAGAGGTGCTTCTGCACTCCTTACAAAAAGGAACCCTGTTTTTCATCACATTTTCGTTTAATTGAAAAAAAAAAAAAAAAAAAAAAAAAAGATAACAACTGTAAGCCAGTTTCCTTGCTTAAAGCTTTGCTTTATTAGCAGTAGTATTCAGCACTAATCATGGCTAAACACTAGTTGCAGGCAGTGCAAGAAACTCATATGCAAGACAAAACTCATTCCTAGTCCACAGAATACTGGAATACACTGCTACAGATTACAATAACAGGAAAAACAACTGCCAGCTCTTCCTGAACTTATCCTGCACTATTTAGTCCCCCTTGTAGGCACTGTTTAATGATACTGATTCTCAAAAGGGATCCATATAACACACCAGTCATTTATGAAATGCCTAAGAAATTTGAAAGTTTGTAATTACCACCCCACTTGCATGTTCTTCAATATTACTGATTTAAAAAGAACAGTAATATAATTACATTTTAAAATTTGGTAGGGTATTATTTAGAGGGGAATCAACTGTGTCATCGGGTGAAAGAATTCCAGAATGGCAAAACACAGTATTGTGATCACTAGCCTTGTAACCAGCACCCGGAGGTTGACATTTGTGTGATGTGATCTATGAATTACATTTATTGTATCAAGCATCGTACTGATTGCTGAATTAATCAATTATACCAAAATAAAACTGTACTAACAGATGGTAACTCATCAGGTTGTCTAAATCCAAGAAAAATAAACTTGTAAGAATATGTATAGAATAAACTACAAAAAAAGAAATATGCAAACTATCACAGTAAAAGTAGAATAATGTAGGTTCTTTTCCACTTAAAAATCCTACTCTGAGTGATTAACAGTTGGTCAAAATTCTGCAGCCTGCATCAGGACTGACAAATTAGAACACTATTTAACTGAAACATGGGCACATTGATGTCAGTGCATCATTGGGCATTCCACTGCACACAAGGTATTTTCAAGGAACTGTAGATTTAGTACAAAGATTCTTCTTGAGCCAAATGCAATACAATCAGAACTGCTTCATTTAAATGAACATTCATACCAAAGTCTTTCAATTTATTGTAAAACTCAGCATTAAAACCCCTTACTATCCTAACAAAATTGTCAAAAGTAGGAATGGAAATAAAATGTAGTTTGATACGGCTTAGCTGTTTCAAAAGGAGGCTTCTGCCAAGCCAGAGCAGAAGAAAATGGCTAGAATACAGCACAGCACAAAGGTATCTTATAAGCCAACAGCCCTCGAAATTGTTAATGCTGATACAATAATTGCCAATACATTTCGTAGACACGTGCAACTGAACCCAACAGCCATAGCTCACCACCTGAGAATTGTTGAAGACTTACGTTCTTAAAAGCTACATACTCTGACATTCAGAGCCAATCTGAACACCATAGCAGCCTTTCTACTGGAAAGCTCATTCCCTATGCATTACATGTAGCAACACATTTTGAATGCTGTGCAGTTAGAAGCTGCTTTCTGTAGTATTTCTACACAAATCTCTCTTTTGTATTTGTATTTAGTATTCATCTAGGAAATGTCTGCTGTGCCCTTATGTTTACTACTCATACATATATTAAACACATGTATTAAAAAGGCAGCCCAATCCTCATGTTTAAAGCAGAAATCTAGCTTAATTGTTTCAAATTAAATTGGGCAGTTCACAATTACAATAAATATTCCGCATATCAGCACAGAAAGCATCACTGCTCTGAACCATTTCTCAACCAGTCTCTCCTTCTACATCCATACAATCTTTCCACTGTCCTCAGTATGAGGAATGTTTATAAAAACATTCTGCTATTAAAAGGAAAAAGCAAGTGGCTCTGGAAACATACCCTGAAAAACCTGACTATACGGAGCAGAACAAGGCATGCAATAGGGCAGGAATGGTGAAGGAAAGACCTTTAAGAGGCTGCCCTTATCTTCGTTTCTCACCTGGCCAGTTCATCCTACTATATTCCTTGTTTTGCACCTTGCCTCTTCCCTTCCCACCTACTCAGTGAATACGGCCCTGTGTCAGGATATTCAGGTCTGAAGAGTAACCAAAACTTTGGAAAAAAAAAAAAAGAAAAAAAAAAAAAAAGAACCAGATTTGCTAAGTCCAGTAATGCAAAGAAATTTACTTAATGGGAAATCAATTTGCTCTGAATTTATTAGTGCTCTGAAAGGGAAGTTTTTTTTTTTCATTAACAAGCATTTTTCACAGAAGAAAACAGCAACCCACTGCAAAAGGATGAGACTACAGAGAAACACACATACTGTGAGAAGCATAAAAAACTATTCTTTCTTTAACTGGGCAGGCAATTCTTACCTTAACTGAGCAGGCTTCTAAAAGACTCAGTATTTTTAAATTAATGTTTACCAAGTGTCAAAAGCCTCAGTACTGCATGAGAAAACCATAAAAACAAGAGCCAACTGCACAAGAAAATGTGTAATTTAAAGCTATAACAAGGCTCTGAACAACCCAAAGAAAGGAGGTTTGGGGCAGCTAGAGGAAACACACTCGTTTAGTAGCTGCTGTGAAGGGCACAGGCCCTGAGAGCGCGCAGGTCATGGCAGAGCGGCTGCGGTATCAGGCACCATACTCAGCCTCACGATGCCTCACTACAGCAATTCCAAGTTTATTTGTTAATTAAAAAAAAAAAGTTTTAAAATTTTATCAGACCTCAATTTCAGTTCTTTCTAGCCAGTATGACTGAACAGTTGCAACACACGCCAGAGAATTTTGTGCAACTTCAAGTTTATAAAACTTCAACCACAGAGTCTATGGGCTTTTGACAATGGCCTAGGGAAGTAGGACTTAAATCATATTAGGATCAACAAGATCTGATTATTTCCTGTATGGTTCTTGCTATTCTGGCAGCTTTTTAAGCTACAGTTCTAAGAAGAACATTTGCCTGTTTTAGCTCCCGCTAACAAAATACATAGGCTTCAATCCTAATTCTCATTAATAAAAGTAACCCTAGTTGAAATGGCTGATGGACCCAAAAAGAATCACACAAAATGAATCTGCACAAACATTTTCACATGCTATAAAAGCAGCAAAACCAAAACCATAATTTCAATTTTCAGCAAGACAACAGAGAGAATAAATAAATACATAAATAAAGCTGAAGCTGAAATTAAAGAGTGATCTCCTCGGTTATGGTCTGGACACTACTTCAGAGGCATCACTAACCAGAAAAGAGAATCAGAAGAGCAAAAGCAAACCATCATGGCTAAGAAACCTGTTGTTCAAAATAAAGATTTTCAGATCATGTAAATGTGTCTCAGTGAAACACACAGACATGCACAGTGCAGTACTAAGCAGGAAATACGGACGTACAAGAGAGAACTCAACAAAGAGATGAATATATGAAAGGAAGAAATCAATGTCATCTTAAGCCATCTCACAACCAAGAACATAGGGCCACGGGAGCATCAGAGAGGAGCCTCTCGCAGATCCGGTAGAAGCAACACAAGCCACTGGCACAAACCCCCCAACGGAGCTGTCCTTGCACCCAGGACGCAACCCCGTGCGGCCAGTGCCAGGGCTCAAACACACCCGTGTGCACCGAGGAACAGCTCAGGGCAAGCAGCTGTCGCAGGCACTTCGACTTGCCTTTCCACAGCGTGGTTGTTTACACTCTCGTGAGACACGTTTTCCACATGCAAACATAGGAAAGCAAAAATATTTCTTCAAGAATGAGGTTGGCGCTCTCGGCTGATGAGGTTTAAATTCCCTTCCAGTTATGTCATTTTCTACCTTCCCCACCCAGCGATCTTCTGAACTTACTCCTCTCCTATTGTTACCTTGGAATGTCTCATTTCCCCACCCAGCGCAGCCTTGTGCCAAGCCATTGCTCATCTTCAGGTGACCTATTAAAAGCATTTATTTTTTTACTCTCCTTTATGCGTCCATCAGCTTCTCTTGGAGCTCTGCACAGAAGACAAACCAGGAGTTACCAATGAGCACTTGGGTCTGCCAAACACAAGAGCCCTCAGCTCTAAACAGAAGGCGGAGGGGGGGGGAAATCAATCATGCAAGGGAAAAAAAAATAAGGTAAGAAAATCCATCCCTTCATTCCCAATACCCGCATGAAAAGCTATCACCTACCATGAATGTTACTTTAGAAGGAAAATATCTGATCATTATCTCCTATAACCTGAATTAAAAAAGCTGTGCATTATGAAAAGTAATTGGGAGACCAGACACAATCCCCTGTAGACCACTGCAAATGTACGCTGAAAAGCACGTTTAGGTGTAAGCCGCGCCTCGGCATCATTAGCAGGAGTTAATAGCAGGTCAAATGAACACACATTGCAGCAAAAGCTACCCCAGCTTTTGCTGAGCAGCTCTAGAGAAAGGCCAGAGTAGACTGACTCCCAGTAATTTATTCCAAAAATCATAAACAATAAAAAAGCACAACAAAGTCCATCCCCTCACAAGAGGGTCAAAGGCATGCTGCCAGCCACAGGTGAAAACAGCTCTTCTGGTAATCACTAGTAATTCAAGTTACTAACTTTTCAGAGAGAAAAAAGAAAAGAGAGATGTTGTGCACACTAGCAACAATATCATATGTTTTATCCTTTCGGATGAGTCATCCTCAACCGTTTCACTTAGGGCAACCCTGCAATTTCAGCGGAGAAAGTCGAGTTCTGCACAGCAGCTCTGAGCCCACAGACAGGACCGGTGTTGCCCCCGGCTGCAGCTGGGGGTGTTTTAGCAACCCTCCACACGCTGATCACCTACCACAAGGGGCAGTCCTACCTCCTGCCCTCACCCCGTCTGTCTTGTCACGCTTTGATGTTTAGGTGCATTACCTGCAGTTACCTCCCCCTCTCTGCAGTGCAACAAGGGAAAACAAAAGAGGTAAATAGATAGATGGATAGATAAACAAGAAACTGCACTGAGTGTTTATCAGACACATGGTACCTAGCAGGTGCACATCAAGATCTCTCTTGACAACCTCACAAATGTGCATAAATAATGCAGAACATATTTGCATAAAAAATGCTTTAAAATCCATCCATAACAAAACACTGCCAAACACCACTTCTTGGTATACTGCCGAGTGAATGTGGAACTGATATTTTAGAAAAAAATAAGATTATACTCTGTGCTAGGATCCAAAGTCAGATCAAATGAACTAAACATCGTGGGCGGCAGCAGGAGCAGCAACGGCTACTAAGAGGATCAACATGAAAGCTCATGCACTTGACCTCACCCCACTGCACAGAGACCTCACTGTAAAATGAACTACTGCACTTCTGTCACAAAGCCAAAATAAAAGAGGCGTTTGAGTGAATCAGAGGTTTCCAAAAAAAGTGTTAACTTTGATTTAGTCACTATTAAAAGTTGAAATTATTGCAAATTAATGACTATCAGCATCTGCAGATCAGCAGGCACAATCCAGTAACTTTATAACCATCCTGCTCTGTCAGGGAAACTCAACTCTTTCAAATACAGAACTAGATCCTAAAAATATGCTTATAATACCAGTTTCAACCTCCCTTGGCATCACTCTGAGGGAAAAAAAAAAAAAAAAGAGCATGGGTCTAATTCACAGGTGAAGGACTAAAATACCCACCATCCTCTATAGATCACAGTGAACTCAGAAGAACCCCTCCAACCCAGGATATATATAACTAAAAAAGCAATATTCCTGTCCAAATCTACTCAACCTTGTTCATAAATAAATAAGTCATGCCATTCATAAAATAATTCTGAGGGTGGGACTGAAAGTTTTCTAATGCAAAAGCACAGGAGAGACATTAAATCTATTTCACAGAAGGCAAAGTGCGGTACAGACTAGGCATCTGCGTGGCAGCAAATCAACCTAAATCTGCTCTTAGAAGCGACGGGACCTTGGTGGCAGGGAACACTGCAGACCAGAATGATTTCCACATCAGCCACATCCTGACCACAGCTGAACTCATTCCCCGCTGCTCTCCTTCCCCTCCCTTGCACACAACACAGCCCTTTGATGTGGGCTAGGAGCGGAGCTTTCTGCGAGGCTTCAGAAGATGCAGCCAGGGCTTCCCCCGTGCTTGGGCGGGCGCCACGCGAATCACGGACTCCAGACCGCAGGGAGGCTTGGTGCGCACTCTGGAGATGCACGATTTTTCTTCCACCCCTTCCAATGTTTCAGAGAGCAGGTGACTGACGCAGTTCCCAGGGCTCTGCACTTTCATGGACCGCAGGCCTGGAGGGTCCCAGCTGAAGAATGCTGCGCTCACGTCACATTCAGGAATTCGTTAGAAGCTGGAAGTTACAAGACTCAAAGTCCAATTGTATTTTGCTAACTGATTTTAAACCCTTAGATACATCTGAGGTGAACATAGTTTCCCCCCCATGCCATGTATTAAGTTATATATTAATTTCACAGATTGTTGCAAGGAAGAGCACATTTGTTCAAAATGTTCTGTTAAAGTTAATAAGAATTACAGTCCTGCATTATAACAAAAAACATAATTTATTTTCTGTTCAAGTGTTCCAAAGCTTATACAAGAGACACGACTTGATCAAACTCATCTCTAAAAGGAAATTGTGGTAACTTTAAGGCTTTCAGAAGCAAGCCCTGTGGCTGCAGGCCACCCTATGGAAACACTCTTCTCAGGAAAAAGCCTTACCCTTCAGGCTGGGAATGCTGCTGGAGCACAGTGAGCAAAGGTACATGTGACCCCAATAAATCTGATGTTAAAGCAAGCTGAAAATAACCTATACAGAATTTGACTATTAATATCAGCTCTTAAATGTAATAATAAATTTTGTAAGAAAGTTTATGCAGAGGGCACACCACTGAGGTCACATACTAAGAACAGGCTATTTACTTTGGCAAGAAAGCAGTAAGTAGACTCGAGGTAAGCTTTCAGTCAGGTTGTAAATTCACCAACAAAATGTGGTTTTTAAGTTCAAAACCTGCTGAGTAATTGCAAGAACAACCACAGAAATGCTGCCTCTCAATTTGATTTTACAGCTCAAAGATTAGAGCACTTAACCAGGGACACGTGAGCCCTTGTACAAAATGCTTGTAGAGCCTGAAACAAAGAGCACACCTCCAAAGGCTAGGGGATGCTCTGAAGAAACAAGGCACCATGGTAGAAGTCCTGCTCCCATGCAATCTCAATTCAAATATCGAGGAGAACACTGCTTATTGACACATCTAAGATACATACATCCTATGATAATCTGGAGACTAAACTCATGTAAAGCAGCGGGGAAGAGGCAAGTCCTGGGCGAACTGAAGTTCAGAAAATGGAATCAAACTCTGTCTCTATTAAATGAAAGGCATTGAAATTACCATCACCACTTGTTCCTTTTTCCTCCTTTGAGGAATATTTTGTCTCTCTTTTATTTCTTTCCTTTAACAAATACCCAGAATTGTACCTTTCTCCTTTTTTTTTTCCTCTTCTCTTTTTTTCTAAGAGAAGAATGGGGTAAGGGTGTTCTTCACCTTAGGAAAAAAAGTCTTTTTCAACTAGAAATGGCCTTTCTTCCATTTGTTGCTTTACAGCCCTTCCTTTGGTAGAATAAATAATTATGCTGTAAGGATCAAACAGGAAATCTCATAGGAGCACTGTACAATCGTTTTTTTTCAAATTGTTGAAGTTGTGGATATTATTAAAAAAATGCACAAAAGGACAAATTTGAGTAACACAGGGCACATTTTTTCAAGTCTTCCCTTAACCTTCAATGGACATCTATGGTAACAAGGAGCCTAGTACAACAAGTGTGAATGTGCAGAGTGAGACCGCACTGCTAACAGTGAAGGACCCACATACACAGATGCAGTTGAGGGCTTTGCTAATTGTATTCAACACCAAGAATTTCAGTAGCACTACTCTAGTCCCACAGACTATGAATCCACAATTAGAAGATATCAGATGTGCTTCTAAGAAGAGCATCTTCCAGTTTAGTTCCATCCAGAAGGAATCTAGTTTGTGTGCCAGGAACCAAAGTACAGTAAGCGCAGAAAAGCAGGTGCAGAGGTTCACCTCCAGACCAAGGTCCTCAAATGAACTAAAACAGTAATGCAGACACACCTATAATCACACTCATCCAGTTATTAATGGTTCCTGGCATTGGGAAAAAAAATGGAGATTGTTGCTCTAATACAGTTACAGGCTAGGTTAAGTTTTTCCCCTTTATCTATCTGTATTTATTTTATTTTCAACTTTATCTTAACACTGTTTTATTTTTGAATCCCATGCTAAAAGATCACACAGCACTATGACTTCAGCAGAGAGAAAGGCCTTAAAATAAAGATAACTTCTCAAAAGAGTGTTTAAACAACATGTTCGGAGCCAGTCTTATTTGCTCTCTGCTGTGAACAGTCCCCTCCTCTAACACAAGCATTTGCCTCAGACCTCTGAAGTTCAGTACTTTAAATATATGCTGCTTAAAAAAAGAGTTCAAATAGTAGCCAAGCTGAGCTTTCCCCTTCAGACCTTAGGTACGCGTTGTGATCTCCTTCTGCCGCTCTTCAAAAGCAGACCGTGGTTACAGTTACAGTCAGTGTCCCAAGCTCTGCCAGGCCCCGCAGTCGCTCCTGCGTGCTGGGTGTCAGACTGCAAGCAGCGCCCAGCACAGCCAGGCCGCCCCTCGGCACCGCTGTGGAAGCCACATGGGGCTCTCTGCCCTCAAGCCTGCGGACGGTCTCACAAGATGGCAGATCATAACGAAAAATATCGCATATATGTTCGGCTGGATGCTCACAACTAGCTCCCCTCTGGATGCTGATGTGAACTGGCAAGTGGGCAGCAGTAGGGATGCAGACAAGTTCTGTTCTTCCATGCTCCGAGATAAAACAAAAGTTTACACTTGTTTAGCTTGGAAATAGCTCTAATCGTCATGTTTTGTCTAAAACCAGGGAACAGACTCCTCTCTCCTGAAGGGATTAATCTTTTTGCTACCATTTGGACCCAGGGAGATTGGAAAGAGAGCGTTAAGTGCAAAGCGTAGTTTACATTTGCAGTAAGATTAAGATTTCTGTATTAAGATTTCTACTCATATTCTTCAATCACAATGTTAAGAATTTTTTTTATTATTATTTCATTTGTGGTTAATAAATAATAAAACACAAATCCAAAATATTTTAAACTCACACTGGAAGACATCAGACCTACATACATTACTAAAAGCAACTATCTCTGAGGAGAGAGCACATGGAGGTCACATGTAGAAGTTTGAAAGTCCCAAATTTAACATCGGTATTACATTTCCCTACAAACTACAGATACCACCATTAAAGAACAAACAGAAAGAAACCCGCGCTCACTAAGATATGTCCATTCTTAGAATCAGCTAAGGTATCAAGACATACCCAGGATATTTCGTGACCTTGGGAAAACATATAAAAAAAATACAGTAACTTAACCGCTCCCTTCCACGAGGACTGACATCACCCTTCCTGCTTTTCGATCTCCTCCTCGTCCCTTATCCAGTGTCAGCTCCAGAGCCTTCTAGTCTGACAGACAGTCTGCCATAGGCACCAGAAAGGGCAGCAACGCACCTCCCCTGAAAGGATGGCTTAACTTGTTTTTATGATTCCAGCTCAAAAAAGTTGGATGAGCTTTGCTGCCAGCGTAAGGTAAGCCATAGCAAGTCTAATCAGAAAAAGGAGAAGACAAGGGCAGAAACTCGTCCTTTGGGCAACAACAGGTTGGTTCAGGGTTCATCATGTCTTGTGCAATCATACAGTACATGAAGGATGTGAAGGACACAGTTAAGGAGAATGAATACACAGTAACTCCTCCTCCTGTACCTGCAAGGTCAAGCAGAGCTCTAACTTCTTAACATATATTTTTATTTCCTTAGTACAAAACAAATTTTCCTTATTACCACCAAAATATTTGATATAGAAACATGAGAAATATCTGGCAAGATAGTTAGTGGTGTTTTCTTTAAGGTTCCAACAATCTTTCTGAGATTTTGCTCATTACTTCTGAAAAATCAGTAAATCTCCATTTATGTCATCTCTATCATTTTGAAAAATATGTACGAAAATTATTTGAATTCTGTGGGCTCAGCTTCAGTTCATATGGTTTTCTGTATTGGCTCTGAACATAAATTTTATCTTCATAGAATAATGATGCATTTTTAAACCTTAAGGAAGAAAATGTGCATACAGTGTTTACAAAGCAATCATGAATTTTGTTTTTTCTTTTCATTGCAAAAGAAAGGTAAAAATACGGGAAACTATAAGCACAACTTTGGAATTGATCACTGGCAGTTCTTTGAGCTATCTGGGGTCAGGAAAGGTTGAAACTAAAGCCTCTAACCTTTACATGGAGAAGTTTAAGTGGATCACAGAGATTTGGCCAATATGCCTTTAGGATTGAAAGAAACATTTTCTAGAATAGTTATTTTTAACTGTTGGTTTGGCAGTCTGCAAAAGAGGATTAAGAAAAATCAATACTCTGAGCAATTCATGCATGTGCAGTTATCTAGCAGATTCTAACTCTCCAGTAAAAACATCACAAGCTCTAGAAATACAAAAGACTAAATCATTGTTACGGTAATCAAAAAAAAAAAAAATGATTTCATAGGTTCAAACCATATCTCAGTTATGTATCCACATGCACATGCTGAAGTGGATACAATGGATATTGAGGCTACCAAGAAAAGCAATGAAATGAAATTTCCAGACTGAGACAGGTGGAGGAAGTGCAGGTGGAGGAGCAATGCACTGAAGAGCCATTTCTACTCATTTTTTTCTCCCTTTCCTTCACTTTTGTGAGGAAATTCCTAATTTTCTCGAAACCATCCTCAAGAAACTGGCACAACCCAATTTAATTCAACCTGCTATACATCATTAGGATTCACGCAGGTGACAAGAAGGGGAAAAAAACTTAATTAGATCAATTTAGATCAGTTGCTATAAAATCCATGGGTTTTGTTATTTGGTACATTTAAACCTATTATCCGGTTAATCAATTAGAGAAGAGGATAACGTGAAATAATTCTTAAGCATGCTTTGAAGAAACTTAAATCTTCTTATACTTTTTTCTTTTAATTCAAATACCTTGTGTAATCAAGAATAGCACCTTTAAAGCTTCCCTCCAATTTCTTCACAACCTACTCACTGAATATTTTTCTGAAACATTCCAGGTGAAAAAATACATTATTAATAGCTAAGTTTGAAGACACTTCCCCTTGTCCTCCAAGGCCAAAGCAACACATTTTCTTCCAGTACAACTTCACATTTTTCCTATATGTTCAGAGCTATCTAAACAGAAAATCCCATACAGTTTTAAACATTGTGTAGGAGAAAAGATAAGGACCACTTAATCATAGCTTAAATATATACAATATTCATATGGAAAACAGGCTACAGAATTATTAATTCTAGCAAACAAAGCTATATTACGGCTAGTGTAGCCTGAGACCTCAAGAACAGGCTAGAAAAAAAGGCAGATTTTAAATACCAAAGGTGTTGGAGGAAAATGGAAAAATATTTTGTAGAATTATTTCTAATAACAATAATGAAAATTTTTAAGTAGCACTAGATTTGTTTTTCCTTCCTACACCAATATCTCTGTTTAACATCACACCTAGTCTGCAAAGCAGCTGTCTTTTTATTTATTTTAAACACATACACCCACTTCACAGATGCTTGCTAATGCCTTTTGCCAGAAACACTGGAGAGTCAATTTCTGACTAGTGTCAGCTTTTGCAGACTTTACAACTACCCAGAAACTACCCAGAAACAACAACAGTCAAACTTAAGGTCTAAAAGTTCAAGAAGTCACACAAAAAATTCTGATAGCAGCAGCTTTCAAGTAATACATTTATAATTACAAGCAAAATCTCACTGCAGACTGCCAAACAACAGCAGAACATAGAACAGCCCATGATTCTTTATTCTCCCCTCACAAAGCCAGTATTTTCCTAGTTTTTGAAAAATGAAAAACATCATTCTAACCCAAACACACTCAAAGAAGCCAATGAGCCTGTAGATAAGAGTGGTTGCCTATGTGGTCTGCTGGGGCTTATCATCAATGAATCTCCAAGAAAACAATCTGACGACTCCTTTGCACAGACCATTGCATTTCTATGGTTTCGGGGACTTCTACAGCACTCCAACATAAGGCGATTCCAAGACTCTATATGGGACTCCATTACGTAGGTTTTGAGCATTCCCATATCCCACGAAATACTGCATCTATTACACATGCACATATGCATGTATTTCCCTTGTAGTCTCATCCAAAATTTGAGTTCCACAAACGTTCAGATTACAGCAACCAGGGCATTATGCACAACACAACTCGTCTCCCTCCTCTGAAATGAAATACTTCGAATCTCTCTACATGACGGATGCTTCCTCAGCCTGCTGTAGTACCTGAGCATGATCTCGGGGCTGGGGTTCTTTTAATTATTTTGTTTTTTAATGCCAAGTTCCCTAGAGATTCCTGAAGATCTCCTCATTAATCTTTGGAGCTACTTCCTCTTTGGAGCAACAAACTCTTCTCAACTTAACTAGAAAATTAAAAGCTTATAAATATAATTGTCTTACAGCATTACATCATTGCAAATCTTCTGATATCACCCTAGGAAAGGTTCATAACACATAATGTCCTAGGAAGGGCTCAGTTAATTCTGATCAGACACTTGCTTAGGAACTCAGCAAAGACCAACATAGATAGACAATATACTAGAAAAAGCAGTTTGTTCAGATTCAGGAGATAGATCCAAAACTTTCGTACATCTTTAGATGAGACCTGAAGAACAATTAAGTTTGAGAAGAATAAAATGAGAGAACAAAACAGTCCAACTGATAAAACTCTTATTCCACTGATTTAGAGAATAATAATTAAGGGGAAAAATAAAACAGACTCAGACTCATTCTACAAAATAGATCAACAGATGAATCAGTATTCTCACCATACCACGTTGCTGATGACTCCACCTCTCTTTACTAAAACTCATGTTCCGCCCTCCACAGCAGCAAACACACCTTCAATTACAGGAACATACAGGTTTATTTTTATTGGTTAAACGCCACACAGGTCTAAAGAATTATCTTATGATTTCTGCTATTATTCTAAAAGATGACACTTAAAAGAAGCATCAGACTATAGTTTAAAAGGCTAAATATAACTTCCATGGCATCCCCAGAGAGCAAAAGCAGCTACTATCTTTTCTTCCTACCACACAGGATGAAAATAGACAGTAGTAGCAATTAATCTGACACATTTTCCAGAGTTTCTGATCTACTTCAAGAATGAATAAAAGAGATCACTAGCTGGAATGGTTTACTATTACAAATTTTATATATAAATATATTTCATATACATATTTTTATATATACATATTTATGTATTCATTTATATGTGTATGATTCTTGAATAACTCAAATAATTTGGCAACATGGAAAAACAGAAAATAACTAGTACTCTCCTCAAATGCCTGCACAAGCAGCAAGTCTTTTCCCGTCCTCCTCTCATAGACAAAGGGAAAGCTGGGGAATCATGCTGGCCAAATCCTCACTCTTGTGATCTGCAAAGCATACACTTTTTTGCTTAAGAAAAGATACAATTGCAGCTATCTGTTAAAAAGATAATAAACATTGATCAGTTAAAAGTGAAGAAAAACATGAATTAGTAAAGTTAGCACAATTTGCTGAAATTCAAATTTAAGTATACAAAAGAGAAGCAAAAATACAACTCTAAGGTTCTTCAAAAATAAAAAGCCTTTTCGGCTTCTACTCTGAAATTCTTAAACTCTTACTAGACACTGTAATTGAATTCATTTCTTCACACATCCAGCAACCTGTGCAGATCCTTTTCTTACAGAGAAGCATTGAGCATTTCAACATCATTCAGGAAATGTATGTAGCGCGTGCCCTGTAATAGAGCACAATGAGAGCGGTGTTTGCTTCAGGCATGAGCACCGAGCCACCCAGGAAGTGCTCTAAGGATGTGACAACCTACCTGTGACTTATTGCTATGACTCTTTTGAATTAGTCCTTTTACTGAAAAACACAAGGGAAAGAATGAATGGGGCGGAGGACTAGCTCATCCTCTGAGCTGTTCCTCTGCTATAAGAGTACAATAAAATTTAGTCCTTGATTAAAATCATTCAGCATAATATTTCTTGGCTCTCGTCTTTCCCTTTCCTCTAAGCACTCCATACCTTACCTTTTCTAACCTCACTTTTTTTTCCTCATTCTAAAGAGCAACTCACATTTATAGTTAAAACCAAGAAGCCGGGGGGAAGGCAAGATGACTGAAGGTATTTAAGTGAAAAAAACAATGGCAGAATGGAGGGATTGCATTCTAAAAAGAACTAAAAGTTACTAGAAAAGAACACAGCCCATAGGTTGCTTTGTACATATTCTGTACATATACTGGTATTGTATAAAATCATTATGGTTGGAAAAGATCTTCAAGATCAAGTCCAACTGCAGACCACCACACCTGCTAAACCTTGTTCCTCAGTGCCTCATCTGGTTTTTTGAACACTGCCACGGACAGGGACTTCACCACTTCTCAGAGTAACCTGTTGCAATGCTTCACCACTCTGTCCATGTAGAAATTTTTCCTAAATTTACATACATATACTTATAACTCCTAACTATATACTGGTATACACAGCACGTCTTCTCAGACAGCTCCGTTCAGCAAGGCCACAGCCCTGAACGGCCCCTGTATCAAACTGTGTTTCCCTTACTCTGAGCGCCAGGCTGCGCTCACATTGCCCACATCGCCCCTGGGCAATGGCAGCACTGAAACATTTTACCACTGACGCTTACTTCCCTTCTCAGACCCTTCTGAGCTAAACACAGTGATATGAACAGCAAAGGTACTCCAGACGGCTGATTCAGATGGGGAGCAGGGACTTTCTACTGAAGGGCTTCCTGGGCTGCATTGGACCCATATGAGCAAATTTTCCTGTACAAGGGTGTTCCACAAAGGACATGTCACCCCAATGTCACCCTCCCAACCTGGGGCTGGCAAGCAGAGGAGTTGCAGACTGATAGCTTCCAAGTAATTACAGCCATTCCAGTCAGTACGTACTGATACTTTCACATGTATAATCTTCCTCA
>JAWLRI010000321.1:64166-78367 GCA_034781795.1 Crypturellus tataupa
TTGCCCAACCGAGGGGGAGACCTTCCGCCGCCCCACCATGGCGGCCGGCGCCCCCCGCCACGGGCCGCGGCCGTTAGTGACCGTTGGCAGCCGTTAGCAGCCGTTAGCCCCGCCCCCGTCGGGGGTCGTGGCGCCGGGGTCCCCGCTGGGTAAAAGGTTGAGGGGGGGGGGCCCCTAGGGCGCCTCGGCCCTTCAGCTTGGTCGCACCAGCAAGGGGTGTTCGGGGTCGGCTGTTTGTTGTGGGGAGGAAGAGGTGTCTCGTCTGTCTCTGTTTTGTTCTGGATCCAGTGCCACTGCACAAAGGGTCGGTTCGGAGTTTCACACGTGCTTCTTTTTTCCCTCCAGAGAAACAAGTTGCATGTGTCGCAGTGTTTATGCTGAAATAATTGCATCTGCAGCTGCGGAGTTGTACCTCCAGATATGTATTGATAGGAAATGAATGCAAATTTCGTGTATTTTTAATGCAGCGTACTAACACCTTTTAGGTCAGTGTCTCATCACCTTTTAGCTCTACCTGAACCTCAGTGCACTCTCCTATGGGCAGTGTTTTTCCCTTGCACCTTTTGCTCTCTGTTCGCGTTTCGAGTGCTGGGGCTGATGAGCAGCTTCCCCTCGGTGCCAGTGTAAGTGCGTGGATTTCGTGCTGCTGTGTCAGAACCTCAGAGCGAGAGCGAACTGAAATAAAGCGAATCTCCCTCCAGTTTGTTTTAATTAACCACCACACTGCAAAGAGGGATGCAAAGCAGGTGGCAGCTCAGCCTGAAAATGAGAGATGCCTCTAAAAGCCCCTTCTTTCACAGGTTCCCCTCTTGTTTAGGCACTATGGTTTTCACTACCATGACAGCCCCTTTTCTGGGAGTTCTGGCAGCCGCCAGCGCGTTGGCGTGACTCAAGTGAGCCACCCGAGCGGACAGCGCTGCGCCACCCTTAAGCCTTGTGTCACACTGCATAAAGACGCGTATAAGCATAGGTGCCCATCCTTGAGTTTTGTATCATCTCCCCCTCCCTTGCTTTTATTAGCATTCCTAACATGATCCAGTTGTTTGTCGTTTTTCCTGTGGAGACTTTGCTTCTCCTCATGCAATGCTTGATGAGTGACACAATTATCCTGACTGCCTGCGCAAAGCCTCAATGCTACCAGCTGAAGATTGTAAATTCTCCCGAGTTTTGCCTACAGAGACAAACTACAAACTAGCTTGTTCATACTTCAATAAAACCCTCATGTTTCCTTTAACCTTATGTCCCTTTCGACATGCTGTAGTGAGGTGCATCCTTTCTGAGCAACTGAAAAAACCCACCCGGGCCCCTTCAGGGAAATCCAGAAATCCCAGGCAGTTTTCCAGAGACAAGGTCCTGTCCCAGAATATGGCATGGAAGTACACATGGAAATGAAAATGGGAGTACACAAAATGTGTGAGTAAGCTGCACCTAAGGCAGAGCACGGGTGGAGTTAAATCCTGTGCCCTGATTAGCAGAACTCACAGAACAATTCACAGAACATGCTACGAGCTCATTTTGTTTTGTTTCGTCCTTTAAAGCACTACACCTGCCTGCAAAGTGATGGTTCAATGTGGTGGTTGCATGTTCATTGGATACAGTGTAAGAATATTTATCAGGTTTGACAAATCAAAATATTTTTAAATTTCTAGAGAATGGGAGTGATTCTTTCCACTTAAACTAGCACCTTCTAGGGCAGCATTTTGTATGTTCAGTCTCCTCATTATTTGCAAAAGAGAGATAAGGATAATAACTATCTGGAGAAAAAAAAACATGACTAGAAAATGATATGAAAACGTTCATTGACCGCTTAAAAAAAAAACACTAGCAAAACAGGATATAATGTCAGGAAATGGTCAACAAAATATTTGCAATGTAAACAAGGCAATCAATTCCCCTTTGCCTCTGAATTGGTGCAGTGCTGGGAAGTATCTCATGATCTAATGTGCCACTTCCTGATAAGGAGCACGTCCAACCCTTCTCTCACTTTTTTCTCCCTGGGAATTCTGAAAATAACTGAAAACGCAGCAGGATTTCTTCTATAATCTGGGAAAATAGAAGAAAATCCCACAGAAGTAGAAAATGAGCACAGGAACTTCAGCCTAAGAAAAGGGGAAGAAAAGGATGAAATGAGAAAGCAAAATGTGTTTTACTGTACCCATATTTGGTACACAAGGGAGAAACGTTTCAGATTTTATTCATAATAAAATATGACCCGCCTTATTTTTGGAATACCAGAGAGCAGTGTGGCCAGGGTGGAACTCAAATGCATTTCTAATTGATCACTATTTTAAACTACTGATACTTATAAGAGATAGAAGCAGCTTAATGACTGTGAGGGCGGAGAGAGTGCTTTTACCATGACTCAGTTCTTCCTGGACCTTTAATATGTCACGTGGGAGAAACCATAATGGAGAAATAGCCGTTTAAAAGTAATATTGCCCAGGTGAGATTTGAAGGAAGAACAACACACAGCATCTACCAGGTTACAAAAGTCTGTTGCAATGCACAAACCATTAGTACCATGGATTAGTACCATCTCGGGGGTGCAAGGATGGGCACTAGGCCATCCCACATGGGAATCTCATGGGCAGCAAGACCCCGAGACAGGCGACGCTGTGTTTTAACAGGGCAGCCAATACGCACGCACACCGCTTTGCCATGTGCTCTTGGGCAGAACTGACAATATTCCAGATGTCCAAGGTGGCTTAGTTCACACATGTCTAAAATATGTAGAAATACATTTGTTACAGAGAGGAGAAAACATTTCCCGACTTCAAAATTGCCCATCTCTCATGTCCCTTTTTAATATAGATGGTGTGGGCCATCATATATTTTACTAAAGTGAATGTATTGTGGTGTGCTCAAAAGGACAAGAAGATAAAGCATTTCAGGTATCTTCCCAGGAGACTTTGTGAGAATACTGTATATATTCTCACATATATATAAATATATATATAAAATATATATATAATATATAAATATCTTTCATGCCAAACAGTATTTAATATGCCTTGGGTATCTGAACTTCTAAGAAAATTAAATCTCATATATAATTCTATTGGTCAGTGCAAATATGAAATTTCTAGCTTCTGCAGCTAGCAATATCACTATTCAAATGTCTTTGAGTTGCTAGCACTGTGAGCATTAAGTTTATCTCCGTGGACTATCTCCCTGGACTTTATTAGGAGAAATTAATTGTAAAATATAGGCTTGACACTCACCACAAGCCTTTTCTATGTATGTCTTCAGACAGAGAGGTTGTGTTTATGTCATGTTATAATTAGCTGAATTTCTTTGTAGATTCCATGTTCCAAATGGAACATTGCTTGTAGTGAGTAAAGTTCTGTCTGTAGAAACGCCCATTCCCCAACCAGGACTTAACAGGCCAGAAGTTCATTTACTTTAAAGTGCTTTGTTGGCATACTCATATATAAATGTAATGTAATTACACCGTATCTGTGTAACCTGGTCATGCCAAAATACCTCACAGCTTGTCGACAAAAAGCGCTGAAGTCTCCTGACTGTTAAGCATCTCAGTTTAATGGCTTGATATTCCATAAAATCATTTTAGAATTTTGCAGTTAATTTCTGAAGAAGTAAAAATATCCGAGCCATATCCTTACTGGCTTTAGAAATGGACTTACCCATGCAGACTTTCCAAATGTAGCTGATGTAGCTGCCAACTTGCCAGTACAATTTTTCTATTATTTGTCTGGACAAAGCGTAGCTTGATTATATGTTTGCAAGAGAAGGTTTCTAACTGGCTCAAGGTTTAGCAGCTTATGGTCAGAGATAGAGCTCAAGAAAGAAAAAGTAATGCTGGGGTTTTAGCAATAGTGCATGTACCGGCTCCAGGATGACAATCCTTTTAGAATCAGTCTTGGGCTTCTTTCCAGGGAGGCTTTCTCAGGAAAAGAGCCATTCATTTACTTAACATGAAAACTATTCACCGTAAATTTGTACGCAAGTCTTATCTGTTCCCTTTCACCTAGTATTACGTGTGTACATATAATGCCGTGACAGCTGTGAAAAGACGGGGTTTCTCTTCCCTTCTTCACAGTAGACTTAAGCTCCTATTTTGACCAACGTGCGTGGGGGAAGGGGGTCACTGCAGAGGCAGCTTAGCTTGTTCCGCTGAGTGGACAAATCCGTGTCACTCATGTAGACGCTGCCCTTGGCACCCGCACTCGGAGCAGCCCTTGCCCTGCGCGGAGTTATCCGGGCACCGGTGCCGCGCCGCCGGGGAAGCCGCACGGTGCCGGGCAGGCCAGCGGCTTCCTCGGCTGCGCGGCGCGTTGCTCCAGCACCGCCGCGATGCCTCTAAAATGCAGCCAACTGTGCAGCTGATTGCTACCAAAACCATGGGCCTTCCCACACATCTGCTAACTGGATTACCCTAAATCCCACCCTGAGGGCTCTCCTGCCCCTGCACAGACGGCAAATTTGGATTTACAGCCGCGCCAGCTGCACAACAGCCCCAGGTGCTAGGGCTTCCCGCACGAGATGGCACTGTCCTTACCGAGGAAGCTAATCCTCCTGCAGGGTCTCCCCTGGCATCCTTATTTGGCTCGTGGAGAGCCAGTGGTCCAGTTGTGACTCCCGTTCTAGCGCTGGTAATAAACTGAATCTGTTCACAGACAGTTCTAGCTAATAGGAACCAGATGGGATAGACTGAAGTTAGTTAGCCTCTTAGTTCAAGTAATTCCTCATAAATCCACGCATCTAAAGCAAATGCAGCATGACACCTCAAGTTTGGACATTCAATACAAGTGCTACATGTATTTTTAAGATTCTGACTAGTAAGTTCTTGTATTTTTATTTTTTTCTCCTCACAGATAATCAAACCTCCTGGATTCAAAATGGTAGCAAACTCTTCTTAATGTGGTCGTCTTCTCATCATTCCCACAAATAGGATTGAACTTCATGGCTAAAAATAAGGTTGAAATCAAAACACATTTCATCCCCTTACCTGAGCTCAGGGAATTTCTTAACTGTGTGAACAGACTGGCGATCAGAACGGCTGCAGGATGGGATGACTTTCTGAACAGGGCTTGGTGTAGCAGATTCGGTGGGACACAGACTGAAGCAGACACAAATAAAAGCACAATAATTCATAAATCAGAAGAGCTAAGTAAGGTTCTACTTAAAATTATGTCAGTTTGTATATTTTCCCATATAGCTACAGTCAAGTCAAATTTATGTTCTAAAGGTAGAGCCGCCAATACACAGCACCAGAACTGTCAGGAGGCTTCCTCATCATTTTGTAAGTAGGAGAGGCTTCAGTCTTGTAAGTAACCTGTATCTGTGTCAGCCTTACGCCTTTTGCTATCTGTTTTCACGACACATCCAGGTTTATCCAGCATGTGGGGTGATCCCGGGGATGGACCCGACGCATCCCTGTGATTGTGGCCATGGCACATGCTGGATGTAAGCGCAGTACCCCCGCAGCGCCGCCCTGGGTTTCCTTTGCGGTCGGTTCTTGCCAGGTCTCTATCCTGCCGAGCGCCAGGAGGATTCTCCTCCGCTCTGCCGGCCGCTCAGGAACGCGGCCGTTTCCTAGTGCCTACATGGATCTTCGAGGCACGGGGGAAGAGCAACAGATGCAGAGCCAAGGGGAGGTGGGAGAGCTGCCAGTGCAGGAAGTCACACTGGGAATTGGAAGGAACAGCAAGAGAGAAGAGGGGCTGGAACAAAGTCGGGAGGGCTGAACCATGAGAATGAGGCCGAGATTTCTGCACATCAGCCTTCTCTGCTGTCAGCAAATAGCTGGAAAAGTCGCTGTGATCTGGGCGCCTGGTCCGCATCTAGGTGAGCAAGAAATGACAGCGTGTTGCAGCTCCACATGAAGATGCAGAAATCAGTACTGTGGAATTAGTCCTGCCGGTCACTCCCATATATTGATGATGGAGCTCAGAAATACACTCCTTTGCTCTACTCCTCTGCAAATACATAGTGAGAGATAGCTACAAACTCATGCACTCAAAAGGTAGGAAGCATCAAAAAATTACTAGGTTTTCCAAGGAACTGTAGTTCAATCCACTTGCAGATGTACATTTTTATGTCACCATAGGTAACTTTTTTCTTCTCCCAGGTCCTCTGTAACTTCTTTTTCTACATCCCACTTCTCTCAATGAACAACGTCTCGTGTTTAGGGAACCTCAAATTTCTCCACTAAGGCAGCTGAGCTGCATGTTTCCTGCTGTTGCATGCGAAGGTATGATAAAAGGGGAAAAAAAAACCCTCATAATTAAAGTCATTAAACGTTGTATTTTAGACCTGACCACATGACCCATCTCTATGTAAAAATGTTTACCTAGCATTTGGCAAGTTACTGAAAATTACTTTTCAATAGGCATTAGCCTTCAATAGGCATTCTTATTGTAGGTGCCTCTCTTGAGATGCGTAGGGTCAGATTTGTAGGACTTTTTGCAAAAACAAGCAAACAACAGCTGAATAAGAGTACTGTGGAAAGCACTCACCTGTATAAAGACCGGAAAACCTGTCCCTAAATTGGAAAATGGAGTAAAAACTTGCTTCAACTCTGTGTTCTGATAATCTCGGGTCAAGAAAATCTCAATCTAGACAAACAATTCTCCTAACCAGAAAATTATTTTCTCAAGTAGCTAGGTAAATGGTAAACTCAAGTTTACTTTTCAACATTTCCATTGAGAGCAGCTGGACAGTGAGTTTTGTCTGTTAAAACAGTTAAAACAGTGTAGCTCAAACTACAATGCTTTTGACCATTTTTTTCCCACTGAAATTTCTCTATCTCTTTGTGAAATGGAAATAATGACATCTCTGACCACATGACCATAGCCAAGATAAGGAATGAAGTTTACCCAGACTAACTCCTAATATTTTATGAAAAATTTAGTACCTAAGTATGAGCATTTGAATTAGATGATGCCTTGATGATGTGAAAAGGCTACCTCTTTTTTCATTCAGAGAATTATTTACTTGCTTTAGATAGATGTATGAGACACTGAGATGCAACTTAGATGCTGGCATCAGGCTGATACTGCATCCAGCTGTGTCTGAAGGATTTGGAATGATTGGGAGAATCATGAAAAACTAAAAGACTGTACAGTAAGGTAAGATCAAGGTTAACAAGCATAATAAAAATAACTCATTTATTCATTCACAGAGCTCTGCCTTTGCAGAACTGGGAAGGCCTGGTTCCCCCACAGAAAACTGCAGTATTGCCTTCTAGTTAAACAGAATATCATAAGTACCCACAGGGTACATATGCAAAGTATTGATGAATTGTTACAAATGAATGTGTTCTTGCTTCTGGAACCTAAACATTCATTTGCAGTGGAAAGAGGCAATGTAAATTTTATCTGAAACCTAGAAATTTCAGCGGTCTTGCAGGATGGTCTGAAGCTGCACAACCTCTCTGGGCCCTTTTGTAACACAGACAGATACTATTACAGTGTTGTTTACAAGGCCGCTCACTTTCAGAATTAAGTAATTTGAAGTAAGAAACATATTCTGTTCTGTGTTTCAACACATCTTATGTCTTATTTAGTTTAATTTTCTTCTAAAAGTATGTCACGTTGGGGAAGTGTTCCCTCTGTATTAGCCTGCCTGCTTTTCTTGTGTTACACTCAGTACCAACATCAGCCGGCCTGTTACTGTTGCAAAGCACACAACAGATTCCCAGGCCTGAAGACCAAGAATTCTCTAGAGCTAAAATAATCGCTCTGCTATTTGTCAGACGATTACTGAAGAATAAAAAAGATTCCTAGAGCTTACATGTCAAATCAATCACTTGCTGAGAAGTCCTACAATTAATATTGTGGGTTTGGTCCAATATACAATAATATCGAGGTTATCACTTCACCGTTCCTATATGCATGTTAAAGATACAGAAAGCATAATGTTAGTTTTCAGAGCATATGAGTTAGGAAGAATAAAGCTAATGTTAACAGGTATTGTTACAAAACTTGATTTAAAAGCTGTTTTATGTGGAGGGCACTGGACATACAGGTATGTATAAGTTAGAAAACTACTGCTGCATTTGCATCTAGATGTACAAGAGGAAACTAGGTTCCTGATAAGAGAGATACAGTATGGTAGAAATATGTAGTAAATTTCATTATGTTGAATGACTGAAGAAGTCTGTCGTGTTTTAATTTCTGGCTTAAGGAACAGATTCTAAACACAGAATGACCCTCACCGGTTTGTAACCCCAGCACAGGAGAATCGGGCTGGCCCCAGCAGCAGGTCCCTTCTCCGCAGGCGGCTGCCCAGGCTACGTGGGAACAGGTACCTGAGCTGCAACCGCGCCGGGGCCCGTCAGCCTTGGGGGTTTCCAGTCAGCTCACAAGGAAAGAGAGTCCGGTGAAGAAGCCACTGGGAATTTACAAATAGCATCTGAGTCTATACAGCACAGATACATACGCATAGTTTTGATAAGTGCATTAAAATAAACCCATCTACTTGTAAAAGCAGATAAAGTTTTAATCTTTTCTTCAGAAAGATTAAGTCTCCTTCCCCCTTCTGTCTCCCTCCTGAACTATTTAACAGAGGATGCTGAAGTAATGCCCTGAAGAATTCAGGAGAGAATCTCACCACAAAGCCCATCGAAACAAGGTGAGAAGGAGAGAAAATCAAAATAATAATAAAATAAAAATAAAAAAATAATAAAAAGGTATGGTGGACAGGGTAAACAAGGTCAAACTCCTCCTTACTTACTAGAATTCGGGTATTGTTTGATCCACAGAATCTTCTGCAAAAAAAATAATTCTTTAATTCTTTACAATTATTTTTTTCAGGGATAAGGTGACACATAAAGTTCATGTACATTTTTTCAACATCAAGCATCACAACTAGCACTGCTGATTTTCTCTTGGGTACGACAACTATGAGCCTCACAGGAGGAAAAAACAGCAAGAATCAATCACACACACAGAATCCCAGAATGGTGGAGGTTGGAAGGCACCTCTCGAGGTCATCTAGTCCAACCCCCCTGCTCCAGCAGGGACACCCAGAGCACGTGGCACAGCGTGGCATCCAGGCGGGTTTGGAAGATCTCCAGAGGAGGAGACTCCACAGCCTCTCTGGGCAGCCTGTTCAGTGGAATTTCCTGTGTTTCAACTTACACCCATTAACCCTTGTCTGTCACTGGCCACCACAGGGAAGAGTTTGGCCCCATCCTCTTTACATTCTCATGAAGCTAAGAATCTCACAGAAAGATGTCAGTTTATGAGAAATCTGAATGTACAAAGTTTCTAAGAGTTAGGATTAACTCTCGAGATCCCAGTTTTACTTAACAAGGGCACAGTTTGCCCATTTGCACCTAGGCTGTAGCTAGCAATTGCTCGCACAGGTGCCCCTGAGGTACCATGTCCACCACCAAACCTCCCCTTGCAGTCACACGTCTGCATAAGCCATATGCAAAAGCAAACCCTAGGCCAAGGACAGCGACAAACCACAACAGAGAGCCAAGGGCCCTTTCCCAGATCACATCTCACCAACCAGACTGGATCCTGTGGGACAGACGTCTCTGAGGCACGGCTGAGTAAGCAGCAAGGACCTGGCTTTAAAAACCAGTGGTGAACACCCCAATGCTGCTGTTATCTCGCTGCAACTTAGCGAGGTTACAAATGGTGCCAGCACCAGCAGCTCCTGTTTGGTTACCAGAGGCAGACAGACTGCAAGAGTCACTCGGGGAGACTTGGTGCCCTGGTGAAGCCGTGTGAATTGCACAGAAGTCCTCAGCACGCGGGATTTAAGAAACGGTTGCTGGAAGACTGACGTGCACACACCAAAAAAAAAAAAAAGAAAGAAAGAAAGAAATTTAAAAAAAAAGCCCAAACCAACCAACCAATGAAAAGCCACCTTTTATTAGGACCTCAGCACCTGCCACAATCAGGACCCTGAAGAAGAGGCACTTTTATAAATGCCTGTTCTTTTTACTTGTTAGAACACCGAGTATCATGCTATCAAATAAGGACACTGAAGGCTCAAGTCAGGGACTTGACATACTCTCTGCCTCAAAATTCGGTAATAATTATGACACGCTGGTAGGTTAAGGAAGGCGCTACAGTTTGTTCTTAAGAAAAATCTATTGCCTTACTCAGATTTCCAGAGCAAGGATACTAGAGGAGCTAAAAACTCACCATCTCAGATGCAAAAGCCTCTTGTTCTGCCTTACACATTAGCTACTCTACACATAAACTAAATTATCAACAGCAGGGATTTCTCGTTACGACCAAATTGGCTGTATTTTTTTCACTCCTTTACAGAGTGTTTTTGAGGTTAAATTCTTCCCAGGTGGGACTGCAGTCATTTCTCCTCCCACCGCAAAGATCAGCAAGGAGGTTTTTCTATTAGAGTCCCTGTTCTGCAGGGGTGTGCTCAGTTTCTCAAACAAGAAAAGCAGCAGTGTCACAAGGGACTGCTTAGGTGTCTCATCTGCTTTTGCAGCTATCCTGCAAACGTGCACCACAAGAACATGCATTTTTTATGCTAAGTAATCTAAAACTTCTATAAAAATTCGTAATTGTTATTCTACCCAGCATGAAAAACAATACAAACAGATACATCTAATTAGGTAGCCACCTGATACCCTACACTGCAAAACTGAGTCATGCTACTTTTAAAGCATTTGTCATCTCCAATCTTATAAAGGAATACACAACTTCTGCTTTCTTCTGGACATTTTTTTGTACTATAATTAACTAAAAACACAGCACTCACCCCATTAGCTTCCACTGAACTAAACTGATCCAGAGTACTCACTTTAAAACTCCCTTTTCGATAGCAAAGCACATTACTGTACTGACCATTATGTTAAAAGCATGACTTATACCTATGTAGCTCATTTAACAGTATACCAAGTTAAAAAAGTTTTAAATAACTCATTCTTAATTCTGTTTTTTTCTATTAACGTCACATTTTATTAAAAAAATAAGTTTCCTATATTCAACATGTATATTAGCTTGCTGTATACGAGTGAAGATCTCAAGACCTTTAACATTAAATGATAATAAATCAAACACTTTTTCTTCACAGCTTTGAGAAAGGGGAGGGAGAAGAAAGGGAGGACAGGAGAGAGGAAGGAAGAGGAGGAAGCACCAGGCCATTCCTAGCAAGAGAACCAAAGAGTTCTACACCATCGAATTACGAACCTGCAGCACAAATGCTAATAAAAGGAAAACTTATGTTGACCAAATGTGGGTATATTCCATATAATTAGAACACATCATTGGGAAAAGACTAGACTGAGAAGGAATACATTCTGTTTGCAATTGTTGTGCACTCCCAAGAAATAATTTCCTTCCTTCCCTATGAGCCATCGTTGATTTACTTGCATTTGTATATCTACTACTATTCCAGTACGTCAGCTGCACTAAAACCAGGTACAAGACACTGCAAGGAAGCCATCCAAAACTATTATCACAAAATTTCCCCAATAATGGCAAGAGCGATGGATAAATTTGATGGAGGAAATAACTCAGAGGTTATGTGCATTACATACTGAATTTGTAATCCACAAGGCTCGCTCGAACGGATTTGACACTCTGCGTTAAGAGTCTTCCCTAACACGTATGCGTGCGGCTCACATTTTCTCAGCAGGGCCCAGGGTCTAGGCAAGGAGAAGTGGCGACCGAGGCCTCCCCTAAACCCAGGGCTACCTGGGCAGAGGCGCAGCAGCCCACGGCTGCTCCGCGTGTGAATGCCCGGCCTTGCTGAGCCCTCCCGCGCAGGAGCACCCACGTCCCCAGCGCCGGGCGGGAGCGGGAGCCCCACGGAGACCCCGGAGCGCCGGCTTCCCCGCGAGCCTGGGTGCAAGGGGCGGTCTCGGGAGGACAGAGCTCAGCTAATGAACACTCTGCTGCTGCTCTCTGCGAGAAGGGAATGACAAATTACATTCCCAGTAAAACAAAAAGGAGAGAAAAGAGCACCTGCAAGGAGGGACAGAAGGCCCCTCTCCTCCCCCGATAGATTTGTTTCTGGGAAGACAGAGTTTCCAGCTCCCTTTAAGGACTTCTATCTAAAACTGCATACATATATATATATGTCCTCGCACAAACTGTTTCTTTTTTCCCCTCATTTGAACACCAAAGCCCTTTTAGCAAAGATAAAAGGCTTAGTTCGCACTATAAACAACAATGGAATTTTAGATTATTTTCAAAACAAAATACACTGAAAACATCCGAACAAATCCCAAACATTAGTCTGACGCTCCCTAAAGCCAAGAACAAACAAGCAAGCAATGAACACTGATATTTTGGTATTTTTGCGTGGATATTACAAAAAATAGTAATCATACACTTTTTTTTTTTAAATGTTCATTACTTAGATAAAGCACATATGAATGTAACATTCAGAATTGTAACATAGAAAATGTAATGTGGGCAATCTGCTATTCCAAGTACACTTACCAAAATACAATTTTATAATGAAGGAAGTCTCAAAATACACCTGTACAACAATTGGGATCCACAAAATATGATTTAATAGTATCACTCAAGATCACTTCATTGAAACCACTTTTATAATACTGCTTGAATAGTAATCTCTGGTCAAAGAGCATTCTCCCCCTTTCCCTAGCCTGTCCCACTAAAGCAAGTGTGGAATTTTAATTGCAATGCATATCTTTTAAAACCCCAAATCTGAAGCAGTCCTATTAACTATTACACTGCCTACACTTAGATACTGTGAGGATGAGAATCACCCTCTCTGAGGCCTTGGTACATTGAGACACTTACCCATATTATTGTTTGTAGCGCAAGCAGAATAAATCTTGTAAAGGGCAACTAAATAGGGTCAAAATATGAATTATCTTACTACCAAATCATTCCCTATGTGTTACTTAAGCCTGTAACATTACAACTTTACTGAAAAAGAAAAAGTTAACCATTTTATCCTATAAATATTTTCTTTATTTGCTTTATGTTTAGAAGTTGCTATTTTAGTTCTATTAACAGAAATACATAACAAAAGCTCCCTAACAAGTGGAAAAAAAAAAAAGTAATTACAAATGCTGAAAAAGTTGGCCTCATTAACATATGTACAGACTTACTTAATACACATCTTTGTGGGAATTAATCCGTTTTATGACACACATTTATACAGGCATTAAACATTCCCAAGTAACTTTGAGCAGAGAATATGCCAATTCTTATGTCTGGGCAGACAAAATGTGTATTTCAATTTTGACTGTGGAGCTAACATGCAACAGATACAACATTCAGTCTGAGCTGCTGTTGATAAGTTGTTCTGTTCCTTCCTGCAAAGATCTTTCTGTTGAATTTGGATCCTTCTGTCCCTTCTTTTCTTTGTTCTGCTGTTCCTGCAGTTTCAGGATTATTTTCCTTATTTCTTCTCTTTTGGTTTTCATTCTTGGTCGTGGAAACCAGTCTGTTAAGTTCATTGGTAGCTCAAAACTCAGAATGGGATTCTGAAAAGAAAGTTCATTTGGACAGCACAGTAAGGAGCTGTAACTTGAATAACTGGAGACAATTCTTCAGCAGGAAAAAGTACACTCCTTCCCCATTTATTCTGCCTGAAATTAAATTTCTATGGCTTCCACAACTAGAGGTGTCTTGTACACGCACAGTTAAGGTCAAATAAAGCAACTCACAGCGTGTTATACAATACCTTTCATCCAGGTCAGTTCTGGTTACAAGAGTGCCCAAATAACCTGCTCAGTTTGCTACTTCTTTTAGGTAAAACATTTAGCTGCATAAATTTGTGAGAGCGCACATTAAAAAAAATGCTGTAATGGTATAGTAACATTTTGTGAGGGTGACTCACACCAAGCTCCAGAGCTGATCAGGAATCCACGGCTATTTATTCCTACTCTACCTTAAATTTTGTTTTACGTTTCACCCAAAAAGCTGGGCCTTGCTACAACTCAGTCATCCAAAAAATAACAGAATGATTACTATGAAAGGGGGGGTAAAATCTGATGATGAGCTGCCTTCACTATTTAATTCTAACTGTGGTGGCTTCAGAAAAATGACCATGAGGAGGCGGGTAACCATGCACAGAGGCTGACCAGGTTCTCTGGACCCTCTGTTCTCAGACAGGCCAGGCGAGGAGCAGGCACGCTAATAAAACCTCATTAGTGCAGCTGCTGAAAGAGCAGTTTCAAATGAAACCTGGACACATCCTGACCTAGTGCCTTTCGGAGAGAGCGGGGTGAATTGGGGGGAATAAAAGCAGAGAGGCGGCTGGGACACGGCCCG
>JAWLRI010000321.1:78467-97113 GCA_034781795.1 Crypturellus tataupa
CGGGGCCGGCGCGGCCCCGCGGAGCCCTCCCCGCGCCGAGGCGCACGCGCGCGGCGGGCCCTGGCGCGGACCGTTAGTGCCGTTTGGCACCAATCCCGGCGCTTTAGGGGATGCGCGCGAGCTACCCGCAGAAACCAAACCTGGCAACTGCCGCGCGCTCCCCCACTCCACTCCTGCAGCCGCTGAGAGGCAGCTGATAGGATTTGTGCAATCTTTAAAAACATTTGCCACCAAAATTATTAGCTGAGTAAGTGCAAGACAGTCAAGCCAAGTTTTTACTTTTCCACTAACGTTACTTTGGAGGAAAGCTCCAAAGCTGTCATTTGGGAGTCCTCCCTGCACCCTGACAAGGTATTTTTTTCCTCCACATTTTATCAGAAAATTCCATGCCTTCCTATGTGGTACATATATATACAACTAAAAACAGTTTTTCCTCCCCAGAAAGAATTATTATATTTTTATGTATACATTAGCATGCATATAAAAATAGCAATAACACCTACAGTAAAGAGATTTTTACCCTTGTAAAGATTTCACTAATTCATATGTCATTTCTGCAGGATACAAACCCAATAATGGCATAAAAAACACATACCTCAAAAAAGCTCTCCACATACTGCAATATGTACACTCCACAATCACTGAAGTTATTTTGTTGTGGCACTTTGGGATTGGAACCTTTCATGACATCTTTAGAAAAGCTTCTTTTATTGCCTTTCCTGACTTCCCATTCCACTTCTAAGTACCTACAATGAAAGAACAAGAAAATTAAAACTGTTTCTTTCCTTTTTTTTTAAACTTGCATAATTTTGAAAAAGTTAAGAGATATAAAACTTACTCCCTTAGTGTTTTCACAACATTGGACCGGGAAGGGCCTCTCAGCGAGTCCATAAGCAAAATGCAAGGCCTATGAGAGAATATAAGTTTTAAGTTCACTGTATTTTACAGTAGTTTGGAAAATTAAGTTCACAGGAAAATGAAGCTCAAAACAGTTGTGATGTGATCTTGCAAAACTAGATCAATACTACATAGTTTTGCCAATGCATCTATAATCCCCTAACTGGGGTATCCAAATGCAAAGTAGGTATCTTTAGACTTAACCTTTCATTAGGTACAGCAAATTTGAAGACATTTTAGTGTCAAATTGAAAGAATTTGTTGCAGGCGAGTTCTAGTTACCTAAAAAGCCCTCAGGCGCCTAGTGCTATTTTAGAGCACAAGTTATCTGGGACACCTCCATGGCACTGGAAAGATACCGCACTTACAAACACCCTCCTGGAGGGGCAGCTGGTGGCCAGAAGGGACATCCTGCAGCACCTCCAGAGACACCAGGTGCCTGGAGAATGTCTGCAGAAGTGACCTCACCAGAGAGCTGATTTTGGGTAGCACTAAGAGGGAGGCAGCCTGCATTAAAGGCTGGGAGCATCACCGAACAGCAGAGAGCAATGATCACCAAGTTCAAGTTAACCAGAGGGTCTCTGGCTGTGATGCTAAAACCAAAGCACGCTAAACAGAAGTTGCATGACCTCCTAAAGGAGGGAAAGTAACAGCACAGAAGAGGCAGGAGGTAAAACATAAGGATAGGAACTGTAGTTTGCAGAGGCTTTTCCAGAAAAGTTGACAGAACATGCATGGCTTAGCTAAGAAGTCTCTGTCACCCGGTGGGCCTCTGGTGTCCCCAGGACACCAAAGGTGCCTTAAGCTGAGAACACAGGCATAGCTTTAGGGCTCTGAACTCTCAACTCAGATACAAGGACAGTCAAGGATTTCTCCTGCAGTATAAATGAGCAGAGATGTAGAGTAAATCATCTTACGGTTTTCCAGAGAAAAAGGAATTTGGAGGTCCTAGAGTAAACAGAACAGCATCGTAAAGATGGGGACTTTTGACTGAGGATCTACATTCTTCACATGAAACCTGAAAAATTTCTGAAGGTTTTTGAATCCCAAGGTCTTGGGGATAAAGCTTTTGTACCCAAAGACACCAAACTCTGAAATGAACTTGATTGCTTTAAGTCAACCTCATGACCAGGTATGAGGTTAACAGTGCAAATGCTCCAGCTCTCCTAGCCACTTGTTACTTCTGCTTAACTTTCTGAATAGAGTGGGACAAGAAAACGGAATTCTGGCACAGATAGATTTCTCTGTTAGTGCTTCAACAGCTACAAGTAGAGGATTGTGGAGCAAAACCATTAAACGTATCTAACACTCAGATCCTAGACACTGAGCAGCGTGCACACAACCCACAGAACAGACCACTCAGAATTTCCATCACAACAACTGCAACCAGATGACATGGCCTTAAGAAATTCATAGAGTAACAAATTTGTCAAGAATTTTGAAGTAACTGAGTTAGACTCTGCTCTGAGCAGTTCAGACACTGATGGGTCCAGGGGAACCAGAGCTTCAGCTGAAGAACCAGTCTGTGACCTGATAACCCTAGTAACAGTTACAGGGACAAAAGGTCTTGAAGTGGTCAGAAGAACAGAGTAGGGAACCAGGAAAGGTCACCCCTACCCACAGAGTTGAGTTTGGAGAATATTTTAATATACAGTTTGAAGAGGGCCCAGAAGTAAGAATATTCATCTACTTGATTTAAATGACTGGTGAGGTACTTTGCTCCATGAGGCTGCTGAAAATAGTCATGCTCGACCTTACAAAGCACACTTGGTACATTAGGAAGGGCAGAGCAAAGTGTGTCCTCTGCAGGTGCCATGAAAACTGAATGTAGGAGCAACTGTACAGGCAATGTCACAAAGAGCCCATCTGCGATACTCTCTTTGCTTCACTTTCCCCAGAAGATTACTTTATATTTGGAAGAATTGTGTGTGAACTACATTGTTTCTCCTAGGTGAAATCCTACCTACGGATGAAGAAAAATAATTTCCAATGCCACAATTAAATTGTACCAAAAATTTTTCAACTATGTGCAATCCCATTCAAGTTGATAAGAATGTTTCATTCTAGCATTTTAAACACAGGACCCATTTTCATCAGCTTGTCTTTTCTGTGTGGTTTTCACCATTTACCAAAGGAAAGAATATACTTAAAACATGATTGTCAAACCACTGTCATGACCAGGAAATTAAAGATCAGAATTTTAAAAAATAAACAATGTACTTTCAGCTAAGCTTCAACTTAATTCTATCCCTTTAGAAAAATAGCATTTTCAAAACTTTACCAGCTTGCGGACATAAAATAATAAACAGAGACATGAAATATTTGCATGCATCTATCCATAATTTTGTTGGTACTTCCAATTAGTCTACACGAGTACCGTTTTTAAGGTCTAGGTATACAATTGCATTAACATTTTTAGGTTTTACTTGCACTTATTTTAACTTCTGATTAAAGAAATTTATTATTTATACAAGCAATAAAGTATTATGTATAAATAATCCATCAGCAGCATGGGGCAACATAATTGAATTAAAAAATTCACAGTACCACAAACTATTCTTAAAAATCAAAACATAGATGGGGTTTTGTCCCTGTATGTAAATAATTATGGATAATAAATACACATTTCACAGTACATACAAATATATAATTTTATCCTACACCATAATAATATATTGTAGACCCTGCTATCTTTCTAGTAAGCAATATATTCACAAAGAAGGAAATATTAGAATGCATAAGCAAATAAAAGTGTGGGAAAATAAATTAAGTACTTTTTTATTTGCAATAAAATACTCTGCTTTGTAATACACAGCGATACATTTAAAGATCCTTCTTTAAGATTCTTCAGCTTTCCTGTTGTGGGAATCTAATGGCAAGCTATCAAAGAACAGCTTTATTTGAAGAAGTTTACTTCATAACCTGAAGCAGCACACAGGCTTAACAGAAACCAAACATTCTGTTTGAGAATTTAGTTGATATAAAGTTCAGAAGTCCCCCTCAAATTCCAGTAACATGCTGGCTAAAATGTATTTAGAATGAAGTATGACCTTTTTCCTAATTACTGCCTTTTAAATTTCATTAGCTTCCAAGTTTGAAGTCTATTTTAATTCTTGCAATACTTACTGCTTGCAGATAGTAGGCTTCAGGTGCCACTGTCCCATTTCTGAATTACAGTTATCATCTGCAAGCCCACCATCGTCGCTGCTGTCTTCCTACAAAGGCAACACATTTACACGTATTTACAAGCTTTCTTTTTTTCTCTAATAGATATGAAAGAAAAGAAAAAAATTAAGAGAAATAGCATTGAATTTAACAGTGATAGCTTTCACCTGAATCCATCTGCTGTTTTTAAAATTTGCATTACCAACTTCAGTCTCGTGTTTCCCAAATCTATGACATCCATGACACAAAATGAACTGCACTATTTACCATTCAAAATAGGAAGAGAAAAAAACTAAAACAAACAACAACAACAAAAAAAAAAAAAAAAAAAAAACCAACACAACTTGTTCAAAGTACTGCTGTCCCAAATGGGTGCGTCCCCAATACAGGTTTTAATTGAGATTTTAAATGGAGAGACAAATCTGCAATGAGCACAGAAGTATTTGCTCCCTGCTCCAGAATCACACCACAAGTTGTCCCAACCTGGTTCTTTGATCAAGGGAAATCCAAAAAAAAAACCTGGTGTAATGCTTCACAAACCAACGTGCCGCAAGACTAGCAGTATTTTTCTAACCTTTTTGTTTCAATATCGATTGCTGTGAAGGATGTGAAACACAAAGTTCTTACATTTAAAAGCACTCCAATGATCCACACAATTCCTTACCTTTAAAAGTACTGTTGAGTTCACTACACATAGCACAAACCACTGCGTGGCAGGGAAATAGATGCTGTCCAAAAACAGTAATCCCCTTCAACATTTCCCATCAAGATAATTTGGAATTTTTTTAGTGATAATATATATATCTCATTAAAATGCTGGTGCCTTGACTGAAATCTTAATGTTATGCCATCAAGATTTTATTCTATTAAAAACACTGTTTTGTTCCTAGTACTCTCATTTCTATTGCAACCTCAACTCAGTTTTTGGCATATGTGAAAGTGTATTCTACCATTTCTGTGCTCAATTTGTTCATGGTAGAAAATATCATGGCAGCTTCAAACAGATCCAAATTCCAAGGTGCAGTGCAACCCAGGAAGTCAGCATCTTTTCCTCCTCTCAAGGAACACGTGTTGATCATGTGCTTTCTTCACTGCCTTCATGCCACACACTCCAGCTTGGAAATACCCTACTCACATTCTCCAACTCCAGGAAACTCTAGCAACTACTAAGAAATAGGGAAGAATTGAAGAATGTTGTCATGTAACATGACAGGAGAGGTAGGTTTAGTCTGTTTGAAAGCACAAGTCTCAACATAACCTGACGGTTTTGTGCGTGTACACACACATACGTACAGTTTGGAAACCACTGTAAATAGCTGCAGGCTTTGGAAAATAACTGTTTGCTCTGGACTTAAAGGTGAAAAATAGGTAATTCCTAGACTGCATATCTGACAGCCTTAGATCATCTGACTGCTGATTCCTTATTTCAGACAACTTGGAGTCATACACCTGTAATAGGAAGGCCCTTTAAGAAGAGTAACTGTTGAATTTCTAACTTGCCAACATTGATCTAGCATTGCAGAACTGTTCTTTTTCAAAAAGAAAGAGAACAGGGAATAATAGCCTCATACTCAAGTAGAGAGTCAACAAAGGATACCTGAATGATCAGGCACCCTCTACAACAACAAGAACAAGAACAACAACATCAACAACAACAACAAATCCAAACTTCCTTCAATCGCCAGCTTGAATAGGAATACAACTTGATTAGGAGTCCTGGTTCATAAATTTCACAGAATCCCAAAATGGTTGAGGTTGGAAGGGACCTCTAGAGATCATCTAGTCCAACCCCCTGCTCCAGCAAGGACACCCAGAGCACGTGGCACAGGGTGGCATCCAGGCGGGTTTGGAAGATCTCCAGAGAAGGAGACTCCACAGCCTCTCTGGGCAGCCTGTGCCAGGGCTCTGTCACCCTCACAGTGAAGAAGTTCTTCCTCATATGGAGGTGGAACTTCCTGGGTTTCAGCTTGTACCCATTACCCCTTGTCCTGTTACTGGGCACCACAGAGAAGAGTTTGGCCCCTTCCTCCCTACATTCTCCCCTCAGGTATTTGTACATATTGATCAGATATCCTAATCTAACCTTGTTTAGAAAAACATCAATAAACCAAAACAGGAAAGTACCACCTAGTTATTAATGTGTCTGTTTATAAGAATTGGAGCTGAAAGAAGAGATATCTGGTTTTGGTTCTGTTTAGGCAGACATGGGGAAGTGAGGCAAAATGAAAGTTTTTTTTTTTTTTTTTTTTTAAAGAGTTTAGCTAAAATCCTTGTAGAATATTGTCACTATGCAGAAGATTCAAAATTAAATCCAAGATCAACATAAAAGTTTCCTACTAAACAATTCAATGAAAGAATGTACAATCCTCTTTTTTTGAGCTAAATTACAAACTTTTGTAAGTAATCAGTGCTTTACATCTTACACTGCTAAAGGCAGACTGGCTTTATGCAATGCCAATTGCCATCCATACAGTTTTTTAATTGTCTATTCTGAACACAAAATAACAGTTTCCATTTACTAAATAACATTTATATATTTTTTACCTGGTTATCTTGGTCTTCAGAAAAATCTATAAGCTCATCTTCATTTAGTTTGCTGCCATCCGCTGAGTCTTCACTATAGTTTAGTCTGATTTTATGCAAGCCATCTGTATGGATCATAACAGAGGTACATTTAAATATTAAATATTACACCATCACTGAAGACAAACCTAATTTTAAATACCTCAAGTTTGCTAAGAGTTGTTCACAATAACTGTGATACAGCCAACAAACATTATTTGATGCATACATATGAGCCTACAGTGAAAAGTTTCTAAGTAACACAACACAAATTGTTTTCTACTCTGAGAAAAACTCAGAATAATGAAGTTACCACTGTAGTTCCATAAGGACAACTTTTCCTGGAAAAGGGAAATATCTAAACCATGAAAAAAACAGAGGAAGAGGAACTATTAGATATATATAAAAAAAAAAAAAACAAGATGTCAGCAAGAACAGTAAATGGGACAATGAAGTATCTAAAGAGGGAGCACTGCATTCAAAATTGAGGGAATAGTTCAGAAAGAGGTTATCACTGGAGTTCCACAGGGACAAACTTGGGAATTAATCTTGCTAAGTATTTTTAAAAAGACCTCAGCAAAAAAGTAGGCCATATACTAATGCAGCTTATAGATGACACAATCCTAGAAGACAAAAATTGGTACTTAGAAGTATCACACTATCATTCAAGAACTGAATGGCTTTTTAGCATTAAGGAGTAAAAATCTGATTAGTTAAGTAGTAACAATAATAATAATAATAATAATAAAGTACTTTGGATGATTTCTTCAGTGTTATTCAGGTATTATCTGTTACTGATATAAAAGTGACACAGCAGGATGCGGCCTTAGATCAAAATATCGATGTGCAGGAGATGTCTAGGGTCTTACAATGTTAAGCAGAAACCATAGGCAGAGGAGATTGCTGCTCAATGAGTAGCTAATATGTGACTATTTTAGGGCGAGCAGAAGAGCTCTCTAGGCTTTCACTCTCCTTCTGGAAAAAGAGGCACTTTAAAAATATTCTAAATTATCCAGCATATATGCACAGGTTTGGCAGTTAAGTGTTAGGATTCATGACCTTTCAGGGAAAGAACTGAAGGACAGGCAGGATAGTCAAGTGCCACATCCCCATCACCTATCTGGGAGGATGGGTATTTATGCGCCTAGTATATCTACATACGGATGTTTAAATGTATGTTGAGTGTCAGTCTCAAACTGAGTCTCATCCTTGCATGTCTGAGAAACAAGATTGTGACCAATAAGAATATTTGCATTAACCCAAGAGCACTTGCAATGGATAAGCAACAGTCTAAGTGTTTTAGAAACAAAATGACCCTCAATCACCAATAAAATGCAGTCATTAAAAAAAGAAAAAGAGTAATTATAGTCAATATCAGCTAAGCTATAAACAGTCCCATCACACCTAGGTTGCAAAAATCAATTCAGACTAGAATAAATTAAACGGAAAAACACCTGTAAAACTGACAATGTTGTCATAAGAAAACAAACTCAGTATATTTTATCCTTGAATAACTTTAGGGTAGAAAATAGTAGTTTATAGCCTTAAGATATTAGAGTTAAAATCATAACTTCCTGCAGTATGCAGATTAAACCATATGACTTTAAGACTTTTTTTACTATGAAACTATGCAGTTACTTATAAAGCATAAAGTCAATTATGTCAGTAGGAATCCTCAGTGCATGAAGTAGAAGTTCTTGTACTACCAGATGTTTTAGTGTCCATGACTCAAGGGGATCCAAACCTTGCAGTGAGCACAGAGAATACAGGAGTCTTTTCTTTCACTTCTCTTTAAAACTATGCCATCTCCTTCACTCACTTCTGTGCATATTCTGGTCCAGATCACTGCAACTATTGGTAACTCCCTCTACAGAAGAGATGGCTACTACTGCATGGAGAAAACTTTTTTAAGTGTGACAGAGTGGTCATGTGAGAGATTAAAAAAAATCCTCAGTCTTTTCATAAATCTTCCATCAGCATCTTAAAGAAGTTAACAATACCGAAATGAACCTCAAATGATAAAAGCCACTAGAATTAAGGTGGCTTGCACAATCTGAATTCACCTCCCCCTGCTGCACCATGGTCAAAAGATCATTAGCCGCTCTTCTTTCCTTTCCCTTTCCAGTCTCAGCTAGAATTACGAAATTATTCAGGATCAAAAAAGGTCACGTGGGAATTTATCTGATTTAGGAAAACAGTGTTTTATCCCCAGCTTTATGTCATGTCAGACCCGTCAGCAGTTGTTAAAAACATTTTATATGCAATAGTAGATTAGTCATGTTGTGAGCACTCGAGCCCCATGCTACTCAAGTTTCAAAGCACGGCATTTATGCAATTGCAAAGCAAGAAAGAGCTGTGAAATCTCCTAATTTTTACAATTACATACCAAGTGATTGGCCAGCAGTTGTGAATTCACCCTGTATTCCATTTTCATCTGGAGCCCTATGGTCAAGTTTATGGCATGCTGACTGCACAGTGTTAGGTTCTTCCACATCACTGTCTATTTGATTTAGTTTCTTGAAGCCACTTCTTCCCCTACAGGGACTTCTCCTACAACATGAAGACTCATTGTCCTCTGTTTCAGTGTTTGGGTCAGTTAAAGCTGTGTTATATTTTTTGGTCAATATCTTCTTTGTCATGGACTTGGAAGGCGAGTTTTGTAATTCTAACTCATTTGGCAAAGGAGATGGAGTGTTGCGCTCTCCATCCGAAGAAGAAGATTTTATCTGTGTTGCAGCATTTTCGTGGTAGTGAGGATTTGGTTCATATTTAGGTTTTTCTAAACCAGGAAAACAGATGACAGCCAAAAACCAGTGGGCACTGCAAAGGAAAAAGATATGAATAAATAACTAGAAACTGTAAACAAATAAAATACAAACATGCACATTAAAAAGCAACAAAATAAAACAAAGACACACAAAACTAAACGCTACTCCCCCATAATTATCGATGGATTGCGACAGTTGCTTGCTTCTCACTAACACGATACAGTTAACTGAAAAGAGATGCTGTCTAAATACTTCAATTTGTTCATAGTTTACATACGAATCCTTTGAATTAAGTATTCTTTTGGAAAATATTATTCATTATTGCATGAACTGGATTGTAGCTTTCATGTTTATGGTTATATACATTTTTCTAGAAGTTCATATCTAGTAAAACAAGTAGTCAGACCTAACAATACAGCTGAATTGTCCTTTTTCTTTAGACTAGTAGATTTTCCAACTGTGCATACTTTAAATATGCAGGAGGTCAAATGCTATCACACTGTGGGGCAGGTAATACACATTGCCATGCTCACCCTTAAAAGAACTACAAGAAAACAAAAGGGACATTCTAACCCTTTCAGGATCAAAAATGGCAATATCTCCTATCCCAGGAGAGGTTAAAAAAGACGTTTTGACCCATTATTTTCCTTCTAGCCACTACAGAGTTCATTTACTGAGTCTCCAATCAATCAGAAATGCAACTCGGACACTGTGACATTTTGCATAGATATAAGACTAACCTTATTTAGAGAATATCTGAGGTTTCTGTGATTTAGTGCAGCAATTGGCAAAACAAAGTCTAGCCTTATATTATGCAAACAAAGCCACATTTCAAAAGTTTTTTTAAAAAAAAAAAAAAAAACAGTAGCTAAGAATAAGGAGTCCATTTGATATTTTAAAAACATTAAGTAGATGATTAAAAAGACTCAAGTCCATCAAAGGTCAATAGTTGTTCAGACTAAGTGGCTTCTGAAAATAACATTTTGTCTTGACTGATTTACCATGGAACTAAACATTACATTAAGTACTGTCAAATCCTAGAATTTGGGTTATGGCGTTTCCAATTAACATATGCTTTATTACCAGTTATATAAACAGACCAGCAAATTAACCCTTATCTGAAAGGAAAATAACTTGCTCTTTTAAATGTTACAAGCTATTCCATTTGAGAACACAAAGAACTACATGCCCACAGGACACTGGCAAGAGTCATGGTCAAATCAGCCATTTGCTTTTAGAGTTAGTTTTTCTGTAGGTAAGTCCTACCTCCCCATTCACTTACTGCAGCTGGACTGCCTTCTAGCTGTTTAGCCCACATTACCCAAATTCGTGGTTATGGGAGAGTCTGAAAGGGCTCTCTGTAAGTAGATATTAAAGTATAGCAAGTCCAAGACAGGAATTTCTAGAATTTGTTCAATCTTCATATTGCTTAACATTTCTTGAACAAAATAGAAAAGTGCAAACTTTATCAGCAATAAAGATATGTTGGTTCTTTTGATTTTAAACTGAACTAAGGGCACAACATAACTTTCAATTTTAGAACCATGAACCCCAAACCATTGCCCTATAAAACATGATGAAAGGGTACATTTACTTACGCTTCATTAAGGGGGACAAAAATAAAATCTTTCTCAAAAATGTCAACATGACGTGTCCACGTTTTCACTCTCCCATGTCGTTTTTGTTGTATTCTGCAAGAAGAAAGCCAAACATCATTTGCAGAGTGGCTTATTTTCATTTAAAATATATCCAGATGTTCCACATTAGCAATTTCTGAAGGTTTCCTGAGCATATACTGTGCAAGTTTAAGTCTGAATGTTTCCTTTAGTTTTGCTAGGTACAATAAACTGTTTCTAAGTACTTTATCTCTGTGAGCATGTTCTAGTAGCCCTCATTATACTTTACTCTTGACAATCTAGTTTTAACTTACGAGAGGTTTGAAGTTTCATGAACATTTCTTCTTTCTCTCTGATTAAGGCGTTTATAGAAGAATGAACTGAACACATGTATTCTATCAGCATCTTCTTTTTTCAGTTTTTCGAGTACCAAATACCTAGTTAGTAAAACAAACAAACAAAAAATAAAAACAGCTTAAAAACAGCGTATTGAAAAAATATGTGTTAACTCAAAAGCATTAATTGCCCAGATGAGTAAAAGAACTCTTCTCCCTCACAGTGGTATCTCACCATTAGTTTATTTTGATAGCCAGAAACTGAAATAGCTACAATACTAGGATTAATTAACTAACTGCAGAGATCTCATTAATAAGTATTAGTGTGATATCTGTTCAAATACTCAAAGATATAAAATACTCTGCTTGAGCAACAAGTTGTTCTGATGATGTGTCTGTCTAAGATTTATTTTAATATACTGAAAATTACATATGTATGTACAAATACACACTACCGCCAGCTATGTAATAGCTTAATATGCTTCTTACATTTGTAGAATCAGAGACATTAAAAGTTTAATTTATAGATTATGCTAAGAAAACAAAAATTGCGGGGAACATAAAGATCCTGGACAAATCAACGGAACTTGAAGAAAAAAGCCTTTTTTCTTCTCCAGTTCAAAGTCACTTCAGATGTGAAGAAATTTTCATGAACCTTTTTCCCCCAATTAAGAACCGTGCCTCTGACACGCAGGATAGAGCAGGCACCACAATTTCTTGCAAAAATACCATGCATAGTTGGAAGATCAAGTGTTATCAACTGACCTATAAAGTCAAGACCCACAGGAAAGAACAATAAAGACAAGCTCAGTAAAACTTACTTTAAATAAAAATCAATAATAACATCATTTAAAAATTCTCCTTCATTCAGGCAATGGAGGTCTTCATTGGTCACAGAAATACCACCTTTAGCAGGAGGGGGTGGATAAACGATTAACCTGAAAAGAAAAACGCACTCAGTAATAAATGTGAAGTACCCCCGCACCCTCCAATTGCTACAGGGCAAAGAAAAGCATCGTACTTTTCTATGGGGCCAATAAATACTGTATGTGGTTCTCCAATTTCTTCATCATCATCAAAATATGGTAATTGCTTATTCCGCTGCTGCATTTTGGGCTCAGAAGCAACCTTAAAAACATAAACTCATTATTAAGTGCATACTGTGTTCAAGTTTATTCAAAAAAGTATCAGAGTTTTGTGAAGTTCAGAAATGGAAAATCCAATGACTTGAGAAATGGTTCATTTTTTTTTCTTTCTTACTTCATTTATTACACTTACGTCTGTACATCTACCGAACTTCAGAACTCTTGAATTCTTTAAGAAATAGTTTTGCTTAAGGAAAATACTAACTGCATTTAACTAAAATAGCAACTTAATTTCTCTTGAAATATTACAGTTTTACCAGTAGATAAAATTTGGAATGAATTATGTTCTCTTATTACAGATTTCTCATTCCACTCTTCTTTTTGAACCATATTACTTGCAGATCACCATACACCCTTAAATTCAACTAAACACACTATGAAAGTGCTGCAAATTCAGAGATTACTTCCCAGAGCCCTGCTACCTGCTGTGTACCCATTCTGGTAACCTTATATAAAAGCCAGGAGAGGGTTTCTTTTTTCTTTTTCCTTTAAGTGAACAAGCACACTATCTGCAGTGGCATTTGTAACCCAAATAAAATAATGACTTTGCTCTAAAACAAAAACATAATTACATTTTTTATTTTGTTTTCTCTATGAGAAGGGCTTCCTTTGGAATTGTCTTCCAAGCACTTTGTAAATGCAACCAGTCTGCCGTTGGCTTCTTCAAAGGAAATTTTCACAAAGAAGTCAGAAATATTATTTCTAATACCAATGTCAGTAATGATTTTTTCAAAGATCGTGTTTGCATGAGGATCGAGGCCAGTTTCAAAAATCAAAATGATGTACTGCTCTTCTTGACCTAAGTAAAAAGAGACAGAAAATAATCCATTTAGAGACAAAGTAAAATGTGGCTCAACTATGAAACTACAGATTTCAAATGTCAACACACATGCACACGTTACCGGCAATGCACAGAGCACATGTACCCACTTACACACTTGCAAATTACAGGCTGAAGGGTTAAACACCAAGCCCTTCTACATAAAGTTGCAAAAAAGTAGTCAATTTCTGCCTTAATTTAAAATTATGCAATATTACATCTAGTACATTTTTAAAGATGCTCTGACTGTGAAGTCAGAACATATTTCAAAGCAACAGCTTCTCTGCATCCAGAGGGTCAGTCCCTAATCAGCACCTTTTCTTTTTCTTATTACGGTTCCTACATTCTTGTTTTAATATACTTGCAAAGATGGTGCACTCGGCATAGTTTCCTCTCAACACAGGGAAATACCATGCCCTAACTTCTCCTCCCAGGTCAACGCTACAGCAGTTTCATGTTAAAAAAAAAAAAAAAAAAACAGTGAAGATACATTCATCTGTGTAAATATATCAGAAAAGGAGAACAGCATTAAGTGTCAAGATAAATTTTAGTGATTCCTAGTCTACTAGAAAAACAGCTAGTAAAAGACAAGAAACACAGAAATAGCAATGAAATGAAATGCAATGAAGCATATCTCTGGTTTCATAGCAGATTTTTTATTATTAAATATATTTCAACCTATTTAGCCCTCCTGAACATCAATGTTCTATTTATTTAGTTTATGTCCAGCCTAGTATTCTCCAATTTTCAAACAGATAAGGAATAAGAGTGGGGAAAAAGAAAAAAAGAGAAAGATCCAAGGATCAAGACAACACACACACTGAATTGAGTAAGAAACAGCTTGTGAGATGCCATGATTCAGCCTCACTCATGGTCTATCCTCTTTCTGGAAGGTCAGACTACAAAAAAAAAATACGGCTCTTTGAGGATTATACAAATTAAAATCAATAAAGAAAATAAACCTAGGACCACTCAGCATTTGGACTAAATGAAGCCACAGGAGTCACTCTTATAATGATATAGCCCCAACAATAACAGGGCAACTCTTTCAGCAACTCAAGACAGCGACAGAAATTCTCAACATGAGAGACAGGTGGAAAAAAAAAATACTTGAACTTGAGGCAGCTACCAGGTAGCTTAACTGTTACCTTAATGAAACCTTAACTGCTACTTAGAAAGTAAACTGAAAAGGGCATTGGAGACGGCTCTTTCCACATTCAAGTAGTAAAATAAGTAAGGTTTGTTCTTAAAGAGTGAATATAGAATTACATAGCACGCATTCTACGCTTGAAGTTCTAACAGAACTATTCTTATTGATTCTAGATACATTTTGTTGAGTAAATAATAACTACAAAAAAGTAATGGCAATTACACAGAAGAAACATTTTTTTGAACAAATTTGTGTTGTCATGAAATCCTACAACATTCCAGTTTTAAAGCGTACAAGGCAAGGGTTTTAAAATGTCCACTGATCACAACCTTCACCTCCTTTTACAAGTGAAGGGATTTCACCATCTTCAAGAGAGACACCCAGATTTCTGGGCCTGGCTTTCCACATGCAACCCCTAATATATCCTGTATTTCTTTTGGTACAGTAATTTAGATTCAACAGTTCAGCCTACAACTTTACGAGAAGTTGGAGAATGTGAATTGGATTGACTGACCATCATATAAGCACCCATCATCTTAAAAAGGGAAAATCCCCAGGAATTATTTAAGCCCCGAGGAATAGGACTCAGCCTGCAAATCCCAGTATTGTGTGGCAGCTAATTCAAAGCTGCAGGAGAAGAAAAAATTCACACACAAATAATCATTTCTTGTTGGTCACTGGTAACTCGGCACACTAACCATTGTGAATCCTCCCTGTTTACTGCATGTGCACAGACTTCAGGCATCTAACTGGGTTTTGTGAATTCCCTTCTGGGAGCTGGGCACAGTGAGTGACAGCTTACACAGCAATGGATTCACATCTTCTTGTGCTTGGAAAACTCACGGTCAATGTGTTATCACGAAGTATTCATGGAATGAAGCAGTTAAGCAAACAGATTAGCTTGGAACTGTAATTCTGGGGGGTCATAAAGAGAGGGTAGGAGAGAATGTGGAAAAGGAAGGGTTTCCTCTCCAGATAAATTAGGAAGCTTTCCCTTTGTTCACCTGTGAAAGAGGAGTCCTAGGGTTTAATTCCCTAATCCCTACTGGCCTTAGCACTGCTCCTAGTCCCCCCCACCTCTTACTTTTGTAATTGCAGTAATCCCTACAGTCCAGGGCTTTTCTGGAATGCTGGAGAGGGTTATCACCACATTAATTTACTTTGGAATTGCACAATTCCAAGTCTCTCATAAGCATTCTTCCTCCTTTTCATGCTGTTACTAAGGTTCATGTATGTACTAAGAGTACCACCAAATTTCACTCGAAGAAAAGTCGATTTAAGGAAAAAGCACTATGCTAATTAAAATATACAATATACTTTAACTCATCTCATAAGAAAATTACATTGACATTAAAATTAAGATACATGAAATACATGTATCTTTTGATATGTAAAATATGCTTATTTTCCAGTAGGTATTTGTCTATATCACATGTGCATGTTCATATGCACACGTGCATATCAAAAAGAATACACTGAGTTTCTACTCAAACTGAAGATTGTAAGCAGAACAGCCTCAAAAGCAGAGGTGAGGATACCAAAGCTATCATGACAAGACGCAAAACAAACAAATCGTTTTCTTTCAGTATAGTAACTTGTGAAAAAATTACACTAAACTCATTATATACTACAGTTAACACAGATTTGGAAAAGTAGGAAACTTTTTGCCAAGCTGTTCTGAAATGAATTGCCTAAGAAGCGATACTACCTGGAAAAATCCCATACTTGCTCAGTCAGTGATGCCAGTTTCATTCTTTAGGATACTCAGTTATAGCCCAAATATTAGAAAACTATTTAAGATAAAATAATAGATTAAAATGGATCTACTTACTGTCTCCCTTACATTCATACCACACATTATCTTTACTCATCTTCAGCTGCTCCCTCAGGCTGCTGCAAGTTGACGGTACCGTTTGTAGAAAAACCACTGGTAGTTTTCGGACACTGCACCATTCGCATTTGGTGAGCTCGGAAGTCTTCAGGTTAATGTCTCGGACATCACTTTCTGATTCTGGAAAAATAGGTCATGAAGCTGGAATAAAATCTAGCTGAAACATGCTGAACTCCTTTACAATTTCCCTGATTTTAACATTAGCTTTTAAAGAAAATTTTAAGAAGTCTGAAAAAAAAACACATACCCAGGAAATGATGTCTGTTAGGGTGCTGAAAGAAAAATTAAGCTCTGGTGTTACCTGTCTGGAAAGCAATCAAATCCTAATGCTAATCCAAATGCTAACCTTCTCCCTGAGTTTGATTCAGCCTTTGTCACAGAAGAAATAGCATTTTCAGAGACCAGGTAAAATTAATTTGAATCTGTTGCTATGATACTTTATAACCACCTTCTAAAACACAGTTTGCAGGTTTATCTATGTCCAACTTCCTTAAAAGATTAGTTTAAAATCAAGGTAAGAACAAAGACCTCCAGAGAAACAACTATGGAAAACAAGATACTACTCTTAACTTTGCACTTCACTTGAGCATTTCAGTTTGATACTAAGTGAAATAGTAAATTTTTAAAACCACACCTAAAAATGAAATTTTGGAGAACGTTGTAGACACCAACGTAGGGCATTTTATACATTTTAGTGAATTATAAAAATGGAAGGAAAAATAAGGGGAGTCAAAGTCCCTTGCATTTGTTAAAAAGATCTTAAAGTTCAAAGCAAACAATTACTTCTTGATCAAAGAAATGGTTAAGGATAGTCACTCAAAGTTTTAGTTGGTGACTGCCTCCACCATTCTGCAGACTAACTATATCCTCCTACATGGGGGATAGAAAATACAGACAAGATGAAAACAGAACCAGAGCTAACAAACCCCTTCTAATGAATAAAAAAAATAATGCAATGAAGCCTCCTCCTCCCCGAAAGGGTGCAAACACTGCAGGCAGCTTCTGAATACACTGAGAGAGGGATGAGGAAGGAGGCAAGGAAGGATTTCAAGGAGGCTCAGTGTTGCAAAGCAATCCATTCATACACAGCTTCTCTAGTTACTACACAAAGGAGACTTCATAAAATTTTAGAGTGTCCCAGTGAATTCTGCCTTTCTAGTTGTTCTTCTCCAGTATTCACAAAATATATGACCCTTTAGAGTACCATAATTTATTGAAAAAAAAAAACCCAACATTAAACTTAGAGAGTATGCAGCTAAAAGAAAAAATCCTCTTGCATCTCAACTTTAAAAACCACAAACACCTCAACTATCCCAGTTACTTAGAGTAAAAATAGATACTATTTCTAGTTAAATTTTGTGACTAGACAAAAAGTGATCAAAATGTAAAGTTTTGTCAGTAAAACCGTGTCAAAATGATGATTTACATTGCCCAAAACCTCATCTACTACATTTTAAAATATGTTTGCCCCTTTATTTTCTACTTTCTTACTACTAGTTATTGTTTGGGAGGCAGGGGAGAATAGTGTTAAAAACAAGCAGCCTCCCGCTCCAACCCTTGCCATCTTCCCTATCCTTATCTTTACCCTTAGCAGGTCCAGCAGCAGCCTCCAAATCCTCCCTTCCCAGAAGCGCAGAACAGCTGGAAGTTTGAAGGGACCTCTGGAGCTCATCTAATCCACCACCCTGCTCAACCCTTCTCTCTGGGGCTGCCCAATATGGACAGGGCACGCGCTTGTCCTAAACCCAAACTCCTGCTAGGCTGAAGACTTGAGAGCCACCAGAGTCAAGTAGCTCCCATTTCCTTCTGCATCTCCAGTACCCCTTGCCCCCTAGACGGAAGCTCTTTGGCCCCAAGGTAGGCTGCAGAAACAACACACTTCATTTGAAGTGTGTTGATTCATCTAATGGCAATTACAGAGACATAGTGGAATAGCTCACACGACTGGTGTGCTGGTATGGAAGGCTACATGCCTTTTAGGAAGGACAGACAGACTGGGAAGGTGAGGTGGTGGAGCTGCTCTTTGTTTGAGAGAGCAACTGGAATACTTGGAGCTCAGCCTGAGGGTGTATGCTGTGAGGGTGAGAGCTTGTGAGCAAGAATTAGAGGGCAGGCTAATATGGGAGACACTGTGGTAGGTGTTTGCTACAGGCCACCTGATCAGAATGAGGAAGATGATGAGGCCTTCTACGATAGCTGGGAGTGGCCTCATGGTCACAGGCCCTGCTTCTCCTGGGGGACTTCACCCAGCCTGATATCAGCTGGAAAGACAATACAGCCAGGCACAAGCAGGTTCCT